>JAPEIY010000003.1:20454379-20465702 GCA_026122135.1 Cathorops aguadulce | reverse complement strand
GAAAGAAAAAGGCTTAAAAGTTATAACTTGTTTTAGTGAAAATAAGGACTAAAATGCACTAGAATGCAGGGTTTTGCATGTTATGTTAGTAAAATTTTTTGGGGGGGACATTGCCCCCCCGACCCCCATCTTAGTTTGACATTCAAAAGTTCAGGATTTTTTTTTCTTTGCTCCACTTTCATCTCTAATATATGAAGTTTATCTTCTCATGCTGAAAATATTATCACTCATTTGCTTCGCTCACTTCATTCACTCATGAATATGTTCACCACTCGAAGATAAACTTCATATCTTCATGCCACCATGTAATATCCTCTATATCTGTGCATAAGAACATTGCATACAATATGTTATAATGTGTTATAACAAAGGCTCCACATTATAACTAGTGATAAGGACACTATACCAGGAACTGTGTTATAACATATGTAAAGAAAGCATGGGGTATGAAGTCATATGAGCATCATTTTTAGACTGATATGCAAGTAACTATGACCACTTATGAGCATTTATACATGATTACATAAGGCATTAATAAGCAGGACTCAAGTCCTGTCTAAAGACATGAACTAGTGGCTAATCTAGTGAACTTGGTGTTGGACTTGACAATGGTGATCTTGACTACAGCTTTAATCTGGTATTACGTATTCTTTATTATGTAACTGCATAACATTTTATAAGGCATGAGTAATGAGTAAAGAATAATGTCAGGTTCATAACAACTTTTGCAATTATCATTTTCAGTACAGGTATTATAATGCATCACAACATTATTGTTTACAAGTCAATACTAGATTGTGATATAGTATCTGATGTTACAATGTTTGACATAACAGTCGTGTTATAGAGTGTTATGCATGTAAGAATGAACGCTTATGACAAACATTACAAAGTATTGTGCAAGCTATGACACTATAGCTGTTACAAATGCATGTATAATGCATTTAGGCGATGCTATGATTTTTTTTTTCCCGCCTGTGTATTATGCATGTAATAATGAGCATTTATATAGGCTTATACCTGGCATTATAATGTACTGTGTCTTCTATGCTGATATAACTGATATAAAACAATTATACTGCATTATGAATACAAGCTTAATAAGAAGTGATGCCACATTCTTAATTTTTCCCTGTGTCTTATGCATACAATTATGCGCTGTACTGCATATTCTATATCTATAAAACGCTTATAAACTGCTATTAATGCATTCATAATGCAATATGAATACAGGGTTTGTGGGAAGTGCTACCAAATCATCTTTTTTCTTCCTTGTGTGTTATGCAAGTACAGGCTCTTACCTAGAATTATAAAGTATTATACTCTATAACTGTTATGAATGTATTTATGATGCATTATGGATTCAGGATCGATGCAAAGTGTTGAAGAATTGCTAAATATCTAATGATTTGATTTTTTTATCATATATTAAACTGATCCATATTTTAATAACCAAAAATGAATGAAATGTGACGTGATATGATCTTTAGGCCAGAAGGCAGCGTTTTAAAAGCATCCCGGCTCCCTAGTGGATCCATATAAATTGTGTTCGGTCCCGTAAATTAGGTTATTTATTCTTTTACGATGGTCTGCACTCTTTCTCAGGCTTCGGTGAAAGCAGAGCTGCTTTTACTAGCACAGGCTCATATCAGTAGACCGCAGAACCCTGCCAGCCAAACAAGATGGAGAGGAACAACAACAATAAATCAAGCCTAAAATTCTAAACCCCCATACCACCCCACCCCACCACCCCACCCTCGACTATAAATTTGAGCTTAGCGCCAGTACGAGCAACACGGCTGCCAGCACTGTCGTGGATATAATCTCTGCCGGAGTGCTGCTCTACATAGATAGCGACAAAAATGAGACAAAAGACACTGTCTCTTATCCAAAACCGCATGCAGACTCCCACAAGCGGTGCACAATTGCGGCATCGGACACAAAGCTTTCACGTCGACCAAATTCATTTAAACAAAGCATAATCAGCATTCAGCCATTTTGTGTTCCAGGCAGCGCTGAAGAGGCTTGTGTCTGCAGTGAGGAGAACTACCAACATGGCATGGCACACTCCCCATTCATCACCCACCCAAGTGCAACGCTTCAGTCTTTAAGGAAAAAGCCTTGGATCTAAGAGTCAGAAACGACCTTCTTTTTCTTTTTTCTTTCTTTTTTTTAGCCATTGCTTGGCAAAATCCATTAAGTGTTTCAAAATAGACCTGATTTCACATTGAAATAAAATAAAATAGAAAACATTCTAGTGCTCAGAGGATAGATCTAGCTATGAATAATAGCAATACAGCACAACACAAGAATGATTCAGAAATAAAATAAATAAATCAACCAACTCTTGAAGTACCTTCCATTGGTGGGATCATGCACCAGGATCTAAAGGTGCTTTAAGGAAAACTTAAAAATCATTATTTGTTTCTTGTCAATATTACACACTAAACAAATAACATATATCAAAAAAACCAACAACTGCGAATTAAAGCACACTGAAGCAAGCATTGACCAATCCAGTGGTTATTTCTTCACTCAAGACTGTAAATCATGAAATCATTCAAGTACAATATCAGCGTGACCTTCTTGAAAACGATCTGCTTGAATGGAAGGGGGGCGTAAAGCTGTGAAATGGCCACCAGCCACCTTGAAATCCCCAGAGAATCTAAAATGGCTTCACCAAGAATGAGGAATGCTGATACACAAATACACCTCAACATTGAACAAAAAAAAAAATGTCTTCAGACATAGATTTAGATATCGATCCTGTGCAAGAACGCCATGTTAAAACATCACTGTGCGTCACATGAAGACAAACAAAAGAGAGATGCGCTTGCTGTGAATGAATCAACGCTGAAATTCTCACATATAAATCACAGAGACACTTTCCATCTTATGAACGGTCTCAAGATGATGTTTGTTCTGTAAATTGACCTGAGACCTTGTTAATATGGATGAAAATAAGTAAAAAAAAAAAAACTCCTAACAATGAATTACACTTTATACTCTTGGAAATAAAGACAGCAAACTGTACTTTGCCTTGTTCCTGGTGATTTGTTATATTAAAATGTGAATGTAATATACCTTGAGAAATCATTTAATTTCATGTAATTGGACCTTAAGTACCGCTGATGTAGCTTAAAGGGACATCCGAGGTAAAAGAGCCACGGTAATGGTACCCTTGATGGCACCATGTTAGTTTGGTGTCTTTATTTCTGAAAGTCTAACAAAACACGAGATGCTGAAGAGTCGATATGTCACATGGCTATTACATGAAAACTATATCAAATTAGCATCAACATCTGAACATACATATTTTTAGAATCTACGTCGCTTTACCTTCATTGCAGAATTGGCCAACGTATTCCGTCTTGGAACAATCGCACTGTGGTTCCCCATCCACAAGGACACAAATCCCACCATTCTCACACGGATTCTCGGTGCAGACACCCTCCATGTCCATTCGGACCTTCTGGCTGCTAAGTAGTGTAGGCTCCTTGTTGCCGTATTTCAGGTCCCTGATAACTCCTTTAAAAGGCGGCAGGTCCTTGGCGGTGGGTAAGGTCAGGGCCGAGGTGCGAATGTCCTGGGGGACTCCACCCAGGAAGAGGTCACTAACGATCTTCATGTACTGCCTCTGAGGTCGCACCTCGTCGGCCTTGCTGTCTCCATCCACACCCAGCACTGTCCTCAGATTGGACCTGCTCACGGTGACCATGTGCCAACTACTGTCGTTGACCCGTTTACCTGAAACCAGCGTGGTCTCAGCGCAGTCGATGCTGAACCGCAGCTGCAGCTTACCCTCCACCACCATCAGCTGCAGGAAGTCACAGTAGCCACCATCGTCAAAGTACAAGACCATCGCAGTGGACGCATCCGTTTTGACCCGGAAGCTGAGGTCACTTCTGGTGCTGGCATCCCAGCGGAGAAAGCGGGCCCACTGCCCTCGCACTCCCGAGAATTCCAAACCCAAACAAGAGCCGAGCACAGTACTGAGCAGCAGCTGCAGCTGGACCGGGTATCTGAGCAGAGTCATCGTGAAAGTGATGGATGTTTTAAGGGGGGTTTATAATCCTGTGCAATAGGAAAGCATTGAAAAAATAGCTTTGGTTCAAAGATCCGTATATCCAAAGTACATCCCACTGTATACGTAAAAGATCTTTTACATGGGATGTTGATGTCAAAGAGTACAGTAGGTAAAATCCTTAAAAAGTGAACGGAGGACAGTAGACAGGGAGAACAGTCTTAAGTAACAGTCATAAGGCCAGTTTTACTGAACAGTCTGATCTCTGTCAGAAGACAGTTTGATTTGTCACAAACGACGGCACAGATTTCTGAAATAAAATCAGGAGGCGGGGTTTTCCCCAAAAATAATAGCCTCCAAATAAAAAACTCCAGTTGCACTATGGTCGCTTTTTAACCTTAGAGGAAAACACATTCATGTTGACTTGTGGGTAATGTAGTCCAACGTAGTGATCGTATTCCCAGGGTTTTATCTGTCAAAATAAAAAATTATTACATTTCAAAAAAAAAAAACATGTCAAACCTGTGCAACGCAACTTCATAAAAATAACCAGGATCCTAAATCTAACCTGCTTTGACTTGCTCATCAGTTACCAGGCGCCATTATGGCATTAATGCATTAGATCATTAAAACTTCTTC
Source organism: Cathorops aguadulce (assembly GCA_026122135.1). Taxonomy (NCBI): domain Eukaryota; kingdom Metazoa; phylum Chordata; class Actinopteri; order Siluriformes; family Ariidae; genus Cathorops; species Cathorops aguadulce. The sequence goes on along the minus strand of JAPEIY010000003.1, from coordinate 20,461,039 downwards.
AGATAACAAATTGTCATTCAATTAATTTCCTTCACTATTTTTTATTCCTCACACATGCCAAAGATGTCCTGCGTTATCGGTCATCTGCTGGGTAAATTACCTCAATTATACTCTTGCCAAACTCCAGCAGTATAGCATTAAACCTGATTTATCTGGGAGAGAAAATCACGGATTGTGTCCAGGAAGAAGAATGCTTTGACTGAAACAATTATATGGTACAAGTATAAAAATAAGCAAGAACTAAATATTCAATGATTTTTAAAAAAAAATACATATTTATGTAAAATATCTACAGAAGGTAAGGAAATATTAATAAGCATAAATAATAAGTATGATCTGGTGATATATGTATATATATGGTCATAGTGCATTAACAGGAAGAGATTTTTGCAAATATATGTTTTTTTTTTTTGAATACCTATTCAAATACAAGAATAGACGTGAGAAAAATACAAATAATTAGAAATAATGTCCTATCTGTGTATGTAAAGTCTATGTTAAATATTGCAGTTATAGGTTCAGGTCCTTGTGCATCTGATAAAAAAATAATAATTAATATTAAAAAATCTATCAAAAAACATTCATAAAAATAGTAAATACATTTATTATTAATAAAAGTATTGATAAATATTAATAACAGTATAACTTTATATTACTCACAATTTTTTAATGATCACTACATGTAAAATGTCTATAATGTGTTTAATAGAAGCTAGGAAAATACTAATAACTAATAAATGCACACGTAATAAGTGATATCTGGTGCTATACAGCCTTGGATTGCATTTTTTTAAATTATATGTTTGAAAAATACTGTTAATCCAGTCATATTGTCAGATGATGCTCATCACTGATGCCTTGTTTAGCATCTGAACTGTGTTTGATAATGCAGTATAAAACACACCACTGATCAGTATTAATTAATAGCGTTTACTGAATATCATGAATCTAACCCTTTTCTGTTGTTCGGTGATCAGAATTAAAATTAGACCAGCATTTTGTCAAACCCTCGGTGCGTTTAAAAGCTGCACCTGCTTCCTTTTAACATGAGTCGGTGATGATGAATAGGCTCGGATTACATAGCAGCATGTGAGATGTAACCTAATAGGTGTCTAATATTTCCTGTGTGGTTGCTGGGAGCGCAGGTAGCAGGTACAGCTGGACAATAGTTTTTGTAGAGCTACACAATTGCGATGAAGCAGAAACACAATGCGTACAAACACACAGCTGCCTGGTGAGCAGGCCAGGAGAGCGAGCCAGCCAGCAAGCCTGGGTGCTAATAACAGATACTCCATGTTAGCTCATGCCCACACCTCAAAATGTACTTGTGTGCAAGTGTGTGTGTGTGTTCTGTTTTTTTTTTTTTGTCAAGTAGGGGCCTGTATTCTGTAGAATGGAGGAGGGAGGTGAAAAGGCTAAATTGCACACATCATTGTCCTCATTGATATGTGAATGTCGTGCCCCAGTGACTACGCCACACGCCGCCACACACCACCACACACAAAAAAAGAAAAAAGGTCATGCATTTAGATCCACTTCAAGGAGGAGATTGAAGGGGGAGGACAAATTATGATGAGCAACGCGAGCTTTGTTAATAACAGCAGGCCTTCCTGTTCATCACACACCCAAGCGACAAATATGCCTCCAAAATTAGAACTCATGGCCAGTGCTCATGGTCAGGTCAGATGACCTCAATGATAAATGCTCACGTCCATAGCACATTTCTCCCTCATTCCTGTGCTTCCAGTCGATGGTCCGAGGAAGTTCTAGGGCGACTAGCTGCACCCAATGAGGCTTTTCCAGACAAAAAAAAAAGGAGAGATTGAGACACCACCAGCATCGCCACCGAGCCCACTGCAGCCCTCTGCGCCAATCACCTCTTGCATTACATCACCCTCCAAATGCACCACCGCCACCCCCCTCTCTAAAAGACACACACCATCAGACCCATCAGCTCAAAATCATTAACGCAGGATTAACACGGTTGCCCATGGTACGCCTGCACCACTGTGGTAAAAGGTGCCAATGGTGTTGGGTGTGTGCAGCCAAAACGACAAAAACATCACGTCACACTGCGGTCGTTGTGGATTTTTTTTTTTTTTTCAGCTAGAACATTACACAACATTTTCCTTTTATTTTTTCTTCATTGATCTACTTTTATGATGGAATTGTTTTAACATAATGTACTACAAATATACACCTCATCAAGGTTCTTATAAAATAAAATAAAAAAAAATAAAATAATTCATTTCTAGATTCTAATCTTGAAACAAAACCATATTGAGGCATCATCATGTGCTGTATTTACGTTTAATCACAAAAAATTTAAAAAAATAAAACATCCACCTCATTTCATCGGAAGACATTTTAAATGGGGGGGGGGGGGGGACAACGCAGGACAACTGATTGTGTCTGCATTCAAATGCTTCTAATGCGCCAATCGGAGAGGGGGGGAGGTGAGGGGAAGGTGAAGGGGGTGTATTTATTTCCACGCTTTTTTAATACACGGAAAAAGAAAGCGCATAGCCGACATGTCGCATGGGTGCAAAGTCGCATTTTAAGCACGCGTTTAGAGATGACAGTTCAGTATGCTCATATTAAAAGCGATGCGACACATCAGGTGAGTTTACAGTGTGTCGGGTTTCGGTGCAAAAATACAAAAGAATGATAGGAAGAAGCAAATAAAATTAAACTAAATTAATTTTGATGACGTGTTACGAAATAGGCCTTATACTCGAGAACCTGCGGAAAATATCACACGACACCGACAATAACCCCACAATGGAGAAATGGAAAGAAGGGATATACATATCTATCTATCTATCTATCTATCTATCTATCTATCTATCTATCTATATATATATATATATATATATAGAGAGAGAGAGAGAGAGAGAGAGAGGTCACTGCGGAACACCAAAGTCGCGTTTAGATTTATTAGGGCATGACCACCGATAGCTATTAATAATAAATAATAAATAATAGTGCTACCAATAAAGAAGAATTAAATAATATCGAAAACATCTACCACGTTCATTTAATTGTTATCTATAATAATAATAATAATAATAATAATAATAATAATAATAATAATAATAAAAGTACAAATATGTACTGCAAAGCAAAATAAATCTACAGTTTTTTTTCTTATTTTATATCATCATGTATTGTTATTATTATTATTATTATTATTATTATTATTATTATTATTATTATTATTATTATTGCCTTTTACAGCACAAGTTCCTATCGGGCACATTTATCCAGATCCTGCCCAGTCTGTGGTGAGGAGATTACAGCTTAATGGGCCTGGTTTCTCCGCAGGGTTTGGAGGTGAAGAAAAAAAAAAGAAAAGAAAATCCCCTTCTGCTCGATGCCTGATTATTTTCAATGCCGCTTAAATGCATGTGTCAGAAAATACGCGTTAAAAAAGGCACTGAATTTGATAGAATCGTATTTGTGTACATTTTTACACGTTTGATTTTGCAATACGGAACGAAAAAACAAACAAATAAACAAACACCGTCTTTGAGCATAAACCCGTGCGCGGATGCTGTGTGATTGTTCAGAATGATTTTCGGCTTTTATCTTTCATCCAGATCTCCTGCCACATTTCTGTCTTACATATTTTAGATGTGTGCGTGTGTGTAATTACTCTTATACTCAAGGATTTATTTCCACAGTTTCAGCAGGAATTAATAAACCGGAATCAAAACATTTCGATTTATTTAATTCTGATGACTACAGTGATATTAAAAAAATTACTTTTCTTTCTTTAAATTAAACCCGGCCTGCTTTTGGACAAACGTGTGATCAGTTAGGGTAAAAAAAAAAAAAACATTAATATCAGATTCGCCTAAATTAGAGTCAAACGAAAACTGAGAATTGGATCAGCCGGAGGTTCAGTGTTGAGTGTGTCGGTGTGTGTTTGTGTCTCTACATGAACCTCCTCCTGTATGGAGTGTGTCCAGACTGAAACCTGACTTAGATGTTCATCATTCAGGGACGACTTCAGAGAGTTAAATAAATAAATAAATAGATTTATAAATAAATAAACAAATAGAAAGACACATCACTGACATTTTTTGAATGAGTTTTTTGTTTGTTTTTGTTTTTTTTTTGGAGGTTTTTTTGGTCGAATAACTAGACAAGTGTCTGATTTTTTTTTTTCTTTTTCTTTTATTATTGCTAAAGTCGGGGTCATGGGATTATATTAATTGTTATATCATTTACTAGAATAAACACCAAGTTACGCTGTCACGTTGTAATAATACAAATGATACAATTCCTATTCATTGTTATTATAGGTTTATATGTATTATAAGATTTTTTTTTTTGAGACAGCAGGAAAAACTCTGAGAATATACTGTATAAAGGGCATCAGGCTATATCAAGCTACACGGTTGGGATTTTGCGCCTACCGTGTCTCACGAGTCGGAGGTGTGTGCGTGTGTGTGTGTGTGTGTGTGAGAGAGAGAGAGAGAGAGAGAGAGAGAGAGCTCTTCTACTTTGGAGTCGGTTCACACGACGAACCCTTAAATAACTCGAATCAAATGAAGTCAAATCCAAACCTTTATTCAGTGGATAAACAACTCGAACCCCATGCGCTCTTGTTAACCAAGAAAGTCGTACCGCGCGCGCTCGTGCCTATTCGCCAACTCGTTCCCGCGCGGCGCGCATTTCGATTCCGCGCCACCAAAAGTGCCGAGGAGCTGTCCACAACCCAGTGCTGAAACTTCAAGCTTCTCCACGCGCGCACGTGTGTGTGGGGGGGATGTGTGTGTGTGTGTGTGTGTGTGTAGTACAAAAGAAAAGAAGCAAAAGGACAAACGACTGACCTTAGATTCCACCGGAAAGATCTCAAAGCATAATAATCCGCATGAGAGTCCTGAAAGGATGCTTTCTTTCCTTCTTTTATTCTGGGTTCACTTCATCAGAAAGAGGAAAAGCGGCGGTGATGTGAAGGGGGATTTGGACCCGTGTGAAGCTCCGGTGCCACTGACTGATGGGCGATCCCGAGATTTCCACACACACACGCACGGACGCACGCACGCTGTGCGACGCACGACGCACACACACACACACGCACGCTCGTGTTGCGCGCGGCTCCGCCTCTCCTCTCGTTGCCAAACTCTTCATTTAAAGGTGTATTCGGTACTCAAAAGGGTGTGTGTGTGTGTGTGTGTGTGTGTGTGTGTGTTTCGTCTATTACATTATTTATCTTTTAGAACAGCATACACTCAACTGTCCTTCCCTACACCTTGCACTCTCTGAAATAAAGGTACCTAAGGTACTTTTCCTCATCCTTGGACTGGCACTTTTAGTGTGTACCTCACCTCTATACTTTTAAAAATATTTTCAGACAAATAATTTGACCTTAAGGACCACTTGATCTCTCCTTGATGTAGTCCAGCATATCTTGACAGAAATGCATTTTAATCTACATTTTATCAGGACACACATGCAGTCATCATGCAGTACACTGTACACACTCAGAAATAAAGGTATCAGCCAGTACTTTTCCTTATTGCTGAGGTGGTACATGAAGGGGACATATTTGGTACTTTTAGTGTGTGTATATTACTTTATAAAAGGTGCATAACTGGACCTTAAGGGATGCACATTTAAAATGTTACATTAAAGCTTGTTAAAGGTACAACACATGCACTTGCAAAGGCAAAAGATATATAATAAAGGTAGAAAGGACATATCATTAATGGTACTGCTTAGTACCATTTGGCACCTTTATTTCTGAAAGTGTTTTGGTTTCTATATTGCGTAAATGTGTAAATTGAATTTTGGTTGACATTTTAATCTATGTTTTAGAAAAAAAAACATGCACTCATTAAGTCATTCATATACTTTACAGTCTCAAAAATAAAATGTACCAACTGTATTTTCCTCATCACTGGGATGGTACCATTAGGGCTACATCTTTACCTTGAGTATGTATTTAACCTTAAGAATAGCAATTTGTTTTGCCAGTAAAGTACTGTGAAAATTTGCAGTAAAGAAATGAAAAACATATTTACCATAAAGTACTGTAATATTTTAAATAATACATACCCAGTGTGTTTGGTCATGTGGGCACAACTGAGCTGGAGGCTCTTGTTCAAGGACCCAACCATGGTAGTTTGGCAGTACTGGGATTAGAACACACAACCTTCTGACCTGTGGCTTAAGCCTTGACCACTGAGCCTCCACAACTAGCTCAAGGCAAACTTCTAGTTAATTCAGCAGTTGAAGCAAAGGCTTTGAGTTACAGATCAGAAGGTCACGTGTTCAAATGCCAGCATTGCCAAACTGCAGAACAAAGACACTGGATTATGTGTTATTTTAAATCATGTAAGATATTACAGTACTTTAGGATAAACATGTTTTCCAGTTGTTTAGATTAAATTTTTACAGTACTTTGTTGGTGACATATGTTTCCACTAAATGTATAGAAAATCTACAGTATTTTTTGTTTTATTATTGTTTTTTTGTTTGCTTGCTTTTTGTTTTTTTTTGTTTTTTTTACAGTGAATAGGAGTTTGCATGTTCTCCCTGTGTCTGTGTGGGTTTCCTCCAGGTGCTCTGGTTACCTCCACAGTCCAAAGACATGCAGGTTAGGTTAACTGGTGACTCTAAATTGACCGCAGGTGTGAATGTGAGTGTGAA
>JAPEIY010000003.1:19435071-19447038 GCA_026122135.1 Cathorops aguadulce | reverse complement strand
CCATGTCTGCGTGGGTTTCCTCCGGGTGCTCCGGTTTCCCCCACAGTCCAAAGACATGCAGGTTAGGTTAACTGGTGTTGTACTTTTTTTTTTTTATCTGTTTTTAGTTACAACCCATGTTCAGGAAACAAGCTCTCATTTTTCTCTTTCTCAAACTAATAATACAGCTTTGAACGAATCCATTAAACGGAAAATCTTCTGCCGCGAACAGTCACAGCCTTACAACTGACCGCTACAAAGCGCTGACACTGGAGACTCCAGAAATCCATAAATGTGAAATAAACATCTCCTTACAACAAACCTCACCGTCTCGACAGATCTGTTTCCTGTCATACAATTCCTTAATGGATTAGCTGTTACAGTTGGAACGATAAGGTATCAGAAAGAAGGCATTAATATATCAGAGCTGTGCATTAATATAATGCTGCACTAGTGACAGAGCTGCTGTTCTAGAAAATTAATCAACCTCCTGACCAATCAGAATCCAGAATTCAGGAATGACAGTGAAGTGAACAGGAAAGCTGTGTAGTTATGAGACTTTAAAGGGATTAAATTGGTTAGGAATTGATCACAGTATGAATCACTCACACACACACACACACACACACACACACACACACACACACACACACGGAGCATTTTCAGACAAAGGGAAGTGCGCTCATTTCCCTGTGTAGGATCCTGTCGTGATTGTGATAGTGCTCATCTCCGAGGCCTCGAGAGAGATTGTTTTTCCTTCAGCTGATTTCATTAGGGGAGCCTGTGCTGCGCCGAGTGAAACATCACATTACGGACTCGACGCTCCCCCACAGTCCTCACCACACACACACACACACACACACACACACTCACGCGCCACCACCCCTTTTCTAAACCCCCTGAAGGACTCTGGTAGTTGAAACAAATTGTGCAAAACGTGACAGAGAACTCAGCGCTCACTTTCATGGAGAAATCCAGCCTGAGCCATCTGCTTAAAAAGGTGAAAAACTCATTAAAATTCAAATACTCAAAATGAGAAGGGGGGAGAGAGAGAGAGAGAGAGAGAGAGGGATTAAAAGAGCCAGTTTGCTATTGAATTGGGGTAAAGAGACAGTTTAGCTCAGTCCAGCTGCAGGGTGAGATCTCTCTCTCTCTGTCTGTCTGTCTGTCTCTGTCTCCCTCTCTGTCTTTCTGTCTGCCTGTCTGTGTCTCCTTCTCTTTCTGTCTGTCTCTGTGCCCTTCTCTGTCTATCTGCCTCTCTGTGTCTGTGTTTCTATCTGTATGTCTCTGTCTTTCTATCTGTCTCTCTCTCTCTCTGTATCTGTCTCTTTTGATTTCTCTGTCTCTCTCTGTCTCTGTCTTTCTGTCTGCCTGCCTGTCTCCTCTATCTATCTGTCTTTCTGTCTGTCTTTCTGTCTCTGTGTATCTGTCTCTTTTGATTTCTCTGTCTGTTTGTCTGTCTCTCTCTCTCTGTCTGTCTCCTTCTATGTCTATCTGTCTGCCTGCCTGTCTATCTGTGTCTCCTCCTCTGTCTATCTGTCTTTATGTCTGTCTGTCTCTGCTTATCTGTCTCTTTTGATTTCTCTGTCCGTCTGTCTGTCTCCTTCGCTGTCTCTCTGTCCCTCTCTCTTGGGTTCTCTCTCTCTGTCTCTCTCTGTCTTTCTGCCTGTGTCTCCTTCTCTGTCTATCTGTCTTTCTGTCTGTCTGTCTCTGTCCCCTTCTCTGTCTATCTGCCTCTGTCTGTCTTTCTCTCTCTCTATGTATCTGTCTCTTTTGATTTCTCTGTCTGTCTGTCTGTCTGTCTCCCTCCATGTCTCTCTGTCTATCTGTCTTTCTGTCTGCCTGCCTGTCTGTGTCTCCTTCTCTGTGTATCTGTCTTTCTTTCTGCCTGTCTCTTTTTGTCTGTCTATCTCTCTGTCTCTCCCTCTGCTTATCTGTCTCTGTTGATTTCTCTGTCTGTCTGTCTGTCTCCCTCTGTCTCCTTCGCTGTCTCTCTGTCCCTCTCTGTCTGTCTGTCTGTCTGTCTTGAGTTCTCTCTCTCCCTCTGTCTCTCTGTCTTTCTGCCTGTGTCTCCTTATCTGTTTATCTGTCTTTCTGCCTGTCTCTGTCTCTTTCTCTGCCTATCTGCCTCTGTCTGTCTGTCTGTCTTTCTGTCTGTCTCTATTTATGTATCTGTCTCTTTTGATTTCTCTGTCTGTCTGTCTCCCTCTATGTCTATCTGTCTGTCTGTCTGCCTGTCTGTCTGTCTCCTCCTCTGTCTGTCTCTGTCTGTCTCTCTCTCTGCTTATCTGTCTCTTTTGATTTCTGTTTGTCTGTCTTCCTCTGTCTCCTTTGCTGTCTCTCTGTCCCTCTCTGTCTGTCTATTTCTCTTGAGTTCTCTCTCTCTCTCTGTCTCCCTCTATCTCTGTCTTTTTGTTTGTCTGTGTCTCCTCTGTCTATCTGTCTTTCTGTCTGTCTCTGTCTCCTTCTCCATCTATCTGCCTCTCTCTGTCTGTCTTTCTTTCTGTCTGTCTCTCTCAATGTGTCTGTCTCTTTTGATTTCTCTGTCTGTCTGTCTCCATCCATGTCTCTCTGTCTGTCTTTCTGTCTGCCTGCCTGTCTGTGTCTCCTTCTCTGTCTATCTGTCTTTCATTTTGTCTGTCTCTGTCTCTTTCTGTCTTTCTGTCTGTCTATCTCTCTGTCTCTCCCTCTGCTTATGTCTCTATTGATTTCTGTCTGTCTGTCTCCTTCGCTGTGTCTCTGTCCCTCTCTGTCTGTCTGTTTTGAGATCGCTCTCTCTCTGTCTTTCTGTCTGCCTGTCTGTGTCTCCTTCTCTGTCTATCTGCCTCTCTCTGTCTGTCTCTCTCTATGTATCTGTCTCTTTTGATTTCTTTGTCTGTCTGTCTCTCTCTCTACGCCTATCTGTCTTTCTGTCTGCCTGCCTGTCTGTCTGTGTCTCCTTCTCTATCTATCTGTCTTTCTTTCTGTCTCTCTTTCTCTCTGTCTGCAGTATCTCTCTGTCTCTCCCGCTGCTTATCTGTCTCTATTGATTTCTCTGTCTGTCTGTCTGTCTCCTTCGCTGTCTCTCTGTCCCTCTCTGTCTGTCTGTCTGTCTCTCTTGAGTTCTCTCTCTCTCTCTCTCCTACTTAGTTATCTTCCAAAACAGTGCAGTCGAGTCCTCTACAAAGATGCAGCCAGAGGGATCATGGGAAATGGGTCTCATAAAATAATATTCAGGGTTGGACAAAGTTGGCAGGGGAAAAGCAGTTGGAGCGGCTTATGACACTGGCTCCAGTTTTAATAACGTCTTTTTTTTTTCTTTTGTAAAGCTTCCTTGTTTGCAAAGGTTTCCTGCGGCATCAAAGACAATTTACTCGCTGCCACCATGCCATGGTGCACATTTAAATACACCCTTAATAACCAGGAGGAACCTAATTTAGTCCGAACCCCACATGGCGCGGAGCCGCCTTACAGCGTTTGTTGGTGTTAATTACGGAAGATGATGTGGAGATTTCATTGCAAACGGTTTCACATTTCAAAGCCTCTACACTCCACAGCACACATAGCATGTGTCATCACTGAGGCTTTATCATCAAAGCATGGGTTTAGTGGCAAAAATCACTTCTATTTCACATGTGAATCACATGATTATTCACATGTGAGGTTCACGTGACTTTTTTTTTTATCAGGGTAGTCTTCATGTAAATTTGCGGATATTCACCTAAAATCCATTTTTTTCCTATCTTTAATATCTGTGATTTAAATCAGTGACTCTAAAATCATATGAGAGTAATGAACATGAGTAAAATACGTGGAAAACACGTGCAGGTGCATTTCACCACGAGGCACACGTGAACAGTGTGAAAGAGAAGAAATCACATGGGATAAAGACATCTGAAAAACAAATCTTGTGATGAATCAGAAGTGAAACAAGGCGTCATGTGGAAAGAAATGAATCGTGCAAATCATGTATGAAAAGTGAATCATAATGTGAAAAAGAAATGAATTACATGAAAAAAAATCACATGTGAAAAAAGAATCAAATGAAAAATGAATGAATCATGTGAAGAATATTGTGGAAAAAATGAGTCACGTAAAAAGAAATGAATTGTGAGAAAAATCACAGGTGAAAAAATGATTCATGTGGAAATGACTGAACCATATGCAAAATCATATGTGAAAAATGAATCGAATGAAAAATTAATGAATCATGTGAAGAATATCATGGAAATAATTGAATTATGTGCAAATCCCAGGTGAAAAAAAGATTCATATGAATCAAATGACTGAGTCATATACAAAAGCACCTGTGAAAAACGAATTGAATGAAAAATTAATGAATCGTGAAGAATATAATGGAAATAATTGAATTGTGTGAATCAATTGACTGAGTCATATACAAAATCCTATGTGAAAAAATAATTGAATGGAAAATTAATGGATCGTGAAGAATGCCATGGAAATAACTGAATTATGTGCAAATCACAGGTGAAAAAATGATTCATATGAATCAAATGACTGAGTCATATACAGAATCACATGTGGAGGGAAAAGTGAATCAGGTGAAAAGTAAGGGAATCATGTGGGAAAAAACGTGAAATTCTATGAAGTCATTGATCATATGGCTATATACATATACACACCAGGGAATCCAAATCAGTATACCTTTCCATGTGTGTGTGTGTGTGTGTGTGTGTGTGTGTGTGTGTGTGTGTAGGACCAGAAATATGAATATGCATTTAATACAATATCCATCTATCATGGCAAGCCATTCAATCTTCCTGGATTTTTTAAAATTACTTTTAAATTACTCGTAATAAGCCAAATTCTATTTTAAACCGCTTTCTTAATAAGCTCTGGTTTGAAGAAGAAGGGAGGAGAAAGAAAAGGAAAAGAAGGGGAGGGATGAGGGATAATTTTTAATCTTGTTTAAACTTCACCATTTGAATAATGGGTTATTGGAATGAAAGATGAACATTTGCCTCCGTAAATCATATTGTGGTGACTACGAGTAAATTTTAGCCCTTTCATTAGCTCGGTGTCGGAAGAGAAGGAGCGAGAATTCTCGAGCTGGCTGAGAATAAAGGCAGAGATGAAATGTCCTCGGAAAATGATTAAGAAGCTTGAATGTCAGCTGGGTGTGCAGCTAAACATGTGCACGCTGCCTTGTGTTCATAATTGCCTCCCAGCAGGTTAAAGTATTCTTTTATGCTAAACCTTTTCCGCTTCCCATTTGTTCTCTACGTGAAATAGAAAATGACACGCAGAAAAACACTCGGGCTCCGTTTCAGAGGAGGGGGGGGAAAAAAACAACATAGCAGCGGTGCTCGTACTCTCAAAGCGCAGATCATTTTTCATGAATTTGCTTTTTTTTCTTTAATATATCCATCTGTCAGCTTCAAATGGAAAAATGAGAGCGAGCGAGCGAGCGAGCGATAGAGAGAGAGAGAGAATCCAAGGAGGACAAGTGTGTGTGTGTGTGTGTGTGTGTCTGTGTGTGTCTCAGAATCAAAAAAGCTAATTCTGAGCAGAACAACATTATCATCATCCCCAGAGCTGCAGTTTGATCTTTTTCTCCCTCCGTCTGGCCCCCGACACGCGACTGCTGTTTTGACAGGCCTTAAACTCCACCGATTCATTCGCACACGTCAACCTGCATCACATCACATCGTCCGTGTGCACACACACACACACACACACACACACACACACACACACACACACACACACACACACATATATATATATGATGAACTGCTCTGGACAGCAAGACCAGTGCCACATTTAAGTATTTCATATATACACTTCTGCCTATATGCTCCTATATATTTCTCCTATGCATAATGCATAATACTATATATCTTCAAGCTCATATCTGGTTAGAAGGTGTTTTTTTTCCTTCTGGCACTCTGATTCAAATTCAGATCACAGGTTTATATAAATGCACTCGCTCTCCGATACATAAGAGCCTTTGATTGGAGAATTACTGCAGTGATTAATGTTTCAGCTGGCAACAATTCTTTTAACCCGAATTGATGCAGTGAGTAGCTTCTCATTTCTTAAACAAATGCGTCGGAAGATGTATCCCGTGCTCATGAAAAAGATGTTACTGTGTTTCAGAAGGGTTAAACTATTGGCCAGTGTCAAGCAAATAAAACAACTAAGGAGATTACTGAAATGAGTGGAATTGGATGAAGAACTGACTAACGCATTATTAAAACCTGGAATGATAGTGATGAACCGTGAACTTCGTGGAAAAAATGTGGTTGGAAAAAAATCCTGACTGACCATGATCAGAGATTACTTAAACGCTTGGTGAAGTCGAATCGTAAAAAAAAAAATCAACAGTAGAACTCATGGCTTTGTTTAATAATGAAATTAAGAGCATTTCCACACTCGTAATGCGACGAGAACTCACAGGATTGGGATTAAACAGCTGTGTGTCCATAAGAAAACCACTTGTTAGTGAGACTAATCAGGAGAAAAGGCTTCAGTTTGCTAGGGAGCATAAAGATTGGACTCTGGAGCAATGGGAAAAGGTCATGTGGTCTGATGAGTCCAGATTGAGTCTATTCCTGAGTGATGGGTGTGTCAGGGTAAGAAGGGAAGCTCATGAAGCGATGCGTCCATCATGCATAGTGGCCGCTGTACAAGCCCCTGGAGGCAGTGTTATGATCTGGGGTTGATTCAGTTGGTCAGGTCGAGGCTCAGCAACATTATGGGGCAATAAAATGAAGTCAGCTGATGGCCTGAATGTACTGAATGACCAGGTTATCATCATATCAATGGATTATTTCTTCCCTGATGGCACGGGCATAAAATTAAGGCTCAGATTGCGAAAGAGTGGTTCAGAAAGCATGAGGAATCATTTTCACACATGAATTGGCCATCACAGGGTCCTGACCTTAACCCCATTGAAAGTCTTTGGGATGTACTGGAGAACACTTTACAGAGTGGTTCGATTCTCCCTTCATCAGTACAAGATCTTGGCCAAAAATTAATGCAACTCTGAACACAAATAAATGTTGTGACATGACATAAGGTTGTTGAAACAGTGGCACAGCAAATATGGGCTGTAATTAGTGCTAAAGGCAGTTCAACTAAAATATTAGTATGTACAATTTTTTTTTTGCCAGGCAGTGTATTTTAACGGAGCTTCTGTGCATGAAGCAGAGCTCCATCCTGAAGAGAATACAGTAATATATCAACTAATTGTGTATTTGTTTACAACCATCCATCATCCATAACCGCTTATCCTGTGCAGGGTCGCGGGCAAGCTGGAGCCTATCCCAGCTGACTATGGGTGAGAGGCAGGCTACACCCTAGACAAGTCACCAGGTCACCAGATTTTTGATGACTTTGGTGAACAATGTACGTGCACCACCACAGGGAACTTGATCGTAAGTGCAAGGCAACATATAAACACTTGACCACCAGACAACAAAATTTGTATCTTTGCTTACATAAGATAGATGGGTTTTTATCTAGTGCTTATTTTTAATTTGCTTTTTAAAAAAATAACGTGGGATTATTTGCTAACACTGTAGCAGCCCTTGGAATTAAGAACAACAGGAAAGAGTCTATGACAGGTGCAGATGTGTTTTATTCCTCTTGAACATGAGTATAACTTCGAACACCAGACATCACACACTGATCACCATGAAAACAAAAGTAATACAATTAAAGAAAACAAAATTAGCGTAACATGGTTGTAAACACGGTCGCCTCACAGCAAGAAGGTCCTGGGTTTGAGCCCAGCGGCCAGCAAGGGTATTTCTGTGTGGAGTTTGCATGTTCTCCCCATGTCTGCATGGGTTTCCTCCGGGTGCTCCGGTTTCCCCCACAGTCCAAAGACATGCAGGTTAGGCTAATAGGTGGCTCTAAATTGACCGTAGGTGTGAATGTGAGTGGTTGTTTGTCTCTATGTGTCAGCCCTGTGATGACCTGGTGACTTGTCCGGGTGTACCCTGCCTCTCACCCATAGTCAGCTGGGATAAGCTCCAGCTTGCCCGTGACCCTGCACAGGATAAGCGGTTATGGATAATGGATGGATGGATTTCTGAGTGTAGTGTATTGACAGACATAATACCCAAGTATAAAAACCGATGAGTTGTATTTGTGAGCTCTAACCAGTGACATTGTGATAAACTTATTAAATGAAAAAAAAGTATTAAATCAATGATATTTGCAACGTTGTATTCATCATGATGCTATTGAGCTCAAGGCAAGACAACAGCTGTATATGTACAGATGTTGAGAACTATGAAGACATTTAGAAAAGTTGTCATTAAGATTGTAACATTGCTATAAGGTTTTGTAATATGATATCTCGATATCTGGTGTAATTGATTTATTAAAGAAACAAAACCAAGGCTCATGATGCACTATGCAAAATGTTCCTGGGTTTCTTTGGTACTGAACGTATAATATGTTATGAACTCTGCTTATACAGTAATACACATAATGCACAATGTGGTATGATAACGTTCTAAGTGTAATGCATTTTCATAAATAATTAAAACAATGTGTATAAAGCCTTGAATTAATGCATCATACCATGATATGAATGCATGCACCATTCATTAGAAATATGAGCATCACAGAAAGTGTTACCAGTTTTTTAAAAATGAAATAATTACCTAGTAATAACTTAGTAATAGCATAAAATCTTACATGAGATTTGCGGTCACTCAAAACATTTATTGTTCATGCAGGTGTCACATACAACATATCAATATAAAAGGAATAAAACAAAATATATTGTTAAATTAAATTTAAATTGATTCTTAATCAGATCGGTTGTGGGAATATGCGTAATCCATTGTGGGCGATCATTCTTTGGCTCGTGATGAACATACTGTAATCTGCTGTGCACAAATGGCAGCTCCATTGTCTGACTGACTGACAGATTTGTTTACAGTTGTGCACCAAACCCAACAGATTAAAACACTATTACAGGGAAGATAAACACGGACACGGATGTCTCACTGTCACAAACCTCCTCAAACCCTCCCTTTAAATCAGAAGAGGGAGTCAAATGGAACAATGCCTTTTAATCCATTCCACCCCTCCACAAGGTCTATTTGACATTGTTCTGGTGAAGCCCACACAATCTCCACATTTCAAAGTGTGTTTCGTGAAGAGCGAAGGATCAGAGACAGAGGAAGGTTTTGCCATTCAGCTGAAC
The DNA here is from genome assembly GCA_026122135.1 of Cathorops aguadulce. NCBI lineage: Eukaryota > Metazoa > Chordata > Actinopteri > Siluriformes > Ariidae > Cathorops > Cathorops aguadulce. The sequence continues at coordinate 19,437,893 of JAPEIY010000003.1, read as the reverse complement.
TCATGCAAATGATTGCTCCAGTGAGGAGTCGGTGTCAGAGTGGCTTTCGCTGAACCTTCATCAAAAGGAGGATTTGTTTCTCTCTCTGTCTCATGCTGGCTCAAAGCCCACAGAACGACGAAGAAACGTTTGCAGCGAGAGACGTCTATTTTATTTTCGTTCCGTCATACTAGTGTCTTGAAGCAAAGATGTGACCTTATACTGTGTTAGTGAAATATCAAAACATTTCAGCTTGCGGAAAAGAGTCTTTGGGGGAAAAAGTCTATGTGCAGAATGACGACATTATGAAAGCATGCATTTGAAAATGGCTAAGTGAAAATGTAAGAAACATTAAAGATTACATTACATCAACAGGCCAAGACCATATCGGTGATGAGAACTGTGCTATTACTTGAAAATATATCAATCTTCAACAAATGGAACAAAGTACCATTGGATTGTTATACAAGCACTGTGATGGCGTGAATTCAATAACAACACTAATCCTCCATCTTGTTGGTTGGTACTTCAGCCTATTTGGTCAGTGTTTGTGAAATGGTTCCTGAGTAAATCTTAGCAATACTTTAGAGACGTGTACATACTCACACTGGGAACAGCTGGCTTTCCCACTGAAACTCTTTCCCTCATATCGCTGTGGTAAAAAATGATCACTGCCAATTAAATGGCCATTAATTGTGCAAGCATGGGATCCCACCAGATGTTTACATTAGAGAAACTAATAGCCAATTTTATTTATTTTTCCACAATAGCTGTACGTGCAGTATAGCTCTCTCAGAAAGATTAACAGGAACACATTTTCACAGGATTACATTGTCCTTCGGACATAACACATAGTTCAGAACTTTTTAGTCCATGTGCCCAAGACTGTGCTTTAACCAACAGAGGAATAAAATGAGTTCCAAAGACTGACTGCAATTTATGGACATACCGTACATGCAGTTTAAAGGCATTTTTCAGAGGACAAATATAATATGATTTATGAACTCCATGCCACACCTGATTAATGCAATGCCGCTATGCCCAATTGCCAAAAATAAAAGCCTTTTGAAAAAGCGCTGCCCCAATTTTCACTATTGATATATCCACAGCACAATTGGAAAAAGAAATCTAGGTCTTTCAAATGGAGACTATAAAAATCTATTGCAAGGACATGTACAAGCATATGAACCCAAAAGCACTCCAAAGACAGACTCTGACTCTCCAGAAGGACTGTAATAAATGACTGCTGGGCACTCGAACAATCTGCTCTATGCCTGTTCTGACCTCGACACAATGGCCAGAAGAGGCCAGCTGTGGCCCAGACCGGCTCCGGCAGCTGAGGGTGGTGTTCTAGTGCACTCCGCCCTGACCTGCCTAAGTCTGGCTCTTCCTCAGGCCAGCACTTTTTAATTCCCAAAAGCAGGAACTGCAGAGCTGCGTGTCCTGGCTAAGCAGGTGAAGCATCCATTGCGTGTGTCAGGAGTCGCACCGCAGGCTCACTTGCTGACCTCAATTAGAGCAGTGGAGCTTGGTCTAAAAACTACTGCCCTGACCTGTTGGCTAAGAACAAACTGTACAAAAGAGTGTAATAGGCATGGACATTGCTATTATGGGCTAACTGTTGTCCTTTTGCTAAGCCACAGGACGCATAAAAGCACTTATATTATTAGTTTATAAAATAAAATCCATATCCTGAGTACCTGATGACATCACATCTGGAATGCAGTGCATATTTGGTTATTCCAGTGGCGGAATCACATCTGGAATTGCAGGCTAGCCCTAAATCAGAAGCTTCATGTCTTAGTGAGAGTCTCAGAATCTCGAGGAAAGAGAGAACCTCATCAACTGCTCCATCACCAACACTTTGACATTGGGAGGACAGAACAGATTTGTGAGGGTCATCTGCCTATTCTGACCTTCATATGCATCCACTGGCTTGTTTTAGCTAATGCCATTAACCTTGTGGAGGAGATGAAGGGGGGTACAGATGGGAGACAGAATGTGAGACAGAGACAGAGAGGATATTAATATGAAAGAGGAGAAAGAAAACAGAGGTCAAAGAATAAATAACACCATGCAAAATGCACAGGAAGAAAAAAAGCATCAGAGAGCAAAAAGCAATGGGATGAGTCAGTGTTACAGGTAGAGGTTGTGGATTGAAAAAAGAAGACGTGGAAGAAGATTAAAAAAAAAGGATATAACACACCTAGAACAGCAGAAATCAAGCAAAGCATGCACAAGACATTCAAAATTATGGTATGAGTGAGAGATACAGAGAGAGAGAATGACATAAAAGCCCTGATTTATTAAGATCTAAAATAGTATGCACTATTTTGCATGTGTGTCTGGACAAATTGTGGACATGTGGAATCTTCACACAAAATAATTACATGAATTACATCAAACGTGAAGTCATGTGAGGAAACAAAATGTAAATAATGTTTGTTGCATGTGCTAAATGTTACTGATGAGTTCTATTATCAAGAGACTCAAGAATGAATAACGTGAACGCAAGTAAAATTCATTCTAATAGCAGAGTCTGGAAAACTGATCAAAATACGTTATGAATAAAGGCTTAAAAGAGCAAAAATACACGTGAGTGCATGACTTCTTCAACCGGTTCAACCAGCCCACATCACCCCCACTCTCCCCCTCACTACAGCCATCTCTCCTTCTTCCCTCAACATACCTCCCCCCAGTCATCGTAGCAGCCCCCTCCTCTCCCTCCTCCCCCACCTCAACACAGACTCCTCCATGCATCACTGGAGACCAGGTCAGAGGTCAACTGAGGAAGCTTCACCCCAGGAAAGCAGCAGGCCCGGACAAGGTGTGTCCCTGACTAC
>JAPEIY010000003.1:17657210-17669186 GCA_026122135.1 Cathorops aguadulce | reverse complement strand
TTGAAATAAATGCACATTAGTCATGAACAATGGTAACTACTCTCGTGTTATTTTTGACAGAAGTAAAATTCATACATAAATTTTGACGAGTTGATTTTCCGTTTGGCGAGTTACTTTGGAAGGTAACTAGTCCGGCTGGCTGGTGAAAAAAATATATGAATTTCGAGCCCTGGTGTATCTGATGTATGTAAATACAGGGTTCCTACGCAGTATGGAATTTGGTTTTGGTAATTTCCAGGTCTGGATAAGTATGGAAAAATGTGTTTCCAGACCATTGCCCCTACTTTCTTTTCTAAAATCTAAAATTAAGCCAAAAATGTCAAACCATTGAGAGTCTGTCGTTGAATTTAAGCAAGGCAAGGTGTGTATGAGACGTCTCCGGTGATTTCTGTGGCATCTGTTATCAGTGACCTATTTGACGTTAGCACGTTGGGCTACATCATACCTCTGCAGAACTTTATTAAAAAGGCATGAATGCACATTGCAACGTGACAAATGCCAAAACGTTGCCCAATGCACGTTAGCTGTACTCTGTCCTGTCAGCTTTTAACCACCACAGTGGTGCTGACTGGATGTTTTGGTTGGTGGATGGTTTCTTATCCTAGTAGTGATGCCCAGGTTTTTACTGTGTTGCTGTCATGTTCTAGTACTTTTCCAGTATGGTTTTAGTACCTCCTGTAGCACTGACCATGTTAGCAGGTGGTTAATAACGTCTGCATTTTATCATCTGCACACTCCAATCATGCGAGTTGCTCAGTTTGACTGTTTTGGACCTGCTGTGTGCTGCAGGTGTGTGGAGGAGACAAGCCCTACATTGCCCCAGCTGATTTGGAGCGCAGCCATGAGGAGCTGAAGCAGAGCTCCATACGGCAGTTCCGCACCATCAAGAAGATGGGAGGTGAGGAGTTCTGTCGCCGCTACCAGGAGCAGCTGGAGGCCGAGCTGGACGAGGCTTATGAAAACTTCGTCAAGCACAACGACGGAAAGAACATTTTCTATGCAGCGCGCACGCCGGCCACGCTCTTCGCCCTCATGTTTGCCATGTACGTGGTATCGCTAGTGACGGGCTTTGTGGGCATAAACTCTGTGGCAACGCTGTGCAATCTGATCATGGGCGTGGCTCTGGTGTCTCTGTGCACCTGGGCATATGTCAAATACTCAGGGGAGTTCCGTGAGGTGGGCAGCATCATCGACCAGGTGGCAGAGACTCTCTGGGAGCAGGTGGGTTCTTCTCAACCTGCACATTTGCGCTTTCAGTTCCTCTTCTCTTTCTGTGTTCTGCTTTCCTTTTGTCCTCTTCTGGCCCTGAAAAACTAATCCTGCATTCATACTAGAAGGAAACATAACATAATTCCACAGTTTCTCTTGTTGATAATCACTGGTAGACACAGTCCAGCTTTCTGAGGTTCTCTTAAGGGATTTGACCCACTTTTGCAAAACTCCAATGTTTATTTAGTGTAATTTGATCATGTTATAGATATAATTGCTTTCCCAGTCAGTTTTGTCTCATATTTCAATATGAACTGTACTGACAAGCAGGATTCATTTATAGTGGATCATAAAGCTGTTTTCTATCCTGTATTTAATAAAAAAGAGGTAAAATAAGTTTGCAAGGGTGTTTGTTAAACACAGTTTAAGAGACTTCACAAAATTGTAAACTTTCATATAAATTCATGATTCAATAACGCGCAGACTTGAGTGTGATTTGAGAGGTTTACTGACGCTTCAGTTTCCATTCTAAAAATAATTATGAATTATGCTGTCAAGCATTTTTTTTTTTTTGGAAATAGTTTCCCGTCTGACTCGGTAACAAATTTTTTAAGTTTGAACTTTGAATAGTGAGAGTTTAATCTAATATTCCTGAGTGTGGGTGGCACGGTGGTGTAGTGGTTAGCGCTGTCGCCTCACAGAAAGAAGGTCCAGGTTCAAGCCCTGTGGCCGATGAGGGCCTTCCTGTGTGGAGTTTGCATGTTCTCCCCATGTCCGTGTGGGTTTCCTCCGGGTGCTCCGGTTTACCCCACAGTCCAAAGGCATGCAGGTTAGGTTAACTAGTGGCTCTAGATTGACCATAGGTGTGAGTGTGAATGGTTTTCTGTGTCTGTGTCAGCCCTGTGATGACCTGGCGACTTGTCCAGGGTGTACCCTGCCTTTCGCCCGTAGTGAGCTGGGATAGGCTCCAGCTTGCCTGCGACCCTGTAGAACAGGATAAAGCTGCTAGAGATTAATGTGATGAGAATAACATTTCTCAGTTTCAACATTTAATATGTTGTTGTAACAACTTTCTAGCTTTGGCAAACAGAGGAAGGGGAAGCAAGCTTCAGAACAAGTGAGTCCTTTTATTTTTGTACACTTTTTGGTGACATGTCACCAAACAAACACACGACAGGGTGTCACAGCTCTCTCTCTCTCATTCCTGACTGCCTAAAGAGACACAGGTTAATAGAGACAGCCAGTAATTTGACACAGGTACACCTCATCACATGTTACCTGCTGGTTCAACCTTCCTCCTCGCCATTCACAGCCGACGCTCGACCACACCCCCGCTGCCACATACCCACACCGTCCGACTCAGGCCGAGGAGCCATCCGGTCTGTGGCTGACTCCCCCCCCCCAGGTGGGAGAGGTAATCTGCCACCACCATCTGCATCCCCGGCCTGTGGACCACCTTGAATTTAAAGGGCTGACGGGCCAGATACCAATGAGTAACCTGCGCATTGGCATCCTCCATCCAGTGGAGCCACTGGAGCGGGGCATGGTCAGAACAGAGGGTGAATGGGTGTCCTAGCAGGTAGTAGTGGAGAGTGAGGACTGCCCAGTTGATGGCCAGACACTCCTTTTCTATTGTGCTGTACTTTGACTCTTGCATGGAGAGCTTGCGCCTGATGTACAGCACCGGACGCTCCTCCCACGTGGGACAAAATGACCCCCAGCCATCTGTCTGGCGGGTCGGTCTATAAAACAAAAGGGAGAGACAAGTCAGGAGAATGCAACAGTGTGTCCCCACACAAAACTGCCTTTACCTGAGCCTGTCCGCACAGCTCAGTCACTGGACTGGATCTGGTGCCCCCTTTTTACTGAGGTCAGTCAACGGGCTGGTGATGTCTGAAAAGTTAGCCACGAACCACCTAATAATAGCCAGCCAGCCCCAAGAATTGCCTCACCCCCTTTTTGGCCTTAGGTCTCAGGCAGGCCGCAATCGCTGCAGTCTTATCAATTTGGTGACGCATCTGCCCATGACCCAAGTGGAAGCCCAGATACCGTACTTCCACCTGTCCAATTGCACACTTCTTTGGGTTTGCTATGAGCCCAGCGCGCCTCAGCAATCTCAGAACCGACGTTGTGTCCCTCCCGATCATTACTATAAAATGATTAGATCATCTAAGTAGGCAGCCATATATGCATTGTGGGGATGGAGAATTTGGTCCATGAGATGCTGAAACATTGCAGGGGCCCCAAACAACCTGAAAGGAAGGGTGACAAATTGGTGTAAATCAAATGGAGTGGAAAACACAGTTTTTTTCTTGGGATAATGGAGTCAAGGGGATCTGCCAATATCCCTTTGTCAAATCCAGTGTTGAGTAAAAGCAAGCCGCACCTAACTGATCGAGCAGTTCATCAATGTGACGCATCAGATATGTGTCAAATTTCGACACTACATTGACTTTTCTATAGTCCACACAGAACCAGACCGACCCGTTGGTCTTGGGAACCGAGACCACCAGGCTGCTCCAGTCACTGTGCAACTCCTCACTTACACCCATCACAAGCATAGTCTGAAGTTCATCCTGAACCATATTTTTCTTATGTTCAGGGAGCCGTTACGGGCGGCTGCGCACCACCACCCCTGAGGGAGTCTGATTGTGGTGTTCTGTGAGGTTAGTGTGACTAGGTGGGTGAGAACACATCTGAGAATTCCTCCCTCAACCTCATTACCTGTTTTCTCTGGGACAGTGAGAGGTGGTCTCCACAGGGGACCGGGGTGAATCGGGCCACACTTTTTGGACTTGCCTCTGGTCCCAGCTCCACCCTCTCTGGAACTACCATCGCCAGAGATACAGGAACCTCCTCTCTCCATGGTTTCAGGAGATTGAGGTGGTAAATGACGTGTCACCCCTATCTGGCCGTTTGACCTCATAGTCAACTTCTCCAATGCACCGTGTGACCTCAAAAGGGCCCTTGCCACTTGGCGAGTAATTTTGAGCTTGAGGTGGGCAGTAAAATGAGGACTTTATCTCCTTCCCTTAGCTGTGCCCCTCTGTTGTACAGGCGAGCTTGACATTCTTCGGCCTGTAGCAAATCCTCCTGGGTTATGTGACTCAGTGCATGGAGTTTTGTTCTCAGGTCAAGAATGTACTGAATTTCATTTTTACTTTGAGAAGGCCCCTCCTCCCAATTTTGTTTAACAATGTCTAAGACACCATGGGACTTGTGCCCATACAGCAATTCAAATGGGGAAAACCCAGTGGAGGCTTGTGTGACCTCGTGCACTGCAAACAAGAGAGGGTTGAGCCATCTATCCCAATTTTTAGCATCCCCGTGAACGAACTTACAAATCATGTTCTTAAGCATTTGATTAAATCGTTCAACCAGCCCATCCGTTTGCAGATGATAAACACTAGTACGAATTGATTTAATCCCCAATAAAGTGTGCGTGACATAAACGTAGTGCCTTGATCGGTCAGGATTTCCTTCAGAATCCCGACTTGGGAGATAATGCGGAAGAGTGCCTCTGCAACACTACGTGCTGAGATGTTGCAGAGAGGCACTGCTTTATCATGTTGCATAATCCTCAATGACTAATACAAAACGATATCCGTGTGCAGATCGATCTAACGGTTCGATGAAATCCATCCCAAATCCATTGAAGGGGATCTCAATCAATGGCAATGGGTGCAATGGTGCTTTTGGTGTGGCTGCTGGATTTACCAGCTGACATTTGTGACAAGCTACGCACTACCCGCGGACATCGACGCAAATCCCTGGCCAACAGAAATGGGCCATGAGACGATTTAGTGTTTTATCCTGCCCCAAATGCCCAGCCATAGGATTATGATGAGCCGCATGGAATAAAAGTTCCCTGCAGCTCTTTGGGACCAACAACTGTATCATTTTTTCTTTAGTTTGAATGTCCTGCGTCACTCTATACAGCCTATCATTAATAATAGAAAAATACGGAAAGCGCAACGTTAGGCTGGAGAATTTGACCATGAATTACTTTCACTTGGTCAAAGGCGTGTCTCAGAGACTCGTCACACGCCTGCTCCAGTTGGCCCCCGTTTCCACGAGGCTGGGATAGGGGAGGGGCGAGGAGAGATGGAGAAGGAGAAAGCAAAAGTGACTGAGAGAGAATGACAGAGCCTGCTTCCAGATATGCCATCAGATGATCCTCAGCCAGTGGGACTGCCTCCTTCAGCGATGTTGGTCGGTGACACCAGAGCCACGCTGACGTCCCACTCAGCATCTGAGCAACGAACTGCTCCAGTGTCACTTGCTCGATGATGGCTACAATGTCACACTCACCAGCGAGAAGCCACTGTTGGCAGGCATCCCAGAGCTGTTGGGCAAACACGAACAGCTGGCCCACTTCGCCGTAAGCCAGCATGTGGAAGTGCTGGCGCTGCTCTTCTGGACCGCATCCAACCCGCTGTAGGATGGCTCGCTTCAGGTGGGGGTACTCCAGCATGCTGGATGCTGGGAGCTGTCGAGCTGGGCCTCCCCCAATAGGAGCGGCAGAAAATGAGCCGCCCACTGAGAGGTTGGCCAGGAACTTGTCTCTGCGACATGCTCAAACAGCTCAATGAAGGTGTTGGGGTCATTCTGCAGCCACATCTTCACCAGCTGGACAGCAGGAACACTGGCTGGAGCACCCGAAGCTTGGACCCAGCTCAAAATCGCCTGTTGATCCTCTGCCTGGGCTGCAAGCAGATCCTGGAGGCTCTGGTCCAGGTCGACGGAAAGCGCAACAAGGGCATGCTGCTGGTGCTGGAGGTTGTTGGCAAGCGTTTGGAGGAGTTCTCGGACTGGTTCGGATCCCATGGCGGCGTTCGTTCCTTTGTCCTGGGTTTCAGCACCAGTGTAACAACTTTCTAGCTTTGGGAAACAGAGGAACGGGAAGCAGGCTTCAGAACAAGTGAGTTCTTTTATTTTCGTACACTTTTCAGTGACACTTCACCAAATAAACACACACGACAGAGTGTCAAAGCTCTCTCTCTCATTCCTGACTGCCTAAAAGACACACAGAGACACAGGTTAATAGACAGCCAGTAATTTGACACAGGTGCACCTCATCACATGTTACCTGCTGGTTCAACCTGCCCCCTCACTGTTCACAGCCGATGCTCGACCATGCTCCCACTCCCACACTGTTTTCAAGCATATTCTATTAAATTGTATATTAGGAACTTTTATATAGCATTTAACCTTGTCGAAGAATTTCTAAGAAGAGAAAAAAAATGATCATGATAATGGGCTATGTGGTTTTCAAACCACTAATTTTGCATTATATTCTGAACCTAGTCTGTGTCTGTATTTATGAACAATGTGTCCACACCTCTGTGTCTCTCCAGCAGTTGAATGTCTGCTCCATATGTAAATCATGGGTGTGAAGGCCAGAGCAGGTGCTCCACCGCACCTGCAGATCAATGGCAGAGAAAACATGATTACTCACATAAAGATCTGGCAATGAAGAGTGAGAAATCTGTTCAAACATCTGCAGGCTGCTCTTTGACTGCTCATGATTTTGCAGAGAAGGAAAAAAGAGAGAGAGAAGAAAAAGGAAGCCTTCCTAAACCATTAATATTGAGAGCGAGGATAAGATTTTCATAATGAGGGTTCCAGTCATCCGAGGAAGCGGATATGTTCTGCTAAGTAAGAAAGTTTTCATCAAGAAAGAAAAAAAAAATGCAGCAATGCAATTTATTTCTGTGGGTCGAATAAATGTAATCGTGCCACATTAAGATATGAAATTTGCAAAGCCTGCAAGACGAACTGTTACTGAAACTTAAAAAGTCCATGAACATAATAAAAGCACACTGAAGGTTTTCTTCTTTTTTTTTTAATGTGACCTGCTCATAAGTGGCATGCCTCATAAATTCTTCATGCAGATGGATATTATGTGTTCATGTCAATGTACTGGATATTTACTTTTTTCCTACTTTTCCAAAGCAGCTTATAGGCAAAGCAGAATTCAGAGCTGACCTCAGAGTACTTGTATCTGTAACACATCTAAACACTTTTGTCATGAAACCTTAAGTGATACAAAGTAATTTGATGAATACACCAAGTTTCCAGTTTACTACAGTAAGTAGTGAATGATTGAAGCTTGCACATGTGTTTTAGTGGTGAAAGACTGAATAACCACTCTGTGCAACCGTGATAAGCTGAAAAGTAAAAATAAATAAATCCTGATAATTACTACACTGTCGCACCTCCACATGAAAAACTCATCCAGTCTGCATAAGGATAAATTCAATTCAAGGAAAATGAAGGGAAGAGAGAGGGATGTGCTTATTTTACATGAAACTCATTGTTATCAAAGCTTCAGTTTTCTTTTCCATTTTTCTTCTAGCTTGCAGGTGAGATGCTTGTTCATGCAGGTTCATGCATCATGCTGCATTCCTGTCTCTGTGCTGCAAGCTTGAAGATAAAGGCACAAATATGAATATATGTCAGAGATGAGACAAAAGGAGAACAGAGGCTCAGGCTTTGAAGGGTACATCTGAATTCATTTTGTCTTTGGGAGGAAGCATGCGCTTGTGTGTTTGCTGTCACACACACACACACACACACACACACACACACACACACACACACACACACACACGTCTTTTCATCCTCTTTGCCTCGAGCAAGCTCATTCACCTTTTCTGTGCTCTTATCAGTGTTTAGATCCTGTTTCCCCCTTTGACCATCAATGGTTTAAGCCATTTTCTACATTTCAGACCTCAACAAGCTGCCGAGGCTCCCTGACAGTCACAACAAATATGTTATTCTGTAGTCAGGGAAAAATGTGGTTATTGATTGTGCATTGATTCACATGGTTTCCCAGCAGTTGAGGGAAAGAGAGTGAAATATTAATATCATAATAGCAAAATGTGAGTGTTTGCAGATTGCTCGTTTGAGTCCTCATGAGCAAAAGAATAAATGTATTTATTTATAATTCAGTGTAAAAAAAAATGAGACACATGTATCCGTAGACACGTAAAAATTCCAGCAAATAAGAAGAACCAGAGTCCAGGATGGAAGCAATTAGCAACGGGCATGTTGCCACATGAGGCGCAGAGTCCCGTTAGATTAATCAGCATTTTTCACTCTGTCAAAACGAACGCATATGAAAGAGGGCCATCTGGTGGGAGCTAAAGCCGGAATATGATTTAAGACATCACATCTACTTGCCATTATACACTCTCATGGCAAATGTCAAGAGATATTAGAGCTCAGAGCAGACTTTCGCAATAATAATCATCTGTTGGAGAGTGCTCACGGCGTACATAGGAGGTGTTATTCCAGTGCACTTTATGGGGTACCTTCATTTACCGCAGGTCTTCATGATGAAGCTCAGAGAGAAGCCTCACCATTGTTTTAGTAATGAATCCTCATCCATCTTCAAGCCCCATCTGAGAACAAATCCAGCATCATGCAAAGAAGTAGATTATCAGCCATGCTGGGTTTGTGCTAGAGCCAGAAAGATCACATCAACAATAACCATCAGTTGCTGTGAGTTCAACTTAAGAGTTGATTTTTCCTGTAAGATCATGCTATGAAGTCCTTTATTCCTTGAACACGACAACAATTTACCAACGATTTGTATTCATTACAGAACATCGTAGATATTTATCTTGTTACCTTGCTTGTTATTCCTCACCAGGCTCTCTTATTTCCTTCTGTCATTTGAAGCTAATAAGATGAAAAAGCGCTTCTTGTCACTTCACTCAGAAACCACCTGTCATGAAGAGATAATAATTATTTATACTGTAGGGAAATAAACAACAGTTGTGTGATTAAAAAGCTGTTAAAAGCTACTGTTTACACCGTCAAGTTAATTATTTGCTCCTCTTATACAACATCAATTAGCCAATGCTGACTTTTTTTTAATAAATTTATTCAATTTGTATTTTTATCTGTTTATAGTTTCATCCAGTATAGTTCAATATATGTTGTAGAGGTTGTTTGTCTCGACTCCTATCTGAGATATTGCTTAAAACCTGATAAGGTTTGACATCAACCCTTGAATAAATTGTCTAATGTTGATTAAGAAAACATTGACCAAAGATCTATAACATCACCATGATTTTTGACATAAGCCTTTCCAAAACCATCTAGCACTGCTTTAATGGTTTCAAATGTGCTATGAAGGTCATATGTACACATCCTTCAAATAAAGTGTTACCATTCCTGACGTCACTTGTTTTAGCACCTATAAACAGCCTCTTCTGGGGAAGTCTCTTTTTTTTCTCTCTTGAAGTTAAAATAAAATAAAATCTCAGCTTACAGAGAACAAAGTGAAGCGTCCGCCATATTGAAGACATTTTCATCAACTGCCATTTGGATTACTTCCTCTCTCCTGTCTTAGTGTGTGATAAATTTGATTAATTGTTTTGCTTATAGTTTGGATAGGTTGTTCTAAACTGTCACTGTGGTTAAGGAGAAATAAAAGTGAGTCTGACTATTTAATATTCATTCATTCATTTATCCATTCATTCAGTCAGTCATTAATTTTTTCTTTATGACATAGTCTGTCTGCAACTGCCATTGACACAAAGTACTGTACAAAGCTAGAATCCTTGGGAAAAGAGGTTAAAATAATCCCAACAATCAGCCATTTTCTCATTCCTTGAATAGAATTGCTTTATTCATAAACACTAAGTTGCAGTGGATATTTCAGTGAGTGCACTTCATGTAAAGAGGACAAATTATGCTGGGAGGAACAAAAAAAAATCCACTGTCATCTGTAAAAGACGCAGTTATGAAAAAACACCTTCAGAAATGGCAAAACAAAAACCATAACAAGGTCTGTGAACGAAAACAGGGACGATGAATAAGGAATCAAACATGTATATCATTTAAGACATCACACCTACTTGCCATTATTGTCTCTCATGGCAAATGTCAAGGAATATTAAAGCTCAGAGCCAACTTGAGCAATAATAATCATCTGTTTGAGAGTGCGCTCGGCATACATGGGAGTAGTTATTTCAGTGCACAATGGGAACAAAAAGAGTTATGACAAATCCAGAATCAAACATGACATTCTACTACAGCAAAATTCATTCTTTTCCAATAACAGCATGTCGTAAAGTTTTTTTTTTTTAATTTCTCTTAAACTACAGCAACTTGATTTTTTTTTTAAGAAGTTAACAATTCTGTTATAAAACCCCAATTCCAAAAATCTTAGGACACAGTGTAAACTAAATAAAAACAGAATAATGATTTATTTCCATGATTTTCAGATAGTTTGCAAATCATGGAAATCCTATATTTAATTGAAAATACTACAAAGACAACATATCAAATGTTGAAACTGAGAAATTATATTGATTTTTGAAAAATAAATGCTCATTTTGAATTTGATGTCAGCAACACATTTAAAAAAAGTTGGGACAGGAGCATGTTTATCACTGTGTTGCATTACCTCTACTTTTAATAACACTCTGTAAATGTTTGGGAACTGAAGAGACCACTTGAAAGAGAAATGTTGTCCCATTCTTGCCTGATATACAATTTCAGTTGCTCAACAGTTTGAGGTCTCCTTTGTCATATTTTGTGCTTCATAATGCACCAAATGTTTTAAATGGAAGACAGGTCTGGAGTGCAGGCAGGCCAGTTTAGCACCCGGACTCTTTTACTGTGGAGCCATGCAGTTGTAATGTGCAGAAAGCAGTTTGGCATTGTCTTGCTCAAAGAAGGAAGGCCTTAACTGAAAAAAAAAAGATTTTGTCTAGATGGCAGCATATTGCTCTGAAACATATATCATTCAGCATTAATGATGCCTTCCGAGATGTACAAACTACCCATGCTGTGTGCACTAAAGCACCCTCATACCATCACAGATGCTGGCTTTTGAACAGTGTATTGACAACAAGCCAGATGGTCCCTCTCTTCTTTAGCCTGGAGGATGTGGTGTTTCTAAAAAGAATTTCTACTTTTGATTTGTCAGACATTGGGACAATTTTTCACTTCACCTCAGTCCATTGTAAAAGAGCTTGGGCCCAGAGAAGGTGGTGGTGTTTCTGGATATTGTTTATATATGGCTTCTGGATATTGTTTATATATGTTTTCACAGATGATGGTTTTCTGAGACCATACAGCAATTTCCACTCCAGTCACATGTCTGCTTTTAATGCAGTGTCGCCTGAGGGGTGGAAGATCACAGGCATCCAATGTCAGTTTTCAGCCTTGTCTCTTGCATACAGAGATTTCCCCAGATCCTCTGAATATTTTAATGATATGTACCATAGATGATGTGATCCCCCAAATTCTTTGCAATTTTACATTGAGGAACGTTATTCTAAAATTGTTGCACTCTTTGCCCTCACAGTCTTTCACAGAGTGATGAACCCCTCCCCATCTTTACTTTTGAGAGACCCAGCCACTCTGAGATACTCTTTTTATACCCAATCATGTTACTAACCTGTTGCCAATTAATCAATTATTTTTTCACATTACACAACTTTTTCAGTATTTTGTTGCCCCTTTTCTGAAACATCTTGTTGACATTAAATTCAAAATGATATATATATATATATATATATATATATATATATTCATCCATTATCTGTAGCTGCTTGTTCTTTTCTACAAGGTTGCAGGCAAGCTGGAGCCTATCCCAGCTGACTTTTAATGCAGTGTCAAGAGGCGGGGTGTACCTGAACAAGTCACCAGGTTATCGCACGGCTGACACAGAGACAAACAACCATTCACACTCACGGTCAATTTAGAGCCACCAATTAGCCTAACCTGCATGTCTTTGGACTGTGG
>JAPEIY010000003.1:17592152-17602967 GCA_026122135.1 Cathorops aguadulce | reverse complement strand
CCCGTGGCCACTCCAAAAGCACTGTTGCGCCCTCTTCCTCTAATCGAGACCCCGTTTGAGCGAATTGGGATGGATCTTGTCAGGCCATTAGATCGGTCAGCACGGGGATTTTGCTTTATTTTAGTTCTAGTGGACTATGCAACATGATAGCCAGAAGCAGTGCCTCTCCGCAATATCTCAGCACGCAGTATTGCAGAAGCGCTCTTCCGCTTTATCTCCCGGGTTGGGATTCTGAAAGAAATCCTGACAGACCAAGGCACTTCGTTTATGTCATGCACACTGCACGAGCTGTATGGGTTACTGGGAATTAAGTCTATCCACACCAGTGTCTATCACCCACAAACAGATGGCTTAGTAGAGCGATTTAACTGAACACTCAAAAACATAATCCATATATTCGTAAGTGAAGATGCACATAATTGGGATAAGTGGCTTGAGCCCCTGTTGTTCACAGTACAAGAGGTCCCACAAGCCTCCACAGGATTTTCTCCCTTCGAATTATTATATGGGCGTAAACCACGTGGCATTCTGGATGTGCTAGGGGAAAATTGGGAGGAGGGACCTTCACCGAGTAAAAATGAAATCCAGTATGTTCTTGATCTGCACACAAAACTCCACACCCTCACATACCTAACCCAGGAGAATTTACGGCAGGCTCGAGAATGTCAAAGCCGGCTGTATGACAGGGGCACGCACCTTGGAGAGTTCATGCCGGGAGACAAAGTGCTTGTATTATTACCCACATCGAGTTCTAAATTAGTTGCCAAGTGGCAAGGGCCCTTTGAGGTCACATGGTGAGTTGGGGATGTCGACTATGAGATGAAGCAAACGGATAGGGGTGGGGCACTGAAAATCTACCACCTCAACCTTTTAAAATGCTGGAATGAGGGGGTCCCTGTGGCGTTGGCATCGGTAGTCCCAGAGATGGTGGAATTGGGGCCAGAGGTAAAAAAGATAACAACTCTGACCACTCCGGTCCCTTGTGGAGACCACCTCTCACCCACCCAACTCACGGAGGTAGCCAAGTTGCAGAAGGAATTTTCCAACGTGTTCTCACCCCTTCCTGGTCATACCCACTACATAGAACACCACATCGAAACGACCCCAGGGGTGGTAGTGCGTAGCCACCCTTACCGATTGCCCAAACACAAGAAAAAGATGGTTTAGGACGAACTCAAGGCCATGCTCGAAATGGGCATAGTCGAGGAGTCCCACAGTGACTAGAGCAGCCCAGTGGTCCTGGTTCCCAAGACCAACGGGTCGGTCCGATTCTGTGTGGACTATAGAAAGGTCAACATGGTGTCTAAATTTGACACATACCCAATGCCTCGCATTGATGAGTTGCTTGATCGGTTAGGCACTGCTCACTTTTATTCGACACTGGGTCTAACAAAGGGATATTGGCAGATCCCCTTGACTCCACTATCCAGAGAGAAAATGGCCTTTTCCATACTATTTGGATTACACTAATTTGTCATGCTCCCTTTTGGGTTGTTTGAGGAGACTGCTACGTTCCAACGGCTTATGGACAGGGTCCTCTGCCCTCACACTGCCTATGCAGCCACCTATCTAGACGACATCGTAATTTACAGTAATGACTGGCCGCGGCACTTGGAACACCTGAGGGCTGTTCTAAAGTCGCTGAGGCAAGTGGGGCTCACAGCTAACCCAAAAAAGTGTGCGATTGGGTGGGTGGAAGTACAGTATCTGGGGTTCCACTTGGGCCATGGGCAGGTGCATCCCTAAATTAACAAGACCGCAGCAATTGCGGCCTGCCTGAGGCCCAAGACCAAAAAGGGGGTGAAGATGGTTCTTGGGGCTGGCTGGCTATTATCATATGTTTATACCTAATTATTCGGACGTCATCAGCCCGCTAAGCGATCTCACTAAAAAGGGGGCTCCAGATCCGGTCCATTGGACGGAGCAGTGCCAACAGGCCTTCTCTGAGGTAAAAGCTGCACTGTGTGGGGGGCCACTCCCCTGACTTCTCTCTCCCCTTTATTTTGCACACTGATGCATCGGACAGGGGGCTGGGGACCGTTTTGTCCCAGGAGGTGGAGGGTGAGGAGCACCCGGTGCTGTACATCAAACGAAAGCTGTCGATGCGCGAAAGCAAGTACAGCACAATTGAAAGGGAATGTCTTGCCATCAAGTGGGTGGTCCTTGCCCTCCGATACTACCTGCTGGGGTGCCCTTTCACTCTCTGTTCGGACCACGCGCCCCTCCAGTGGCTCCACCACATGAAGGATGCCAATGCATGGATCACCCATTGGTATCTAGCCCTCCAGCCATTTAAGTTCAAAGTGATCCACAGGCCGGGGGCGCAGATGATGGTGGCGGACTTCCTGTCCTGTCAAGGGGGAGTCAGCTTCAGGCTGGATGGCTGAGTCAGGCGGTGGGGGTATGTGGCAGAGGGGGCATGGCCAAGCAGCAGTCTGTGAATGGAGGGTGTGGTTGGGGAAGATAAGTGGCTAAGTCATCCCCTGTTGTCACATACCCCCACCGCCTGACTCAGGCTGGGGAGCCATCTGGTCTGAAGCTGACTCCCCCTGATGGGACATGAAGTCTGCCACCACCATCTGTGTCCCTGGCCTGTGGACCATGTCGAAATTAAACAGCTGGAGGGCAAGATACAAATGGGTGATCTGTGCATTGGCATCCTTCATGCGGTGGAGCCACTGGAGGAGCACGTGGTCTGAACAGAGGGTGAAACGGTACCCCAGCAGGTAGTGTCAGAGGGCAAGGACCTCCCACTTGATGGCAAGGCACGCTTTCTTGATGGTGATGTAATTGCTTTCATGCATCGAGAGTTTATGGCTGATGTACAGCACGGGGCGCTCCTCAACTTCCACCTTCTGGGACAAAATGGTGCCCAGCCTTCTGTCTGATGCGTCAGTCTGTAAAATAAAAGATAATTCAGGGGATTGCAAAAGTGGCCCCCCACACAGTGCAACTTTTACCTTAGAGAATGCATGTTGCCACTGTTCCTTCCACTGGACTGGATCTGGAGCCCCCTTTTTAGTGAGATCCATTAAAGGGCTGGTAACAGCCGAATAATTAGGTATAAACCTACAATAATAGCCAGCCAGCCCCAGGAACTGCCTCACCCCCATTTTGATCTTGTGCCTCGGGCAGGCCACAATCACTGCAGTCTTGTTAATTTGGGAATGCACCTGCCCATGACCAAATGGAACCCCAGATACCATACTTCCACCCACCCAATTGCACACTTTTTTGGGTTAGCTGTGAGGCCTGCATGCCTCAGCAACTTTAGAACCACCCTCAGATGTTCTAGGTGCCACAGCCAATCGTGGCTGTGGATTATTATATCATCTAGTTATGCGGCCACATAGGCAGCATGAGGGTGGAGGACCCTGTCCATGAGCCACTGGAATGTAATGGATGCCCCAGATAACCCAAAAGGGAGCATGAAAAATTGATGTAATCCAAATGATGTGGAAAAGGCCATTTTCTCTTGGGATAGAGGAGTCAAGGGGATCTGCCAATATCCCTTTGTGGATCCAGTGTCAAAAAAAAGTAAGCTGCACCTAACCTATCGAGCAAGTCATCAATATGAGACATTGGGTATGCATCAAATTTAGACACTGCGTTGACCTTTCTATAGTCCACACAGAACTGAACCGATCCATCCATCTTGGGAACTCGGACCACAGGGCTGCTCCAGTCACTGTGGGACTCCTCAATGATGCTCATCTTGAGCATGGCCTTGAGTTCATCCCAGACCACTTTTTTGTGTATTTGGGTAGGCAGTAAGGGCAGCTACGCACTACCACCCCTGGGGGCGTCTCAATATGGTGTTCTATGAGGTGGGTGTGACCAGGTAGGAGCAAGAACATGTCGGAAAATTCCTCCTGCAACTTGGCTACCTCCATGAGTTGGGTCAGTGAGAGGTGGTCTCCACAGAGGACTGGAGTGTTTTGAGATGTTACCTTTTTTACCTCCGGCCCCAGCTCTGCCTTATCCGGGACTACCGATGCCAATGCCATGGGGACCCCCTCATTCCAGCATTTTAAAAGGTTGAGGTGGTAGACTTGCAATGCCCCACCCCTATCTGCTTGCCTCACCTTATTGTCAATGTCCCCAACTCACCATGTGACCTCGAAGGGCTCTTGCCAATTGGTGATTAATTTAGAGCTCGACGTGGGCAATAATATGAGCACTTTGTCTTCTGGTGTGAACTCTCTAAGGCATGTGCCCCTGTCATATAGCTGGATTTGATGGTCTTGTGCCTGCTGCAAATTCTCCTGGGTTAAGTGCGGGAGTGTGTGGAGTTTTGCGCACAGATCAAGAACATACTGAATTTCATTCTTGCTCAGCGAAGATCCCTCCTCCCATTTTTTTCATAGCACATCCAAAATGCCATGCGGCTTACACCCATAAAATAATTAAAATGGAGAAAACCTGTGGAGGCTTGCAGGACCTCTCGTATTGCAAATAACAGGGGCTCGAGCCACTTATCCCAATTACATGGTTCCTCACTTATGAATTTCTGAACGCTCCACTAAGCCATCCATTTGTGGGTGATAGACACTGGTGTGGATAGACTTAATTCCCAGTAAATCATACAGCTCATGCGGTGTGTGTGACATAAACAAAGTGCCTTGATCTGTCAGGATTTCTTTCGGAATCCTGACCCGGGAGATAATACGGAAGAGCACTTCCACAATACTGCATGCTGAGATATTGCAGAGAGGCACTGCTTCTGGATATCGCATTGTATAGTCCACCAGAACTAAAATAAAATGATATCCCCATGCTGACTGATCCAATGGCCCAATGAGATCCATCCCAATTCTTTCAAAATGGGTCTTGATTAGAGGCAGAGGGTGCAAAGGTGCTTTTAGAGTGGTGTGGAATTTCTAATTGGCATTAGCGGCATGCCACATACCACCAATGGACATCCCTGCAAATCCCTGGCCAATAGAACTGGGCCATTATTCGGGCCCGTGCTTTATCTTGCCCAAAGTGTCCAGCCATGGGATTAAAGTGAGCCTCATGGAATATGAGTTCCCTGTGGCTCTTTGGGATCAACAATTGTGTTATCTGTTCTCCAGTTTGAGTGTCCTGCATCAGGTCACTCGGTACAACCTATCCTTAATAATAGCAAAATAAGGGAAGGCTGGTGTCATGCTCAGCTGGAGAGTTTTACCATCGATTACTCTCACTTGGTCAAATGCATGCCACAGAGTCTAGTCTCATGACTGCTCTAATAGGAACTCCCCAAGCGAATCCCCGAGAGAGGGAGGAGGGGCTGGGTGCTCCTCACTCCTCGTATCACCCTGACATGGTGCTGATGTAGACGGCCCTGTGACAGCTTCCCCAGTCAATGCCACACCAGGAGCTTCCCATGATGTATTTATGCAGGACCCACCACTCATTATGCGTTCCATCAGTTCTTTAAACCCTGGTAAATCAGTTCCCAAAATTAATGAGTGGGTGAGATGAGGGTTAACCACCACCATAATTCTATGCATTTGGCCCTGGAATAGAATATGGACAGACAGTAGAGGGTAATTGTGAACATCCCCATGCACACATAACACCTTAACCACTTGTGCATATGCCTCACCTTGCACTAGGCATCGGTGAATTGAGGTCTGGTTACAACTGGAATCCACCAACGCATGATATGTATCCCCTTGAACACTTACTGGTATGTGATACATTCCAGACCGATCAGGGGTGGTCTCTGGCACATCGGGGATCCAGATCACAGCTCCCACCTCCCTTGCGGAGCTCCAACTCTGGAGATGCTCTGACTCCCCACCGTGCCAGCACACCAGCTGAGGCTTTCCCTCTGCACCAGCACAGGCTTTCACTCTGCACTGGCATTATGGGAGTCACTCACCTGAGGAGGAGACAGCACAGACATGGAAGATGGAGATGGGAGGCCACCATGGGTGCAATGGGCTGGCTGGGGAGGAGCCAGCCTCTGCCTCCATGGTAGGGGAATGGGGTGGGGAGGGGAAAGAGAGATGAGGGAGTAGAGAAAGTGAGAGGAGAAGCGGAGAGAGACACCTCATCTGCCTGCTGTCGGAGCTGCCTCCAGATGGTCCTCCGCCAGCTTGATGGCTCCTTCTAGCGATGCCGGGTGATGACCCTGGACCCATTCCACTGTTCCCTCTGGAAGTCGAGAGATGAACTATTCCAGTGATACCAGATCAATGATCTCATCAGCGTTGCAATCTTCCACCCTCAGCCACTGCCAGCAGGCGTCCCGGAGTTGCTGGCCAAATGTAAATGGCCAGCAGACCTCCTCCAATGCCAGCATCCAGAAGCACTGGCAATGATTTTCCAGGGAGTGGCCAATCCATTGCAGGATGGCTTTCTTCAGGTCCGCATACACCAGTTGGCTGTCAGCAGGGAGCTGCTGTGCCACGAGCTGCGCCTTGCCAGTCAGGAGCAGGAGGAGGTGTGCCGCGCACTGCTCCAGCGGCCACCCCCACGTATTAGCTGTTTGTGTGAAGAGGGCAAGGAATGCTTCCAGATCATCCTGCGGGCCCATCTTCATGAGGGTGCTGGCTGCAATGATGGTCAACAGCCCTGCTGACGCAAGCAGATGCCAGAACGCCTGACGATCTTCCTGCTGAGCCAGCACCAAGGCTTCAAAGCGTTGCTCTTGTTCCTTTTGGAGGGTGATCAGTTCTTGATGGTGGTCCTGCTGGGCAGTAGCAAGGGCAAGGACGAGCTCTTCAAATGGGGAGGACTCCATGGGGTGGTTCCCTTCTGTGCATGCCGGGTTTTGGCACCACTGTAACAGTTCCTGATGTCGGTGGAGCACAGAAGCACGGCAGGCGAGAGTTGATGTTCATATACATGCTAAAATATTTTCCGTATTTTAGCTTTTCAGCTTGCTTCATTCATTCATTCATTCATTCATTCATATTCATTCTCTCTCTCTCACTCTCTCTCTCTCTCTCTCTCTCTCTCTCTCTCTCACACACACACACACACACACACACGCGCATTGTGGTTGGGGAGCCACTCTTCTCTAGTCTTCTCCTCCTTTTATGCTACATCCCTGCAACAAACAAACACACACAAACATATTAATTGACACCAGGTGTCATGACTTAGCCACTTACCTTCCCTGACCCCACCCTCCATTCACAAACTGCTGCTTGGCTACACCCCTGTTGCCACAGTCAGTGCCTACTTACTACAGGGTCATACTAAAGCACTAACAAAACTATGGTCTATAGGATTATTATGTAAAATTACTCCTCAGTATACAATTAACTACTATTTATCAAAGTTTAACAGAATTTACTCCTACTGTATATTAGAAGAATATGGGTAAGTTCTAAAAAGGAATTAATTTTCCAGACATTTTATCATCTTTTGGATGGAGTTTCATGAGAATCTCAATTTTTGGCATCCTTATATAATTCTCTTGATAAAGGTCAGGAGGCTTTAGTAATGAGTTTCTGTTCTTGGCAAGTTATAGAGTGCGTATAATTCTTTATAGCTCTGATTTGTGAATAAAATATAACAGAGACCGCTGTGTTTGATTAATGAAAAGGTTCTTTTACATCATTAATCATAGTGTATGGATTAATTAGAGTGCACCTTTAGTTGATTAAAACATGCTGGTGGTTTAGGGAGTGTTTAATCATTTGTTTTTTGGCTCTTGTGCTGTATGAAACCATTACAAAGTGATACTAAAAAATCAAACTCTTGCAGTACTTCTTTGACATTTTCAGAGGAATAATGAATTTAATACAAAAATGAATATATCTCCATAAACCCTCTGAAAGGTATTGACCCAATATAGTTTCTTTATATTCTAAAATCAATGATACAGTCATGCATTTAGTGCATTATCTGCAATGACTCTGATGCTGTGTGCAGCACAGTCATGTAATATGTATATCAGGTCTATAGGGCTGGCAAACCTGCGGAACAGCTGACTTTAATGGACTGTGAATGTGTAGACTGTCTCACAATGGTGGAGGGATGTGGGTTAATCTAAGCTCTGGGGCTGGCAGTCACCTGCCATTTATGGATGTGACACGGCCAGTGTCTGCTCACCATTTGTTACAAATCAATTTCAGCCTTCAGAGCAGAACCTCCCCCTTGAACAGAGTGCCACACTCAGCCAAGTCTGGACTGCCTCTCACAGCCGGTGCCAGAGTTTGGCCTGAAACCAAATGGTCATAAACATATCACCCTGTACAAAATGTCTCTCTCTCTAAATACACAGCAACACTCACTACAGAGTAAATATAGTCAGAGTGTGAAAATGCTACTTACTATAGTATAAATACAGTAAAATGCTCTTCACTGTAGGGAAATATGGTAAGTTCAGGCATTTTATAGCATACATATGGCAAATTGCAAGTTGCTGAAGAATTTCTAACAAACTACTAATGTGCATAGGGCAATATAATAAACTACCATGGTCTATATGGTCATTACATTAAACCACTATTCAATATAAGTTACATATGGTAAATGTATACATTTTAGGATAATTATGGTAAATTTCTAGTCCCTCTATGATCATGAAACTACAAATGTCTATATGGTTAGTCTGGTCAGCTACCACTGACTATTGGATACTAAATAAATATTGGTTAGTATGTTAAACTACATCCATCTATAGAGGAAGTATATTAAATTTTTGGGAAACTCGCCCCTGATCGGTTTCCAACTGGGTTGCTCATGAATATTAATCAGATAACTTTTATAGGTAGGTTCTCTGACTCTCACTGTTTCTGATGAAGTATTCAGCAAAATTTTCCATCAGCTAGTTTTGATATTATGATTCACATAACACTTTGAAGTAAGTTTTCATAGGTTTATTGACTTTTTTTAACTGATCCATGTAAATAAATAACTATTTGTTTTGATAAAAATATTCAGATCTTATTGGTCGGAATGATATTAAAAAAAAAACAGATGTCAGAAACGTGAGTGTCAGTTTCAATTCAGTTAATTGGAATAGTTTATTGGATGTGGCTCACACAGTTTTTTCGAGATTAGCCTTGAAAGCTGTGAATATTAATCAAAATAATCAGTTATATTCTTTCATATAAACACTAGTAGGCCCTACTTAGAAATACAAAAGCCTGCAGAGCACAAAGAGGGTATTGGAAATATTATTTTATTATGATAGAGAATGGTAGATGTGAATGACATTCAATGCTTATTTATGTATATTTTATAATGGTATTTGTAATTTGTAATAAACATTGATTTTTCTGGGTGGCACGGTGGCGTAGTGTCGCCTCACAGCAAGAAGGTCCTGGGTTTGAGCCTAGTAGCCAACCAGGGCCTTTCTGTGTGGAGTTTGTATGTTCTCCCCATGTCTGTGTCAGTTTCCTCTGGGTGCTCTGGTTTTCCCCACAGTCCAAAGACATGCAGGTTAGGCTAACTGATGGCTCTAAATTGACCATATGTGTGAATGTGAATGGTTGTTTGTCCTTATGTGTCAGCCCTGTGATGACCTGGCAACTTGTCCAGTGTGCACCCCACCCCTCACCCATAGTCAGCTGGGATAGGCTCCAGCTTGCCTGTGACCCTGTACAGCATAAGTAGCTACAGATAATGGATAGATGGATTGATTCATTTCTCCTTCTTTGTGATGTATAAATGAAAGTTAAGATAAACTTTTTTATAGCACAAATAATGCCATTTATTGAAACTTTGAAGAAGAGAGTGTGCCGATACAACATTTTACCTAATTAGCATAATTAATACTAATTAAATACTAATTTGTGTAATGTATTTTTACTTTTTTTATTTTGTATTCAGTATACAACTATGTGCCTGCCAATTTTCATGTAAATATCTTGAAAAATAATAAAAATGTATTAAGAAAAAAAAAAACATTTGATATCATTTGTTAATGAGGTCCATTTTGGACTATGTTATCCTTATACATCATATTACAGCAGTTTTCTAAAAATTAAGCCTTTTTTTAATTTGTAATATCTCAAGAATTGTTGTTCTGCATTTAATTCTGAATTCAAGAAGAACAGTTTCAAGCAATTTGGATTGAATTTGAATTTTCAACTGATATGCCTAAATATAGTAAACTACCACTTGTTGTAGGGTCAATATGGTAAATTCCTACTCAGTACAAGTTAAATATAGTAAACTATTATTCACTATAGGGTAAATAAAGGAAATACAAAATAGAATAAAGTGTCAAACTACTTCTTGCTGTCAGGGTAAATATGGTAAATTCCTAATCACCAACTTAAAGACAGTAAATACATTCTCAAAATAGGGTAAATACAGTAAACTACTGCTTGTTTATAGGGCAAATATGATACATTCCAACTCACAAGTTAAATGCAGTAAACTGCTATTCACTACAGAGCAAATATCATACAGTAAACTACTTTGAATAGGATACATATTGTAAACTACCACTCAATACAGGTTAAAACTCAAACAATAAACTACTCAAAAGAGGGTACATACAGCTGTGGTCAGAAGTTTACATACAATGACATGAAGGTCATCTTGGATATGAATGTTATGGCAATATGTGGGCTTTCAGTAATTTCTTTGAACTGTTTTCATGTGGCAGAATGTACAGCATACAGCTTTAATTAAAAAAAAAAAAAAAACACTACAATTTGGTGCACAAGTTTAAATTTTCTTTGATTTTTCTGAAATCAACGAAGGGTCAAAATTATACATACAGCACACCTAATATTTGGGTAAAATGTCTTTTTGCAAGATTCATCTTGACCAAACATTTTTGTTTACCATGAACAAACTTCTGGCAGAATTCTGGTTGGATATTTCATGACTCTTCATGGTAGAATTGGTAGAGTTCAA
>JAPEIY010000003.1:16354451-16364676 GCA_026122135.1 Cathorops aguadulce | reverse complement strand
CCGTCAACAAACTCGAGTGAGCAAGCGAGTGGGAACCGACAGCATCCATACATCCCAGTTTACCAAAACACTCTATGCCTGAGGACCTTCCAGATCTACACCTTTACCTCATAAACACCATTAACAAAAGGCTTTCCAGATCAATTTTCTTCAAATATGGCACTCAGAATGCAGGAAAATTCACCATTTTACACCATTTCCCCCCAAAAAAAATTTCTAGTGGAGCAAAACCCCGGACCCCGCTAGAAAGGCACGACTGTGTCATGCAATCTGATCTACCACTTTTCATTCTCTAGGGGTTGGTAAGTATGCTTCATTGCAACCCTACTCGATCTAAAGGTACAAATGTAGCTAGCAAATTCACTTAAACTCAACTACAGTAGCTATGATTTTACTTCATTTAAAATAAGCTAGCTAAGATTGTAAAGTGCACGTGTAGAGGCCTAAGTGTATGAATATGCAGATGTATGCTTTTAATGGTGAATATGTAAAGCAGAGAAATGAAAACAGGGCTGTCCTGTGATATCCCTGATTGATTAATGCTAAGTACTCGTCGCCATATGATTCATTCATTTCATTAAAAAGTCCCTCCAGCTGCCCCATTTGGAAAGCAGTTTTTTATTGTGTTTAAGCTGTATGTTAGTGATTGTTTAGAAGGAAAGAACAAAGGGAGGTTTACAGTATCTATAATCTTGATTTTCCAAACAGGACAACGTTAGATGCAATCTAAAAGCGACATTTTTTGGTTTGCCGTTAATTGTAAGAGTGTAAGATGGCTGTTCATGTGTCTGCATAAATTAACACAACCTCTAATTACTGTACCAACATAAATGTTGAAAGTTGTGCAGCTACCAGGATGCAAACAACAAACTAATTTGGCTTAAATTCCTACAGACCTACCAACCTACTGATTTCTTTCGTTCTTTCCATTTTGGCACACGCGGCCATTCTGTCTACTCCGTGAACATTGAGCAGTAAACCACAGTTGGCTAAAAATCTCCATCTGAATTATGGTGATGGAGAAAAATATAGATTGCCTCTTCCATCAGAACAAAATGCATTTAATTTCAGGAGCATCTAGATCAATGTACACTGCGTACACCTAAAAGCTTAGATAAAATTTAATAAATCAATATATTGCTCACATTGAATAATTAGGCATGTCTTATATATATATATATATATATTTGTGTGTGTGTGTGTGTGTGTGTGTGTGTGTGTGTGTGTCATATAATTCTAGATTTTCTCTCATAAAAATCAAGCACTATATCATTACTTAGCCCTGTATTGCAGCAAAGGCTAAATTCAGCAAAAGAAACAGTTGCCAAATTGTATGCACTGGTATAGCATAAAATTTTTTTGTAGATCAATTTTTTTTCCATGCAGTATGATCACATAACTCCATTATGAGTTCTATTATGCACTTTTTCCTTTCATCTAACAGAATGAAAAATATGAAATCAAGAGCACAAGTCCATTATGCAAATGTATGCATGTGTGTTGCTTTGCATTAGTAAGCGTTTATGACATTATGAGGCCCTGTTTTTTGGGGGACATTCATGGACATTTATTGTACATATTGTTCTTATGAAGAGAGGAGTTTAGCTCTCAACTGCTCTATTCATAAATACTCGCTTAGCAAATGTGTTCAGTGCCAAAGCTTTTCCCTAGATTGTTTTTGTCTGATCTACTTTTATTGTGAAAGGCGATTTTTGCATAAGTGTAATCTAACAAGTGCTGTGTGATAAATTGACAAAGGAATGTCATGTGAATGCATGCACATTACTAAAGCGCTATGCTTTGTGTTCCTTGACTAATTTTAGCTCACTGCTTATGGGAGATTCCACGATTGTGGTAACATTCATCCCTTTTCAACATTGGAATGAACTAAACATGCAATCATTCAAAAAAAAAAGTGTTAACCCATCTCAGGCAACTATCCTGTTTTTTAAGAAAGGGTTTTGGCTGCATTTTTGCTCCTTTTTAATCAGTGAATTGTCAAAATGACAAAATGTTGTTAACTAGCATCCATGAACATTAAGGACTTTCGAGTGATTTGCTTAAAATTATTATTCATTTTTAATTAATACTGTAATTTTGGTCTCTAATCTGGGAAACAGGATTGCACTTTTCAAAGCAACAGTCACAATATTGTTAAAAAAAATTAAGAGAGAAGAATGAGACTTGCTTTTCTTCTCATGATTTTCAGGAACCTTGGACAGTGACTTCCTGTTGAACATATGACTTATTGGGATGTTCCAAATGATTTTAACGGGGTTAATGTGTTTCAGTTGGATGAAATTAAAATGTAACATTCTTTATAGCCCGAGATGGGCACAAATACAGTTTTGTTGGGTTAGGATGGCCAAAAATGCTGTTTTGTTGGGCAGAGATAGGCAAAAATATAATTTTGTTGGATTAGGATGGGCAAAAATGCTGTTTTGGTGGGCTGAGATGGGTAAAAATAAATTTGTTTGGGTGGTAGGATAGGCAAAAATGTTTTGTTCGGCAGAAATAGGTAAATATGCAGTTTTGTTGGGTTAGGTTGGGCAAAAATGATGTTTTATTGGGCTGAGATGGGCAAAAATACAGTTTTGTTGGGCTGAGATAGGCAAAAATAGTTTTGCTGTGCTAGGATAGGCAAAAATGTTGTTTTGTTGGGCTGAAATGGGCAAAAATACAATTTTATTGTGCAAGGATAGGCAAGAATGCTGTTTTGTTGGGCTGAGAGGGGCAAAAGTACAGTTTTGTTAGGTTAGGATGGGCAAAAATGCTGGGGTTATTTTGGCTGAGATTGGCAAAAAAAATACAATTTTGTTGTACTGGGATAGGCAAACATGCTGTTTTGTTGGACTGAGATGGGCAAAAATACAGTTTTGTTAGGGTAGGATGGGCAAAAATGCTGTTTTATTGGGCTGAGATGGGCAAAAATACAGTTTTGTTGTGCTGGGATAGGCAAAAATGCTGTTTTGTAAGTTATTTATCTGAAACATTCACGTAGGTTGCTGCAAAATACACTTTATTTATGGTGAAATATAATATCAATGGAACACAAGTGGCAGCCCAATCATGGAATCACCCACACACACATTAATCACAAGAGCCAGAGATCCAACGCAGGTGAATGTTGATGTAAAGAGTTAGGACCCACATTTTTTGGATGCTCGTTTTGTTCCATAAATGCATTACAGCATTCTATTATTGCGGTTTCTTTACTTCCAAGCTGATGCTAATTTAACAGTGTAGTTGCTTATGGTGTCTGTGTTGTGTCTGTATTTTGTGATTGAATGTCAATTCAATGCAAGACTTTTTTTTTTTAATAAAATGGTGTTACTTCTCACACACACACACACACACACACACACACACACACACTGTACACAATGCAAATGTACAATTTTATTCTGATGATGTAAAGTTTGCTCAGTGAGAATCAGCTGTGATTACACCGTATACTCTTATA
Organism: Cathorops aguadulce; assembly: GCA_026122135.1. NCBI lineage: Eukaryota > Metazoa > Chordata > Actinopteri > Siluriformes > Ariidae > Cathorops > Cathorops aguadulce. Next base: position 16,361,213 of record JAPEIY010000003.1, on the reverse strand, counting down.
GATGTGTGAGGAGCTTGAAACTGCAGCTGCCGGATGCTCTGCGCACAAACAAATGCACTGAAATAGACAGAAAGTGGAGAAGAAGCTTGATTCTGAAAGGTGATTGGACATCTTCCTCAAGCAAAACAATAATCCCAAGTAAAATGTGAATGAATTAAAGACAGTCTTTATTTATTACTGCACAGCATTTTTTGGCACCTGCGGCGTTTGAACACTGACTCAAAAGAAGCCAGCGGAAAGGTGATGTGAACCACAAAAAAAAAACAATAACAACAACAAAAAAATTATATCTGCTCTTGTGTCTGAACACCAGTTCTTTGTGGAAAAGTATGTTATTGCTTCTTCACTGGCTCATCCTGCTTTTCTTTCTTTCTGTACTCTATCTAGTTCTCTCCATGAGGTCTTGGTTCCCTTTAACAAACTGTCTTTGCATTCAGAGTGTGTTCCTTTTGTGTGTATGTGCGTGCGTGCATGTGTGTGCGTGCGTGTGTGTGTCTCCGATTGAGTTCCCATGCTACATCATATACCACAAACAGAGTGTTTCTCTATGCATTATGTGTTAAACATGTGAAACTGGATGGATTTTCTGAACTGATCATGGCAAGAAACTTTTACCAAAATATTATTTGCCAAATGATTTAGATGTCTGATGTCTGTTAGTGTCCTGAAAATAAAATGTCTGATTTAAATTACATGTGTGTTATATTGTTGTAACAACTTTTTAATTGCGGGAAACAGAGGAGCGGGAAGCAGGCTTCAGAACAAGTAAGTTCTTTTTATTTTAGTACACTTTTCAGTGACACACACGCGATGGGGTAGCACAACTCTCTCATTCCTGATGGCCTGCAAGACACACAGAGACACAGGTTAATAAACAGCCAGTAATTTGACACAAGTGCACCTCATCACATGTTACCTGCTGGTTCAACCTGCCTCCTCACTGCTCACAGTCAACACGTGACCATGTCCCCACTGCCACATACGCCCACCACTCGACTCAGGCTGGGGAGCCGTCTGGCCTGCAGCTGACACTCCCCGCTGGGAGAGATAATCTGCCACCACCATCTGTGCCCCCGGCTTGTGGACCACCTCGAATATAAAGGGCTGAAGGGCCAGATACCAATGAGTGATCCGCATGTTGGCATCCTTCATGTGGTGGAGCCACTGGAGCAGGGCATAGTCAGAACAGAGGGTGAATGGACATCCTAGCAGGTAGTAGCGGATAGTGAGGATTGCCCACTTGATGACCAGACACTCCTTCTCTATTGTGATGTACTTAGACTCTCGCATGGAGAGCTTGAGGCTGATGTAAAGCACTGGATGCGCCTCTGCCTCCAGCACCTGGGAGAAAACATCCCCCAGCCCTCTGTCTGATATGTTGGTTTATAAAACGAAAGGGAGAGAAAAGTCAGGAGAATGCAACAATGGGCCCCCACACAAAACCATCTTTACCTGAGCAAAAGCCTGTGCGCATGGCTTTGTCCACTGGACCAGATCTGGCACCCCCTTTTTAGTGGGGTCAGTCAGTGGGCTGGTGATATACTGAAATTTAGGCATGGACCACCTATAACAGCTAGCCAACCCCAGGAACTGCCTCACCCCCTTTTTGGTCTTAGGTCACGGGCAGGCCACAATCGCTGCAGTCTTATCAATTTGGGGATGCACCTGCCCATGATCCAAGTGGAAGCCCAGATACTGTACTTCCACCCCTCCAACTGCACACTTCTTCGGGTTTGCTGTGAGCCCAGCATGCCTCAGCGACCTCAGAACCGCCCTCACATGTTGTGTCACCCACAATCATTACTATAAATGATTCTATCATCTAAGTATGCCACTGCATACAGTAAACATTATGGAGGTGGAGGATTTGGTTCATGAGACACTGAAATGTTGCTGGAGTCCCAAACAACCCGAAAGAAAGGGTGACAAATTGGTGTAAACCAAATGGAGTGGAAAAAGCCATTTTCTCATGGGATAACGGAGTCAAGGTGATCTGCCAATATCCCTTTGTCAAATCCAGTGTTGAGTAAAAGTGAGCCACGCCTAACCGATCGAGCAGATCATTAGTGCGGAGCATCGAATATGCACCAAATTTAGACACTGCATTGACTTTTCTATAGTCCACACAGAACCAGACCGACCTGTCGGACTTGGGAACCAAGATCGGCGGACTGCTCCAGTCACTGTGCGAATCCTCAATTACGCCCATCTCAAGCATAGCCTGAAGTTCATCCTGAACCACATTTTTCTTGTGTCCGGGGAGCCAATACGGGTAGCTGTGCACCACCAACCCTGGGGGATTCTCAATGTGGTGTTCTATGAGGTTAGTGTGACCAGGGAGGGGCTATAACACATTGGAGAATTCCTCCTGCAACCTAATTACCTGTTCTCTCTGGAACAGGGAGAGGTGGTCTCCACAGGGGACCGGGGTGAATTGGGCTGCACTTTTGGGATTTACCTCCGATCCCAGCTTCACCTTCTCCAGAACTACCATTGCCAGAGACATAGGAACCTCCTCTTTCCATGGTTTAAGGAGATTGAGGTGGTAAATATGACATGTTACCCCTATTTGGCCATTTGACCTCATAGTTGACCTCCCCAATTCACCGTACGACCTCAAAGGGCCCTTGCCACTTGGAGAGCAATTTTGAGCTTGAGGTGGTCAGTAAAATGAGGTCTTTATGTTCTGGTGCAAATTCCCTTAGCTCTGTTCCTCTGTTCTACAGGCAAGCTTGATATTCTTGGGCCTGTAACAATTTCTCCTGGGTTATGTGACTCAGTGCATGGAGTTTTGCTCCCAGTTCAAGAATATACTGAATTTCATTTTTACTTTGAGAAGGCCCCTCCTCCCAATTTTCTTTAATGATGACTAAGACACCACGGGGCTTGCATCCATACAGCAATTCAAATGGGAAAAACCCGGTGGAGGCTTGTGGGACCTTGTGCACTGCAAACAACAGAGGGTCGAGCCACCAGTCCCGATTTTTAGCATCCCCATGAACAAATTTAAGAATCATGTTTTAAAGTGTTTGATTAAATTGTTCAACCAGCCTGTCTGTTTGTAGATGATAAACACGAGTATGAAACGATTTAATCCCCAGTAATTCATATTCATGCAGTGTGCATGACATGAATGTAGTGCCTTGATCAGTCAGGATTTCTTTTAGAATCCCAACTTGGGAGATAACATGGAAGAGTGCCTCCACACCACTGCATGCTGAGATATTGCAGAGAGGCACTGCTTCTGGGTATCATGTAGCATAATCCACAATGACTAATACAAAGCGATACTCACATGCAGATTGATCATATGGCCCAATGAGATCCATGCCAATTATGTCGAAGGGGATCTTGATCAGTGGCAATGGGGGCATTGGCACTTTTGGTGTGGCCACTGGATTTACTAGCTGGTATTCACAACAAGCTGCACATCACCTGCGAACATTGGTGCAAATCCCTGGACAATATAAATGGGCCATGAGATGATTTGCCCCAAATGCCCAGCCATAGGATTATAATGAGCCATATGGAATAAAAGTTCCCTATGGCTCTTCGGGACCAACAACTGTGTTATGTTTTCCTTAGTTTGAGTGTCCTGCGTCACTCTATACAGCCTATCCTTGATAATACAAAAGTATGGGAAGGAAAGCACAATGTTAGGCTGGAGGATTTGACCATCAGTTACTTTCACTTGGTCAAAGGTGTGTCTCAGAGACTTGTCACATGCCTGCTCCAATGGGAAGTCCTAAGGGATTCCCCAAAGAGGGAGGAGGGCTCCCCCCCGCTTCTTCATGATGCGATGCTGACATGGACAGTCCTGGGACCGCTTCCCCAGTCAATGTTGCAGCTGGATCCCCCCATGATGTGCTACTACAGGACTTACCCAGTGCTATCAGTTTCATCAACATTCTAAATCCTGGTCAATCGGTACCCAGGATCAGTGGGTGAGTGAGGCTTGGACTAACTGCAACCTCTACATTATGATTTCCTCCCCGGAAGTGGATAGTGACAGGCATCAACGGATATTTTTGTACATCACTGTGCACACACTTAACCTTCACCAAACGTGCATTTCCCAGTCTCCCGCATTGAGTCAGGCTTTGATGTATGAAGGTCTAATTACAACCTGAATACACCAAAGCCTGATGTGTACCCCCTTGCACACTCATAACTATTCTGTACACCCCCACTCAATCAGGGGAAGCCTGAGGTGCATCAGGGATGTGAATCAGTAGCCACACCTCCTTGCAGAAGTGTTGATTCCATGCCTTCCCTCCACACGTACAGACATGCCCAAGCTCGCTCTTGGTTCTGTTGGGCATGGATGAGTTAATCTGTGGAGAGAAAGAGAGAGCAGGTTAATGGCAGCACAGACACAGAAGGAGAAGAGGGAGTAGAAACACAAGGATAGACACAGGCATGTGGAGCGGGTTTTGGGGGAGTTGGTCCCCATTTCCGTGGGCTGGGGTAGGGGAGGGGCGAGGAGAGGAGAGGGAGAAGGAGAAAACAAAAGTGATTGGGGGGGGGGTTGTAACAGAGTCTGCTTCTGGATACGCCATCAGATGATCCTCAGCCAGTCGGACTGCCTCCTCCAATGACGTCGTTCGGTGACACCAGACCCACGCTGATGTCCTGCTCAGCTGCTGCACAACGAACTGCTCCAGTGTCACTCGCTCGATGATGGCTTCGACATTGCACTCACCAGCCAGAAGCCACTGTCAGCAGGCATCTCGGAGCTATTGGGCGAGCATGAACAGCCAGCCCCCTTCGCCATAAGCCAGTGAGCAGAAGCACTGGCACTGCTCATCTAGGCCATGGCCAACCTGCTGTAAGCTGGCTCACTTCAGCTGGGGTACTCCAGCATGGTGGTGGCCAGGATCTGTTGAACCATGAGCTGAGCTTCCTCTGACAGGAGTGGCAGTAGGTGAGCTACCCACTATGAGGTTGGCCATGAGCTCACCTCCGTGACGTGCTCAAACAGCTCAAGGAAGGCATCAGGGTCGTCCTGTGGTCACATCTTCACCAGCTGAATGGACACGCTGGCCACAGGGATGACAGCTGGAGCACCCACAGACTGGACCAAGCTTCGTAACACCTGATGATCCTTTGCCTGGACTTCGAGCAGAGCCCAGAAGCACTGGTCCTGGTCGATGGACAATGCGATGATGGCATGCTTCTGGCACTTGGGTCTGTTGGCGAGTGTTTGGACGAGTGGTTCAGAACCCATGGCAACATTTGTTCCTCAGGCTTGGGTTTTGGCACCAGTGTAACAACTCTCTAACTTTGGGAAACAGAGGAACGGGAAGCAGGCTTCAGAACAGGTGAGTTCATTTTATTGTGCACGCTTTTCAGTGACTATTCATGAAACATAAACACACACGCGGCGGAGTGTCACAGCTCTCTCTCATGTTCCTGATTGTCTGAAAGACACATAGAGACACAGGTTAATAGACAGCCAGTAATTTGACACAAGTTCACCTTCTCACATGTTACCTGCTGGTTCAACCCGCCTCCTCGCTGTTAACAGCCAATGCTCGGCCACACCCCACTGCCACATACATAAATACAGCATACATTTTCCTCTGCTTTTCTTTCTTTCTTTTTCACCTCTCCATCCTCCCAATAGAACCCATTGATTTTACTACTCTTAAATCTTTTGAGGTAGAGACACAAAACTTGGTATATGGATTCCCCTGCAAAAGTACAGCACTTAACTGCTTGTCACACCAATGATTCTCATCCTTCTGTTCTTTCATTCATCCCTCCATCCTTCCCTAGGAATTTACTGATTTTAGTACTCCAACTTTTGTAGATTCTGTAACATCTGTAGATTCAACCGCTGAAACAAAGCACACTCTGTCAGACTATCTCTTGTGGCATTTCTTTATTTCTGTGTATCTACTGTAAATATCTTCTTCAACTTCCTTGTCTCTTTCTTACATTCTTTGTGTCAACTGTGTATCCCCTCCCTTTCAATCACTTTATGGATCACTCTATCTATCCCTTTTGAAGTTTTTGCTTTGCAAGGACTAGTATTTCCTGCAGGAAATGCAAATCTAGATTAAAAATAACATTGTAATACAACCTCAATTACAAAAAAGTTGGGATGCTGTGTAAAACATAAATAAAAACAATGTGATGATTTGCAAATCATGGAACCACTATATTTCATTGAAGTAATACAAAGACAACATATCAAATTTTGAAACTGAGAAATATATACTCATTTTGAATTTGATACCAGAAACAGGTTGGGACAAAGGCATGTTTACCATTGTGTTGCATCACCTCTACTTTTAAGAACATTCTGTAAATGTTTAGGAACTGAGAAGACCAATTGCTGTAGTTTTAAAAGAGAAATGTTGTCCCATTCTTGCCTGATTATACAGTTTCAGTTGCTCAACAGTTTGGGGTCTGCTTTGTCATATTTTGTTATTCATAATGCACCAAATGTTTTAAATGGGAGACAGATCTAGACTGCAAGCAGGCCAGTTTAGCACCCGGACTCATTTATTACGGAGCCATGCAGTTTTAATATTTGCAGAAAGCGGTTTGGCATTGTCTTGCTGAAAGAAGGAAGACCTTCCCTGCAAAAGATTTTGTCTGGATGCCAGCATTTTGCTCTGAAACATGTATATATCATTCAGTATTAATGATGCCTTCTCAGATGTACAAGCTACCCATATCATGTGCACTAATGCACCCTCATACCATCACAGATGCTGGCTTTTGAACTGTGCACTGATAACAAGCCGGATGGTC
>JAPEIY010000003.1:15945799-15959065 GCA_026122135.1 Cathorops aguadulce | reverse complement strand
TTCTTTAAATAAAACAGGGTGCCCACTCACACCTGATTGTCATCCCATTGATTGAAAACACCTGACTCTAATTTCACATTCACATTAACAGCTAATTCTAGAGGTTCACATACTTTTGCCACTCACGGATATGTAATATCTTCATTTTCCCTAATAAATAAATGACTAAGTATAATATTTGTGTCTAATTTGTTTTAACTGGGTTCTCTTTGTCTAATTTTAGGACTTGTGTGAAAATCTGATGTTTTAGGTCATATTTATGCAGAAATAGAGAAATTCTAAAGGGTTCACAAACTTTCAAGCACCACTGTCCATAGTCTCTTGCATCAAGAGTTTGCAGTTAATGTATCACACGAGGTTCTCCTCTCACCATGGTTGCCACCACCATGGGGATGCCCTCATTCCATAGTTTAGGTGGATTGAGGTGGTATATCTGCAACAACCCACCCCATCTGTTCACTTCACATCATAGTCAACATCCCCAGTTCAGCATGTGACCTCAAAGGGCCCTTGCCACTTGGTGAGCAATTTAGAGCTCGATGTGTGTAATAACACGCGTCATTTATCTCTTGGTGTGAATTCTTGCAGGCACACACCTCTGTTGTACATCCAGGACTGACATTCTTGCACTTGTCACAAGTTCTCCTGAGTTAGGTGATTAAATCTTTGGAGTTTTGCATGCAAGTCAAGAGCATATTGAATTTCATTTTTACTAGTAGAAGGTTCCTTTGTCCAATTTTCCTGTGTGACATCTGAGACACCACAAGGCTTGCGCCCATACAATAATTAAAATGGGGAAATTTCAGTGGAGGCTTGTGGAACCTCTTGTACTGTGAATAACAGGGGCTCAAGCCATTTATCCCAGTTTTGTATGTCTTCACACATAAACTTACAAATTAAGTTTTTAATCCACTGGTGTTGAGAGCTTCACCAGCAAAGCTTGGCAGGTTTAGAATGAGTAGGTCTTGTATTTAGATAAATATCTTTGCGAGTTTTTATCATCCAAGCATGATAAACATATTCACAGAAAATTTACGCTTTCTTCTGTACCTGCTGGAAAGTAATATATTTTTTAAATTACCAAAATTAGATGAAACATAAAACTTGTCACCTTACTCAGTCACACCAGAGTCTGAGCACTGTGTGCCCACTTATGCATTCATAAAAGACTATTCACATGGTAATGGCATGATAATCACTTTCGCTCTTTTGGTTTCGATTGGTTTCTCTTTCACAGTGAGAATGCCCACTGTAAACAGGATAGAATATGTTAGCCATAGTTTAGGCTACCTGTTTGAAGGTAAAACTTGTTGCAAGATGGCATGCAAATTTGCGAGATGGCGCTTCGCATGATTCAGGACAGCGATTTTTAATTCATGAGTCAATTCATGATTCAGGACAGCTATTCAACTTCAGTGGTTCATTGGCTCTTGAGAACTGCGACATTAATGATGACTGGTGTCATTTTGAACTTCGACTTGATCCAGCCAAAGATCAGCTCAAGTAATTGTAAATATTCCTTCCATTTCTTATAAGCATGTTGGTTGATATGCATGCACCGTAGTGCATACACAGGAAAAATGACTGAGCAATTTTTCCAGAGTTAAAAGTATTTTCTTCAAAAATAGTTAAGTTTGATCTATTTTGAGTTTAGAGAGTAAAATTTAGAGTTGGAGTGGAAGCAAAATTACAGAGCAATTGTGTAATAGAGTTGGTTGTGATTCTGAACTGAGTAAAATAGTACACGAGTTCATTTCAAGACACACTGAATAGAGTCAAACTTTAAAAATATATATATATCAGATAAATGTTGTAAAAAGCAGTTTTAGAACTGTGTTGGAATGTGTGAAAAAAAAAAAAACATTACCTTACCCATTCTGGTGAACCATTTTAATCACATGACCTGATGGGATTAAAAGTTGGCGGTGGGAGGGGTATTCACTCTTCTCATAGAACGGAATTGATTTTTTTTTACTCTTCTCATTGAATACCCCTCCCACTTCCAACTCTTTATCCCAAAACAATAGGACATAAATGTTTTGATGGCCAGTTAATTGTCCAAATCAATGGAGCAAATTTAAGTTTTTGTACTTGATACATTCTGAAAACTGAACAGAATCACCTCAAGTGATCAAAACGGTTTGGCACAATGGGTAAGGTAATGTTTTTCCACACATTCCAACACAGTTCTAAAACTGCTTTTTACAACATCTTCATTTATCTGTTATTTTTTTAAAAGTACAATCATGACATACTACATAGATATTATTGTAGCTGAACTTGTGCTGAATACAAAAACATCATATGACTTTGAAAATACTGCTTAGATTGCCAAAATCATTTGTGCCAGAAAATACCCTCAGATCCCAGAGGGCTTTGGTTAAATCGCTCAACCAATCCAGCTGTATGTGAGTGGTAAATGCTTGTGTGGATTGATTTAACACCCAGTAACTCATAGGTGTGTGTCATAAACATAGTGCCTCGATCAGTCAGAATTTCTTTCAGAATCCCAGCTTGGGAGATAATTTTAAATAGTGCCTCTTTGACATTACGTGTGGAAATATTAACTCAGCAGTACTGCTTCTGAATAGTTAACTAGGACTAAAATAAAGTGTGATGCCCTCATGCAGGCCAATCTAATGGTCTGATGAGGTCCATTCCATTTCCTTCAAAGGGGGTCTCAATTTGGGGAAGAAGGGGCAATGGTGCTTTTAGGTTGGCTGTGGGATTCACCAGCTGGCATGCCACACACCACCTGTGTACATCCCCGCAAGTCCCTGGCCAATAAAAGCAGGCCATGAGATGGGTCAGTGTTTTATCCTGCCCCAAGTGTCTTGCCATAGGGTTATAATGAGCCGCATGGAATAACAGTTCCCTGTGGCTCCTTGGGATCAACAACTGTGTTACTTTTTGCCAGTCTGAATGTCCTGCATTACTTGATACAACCAATCTTTAATTACTGAAAAGTACAGGCAAGTGAGTGCAACATTGGGCTGAAGGGTTTGACCATCGATTATTCTCACTTGGTCAAAAGCATGTCACAGAGTCTCATCCCACACCTGCTCAAAAGGGAAATCCTCTTGGGAATCCCTGAGAGAGAAAGGAGTGCCAGAGCACTCCCTGTTCTGTGTCACTATGATACAATGCTGGTGTAGATGTCTCTGGGATAGTCTCCTCGGCCAGCACTACACTAGGATCCCCCCACGATGCATGACTGCAGGACCCACCCATCACCACTCACTCTATTAAATACATAAACCCCAGATAATCTGTTCCCAGAATTAGTGGATGGGTGAAGCATGGATTAACAGCCACCTCCACATAATGATTTTTCCCCCAAAATTGGATTTGGACAAACATTAGTAGGTATTTGTGAACATCCCTGTGCACACACAGAACCGTCACCAAATGTGCCTCACCTTGCACCAAGCTTTCGTGAATGGAGGTTTGATTACAGCCTGAATCCACCAATGCATGGTATGTAACCCCTTAGATACTCACCAGTATGTGGTACACTCCAGCTCAATCAGGGTTGGTCTCTGACACATTGGGGCTCTGGACCACTGCCCCCACCTTCATCATACTTGCCAACCCTACCGATTTCAGTGGGAGGCTCCCGATTTTAGCCTCCGTCTCCTGCCTCCTGATCGCAATTGTTAAAAATTGGATAATCTCCTAGTTTGGGGAAATCCCTACCGCCAAGTTAAAAATACTCCTGATTATGTCCAATCGGAATCTTATGAGAAACACTGCTGATGTCAACTGATTTTTAACCAATCAACCAGCAGAATGACAGTCACTTCCATAATGTAGGATTCACTCAGGCTATCTGACATTTTGTACAAGTGTAACGGGTGTGTGTTTGGGCATGAAGGAAGAGGACTCGAGATGCTGCTTTCCTGTATTTATTTTCTCCTCTGCAGAAGACATCAACACAGATTATAAATCTTCTGTCTCTTCCTTCCTACACCTCTGCTCCCTCAGCAGAACACAACAGGACTGTCTGGGCAGAACTTTAACATTTTTACAGAAAAACATTTCATTATTAAAAAAAGAAAAATATAAACACAAGAAAAAAAACCAATGCCACTTAGTGGCAAAATTAACACAGAGCATGGGGTGAAGTAACAAAATTCATAACCCAAAAAGAAAAACACATACCTGCAGAAGGCATCAACACAGATTATAAATCTGTCTCTTCCTTCCAACACCTCTGCTACTAAACATGCACACATATAATGATAGCACCACCAAGAAGTGCAAACTAGCGCTGCATGGGTTACACGACTGCATGAACAAATTGCGCCTAAAACGTGAAACTAAAAAAAAAACATCCACAACTCTTATATTAGCAGTACAAAGCAACACAAAACAACTTGGTAACAAAGTATGTAACAGAGAATAATATACACCGAATATTTCAACATAAATGACTAAACTTTCAAAGAAAATTACACAATATTACTGCTGTATTTTCCACACAACTTACCCTCGGCAGAACACAACAGGACTGTGAGGGCAGAGGGGCGGGGCTACAGAAGCCCAGGAGGAATGAAAAGGGCAGAGTGCAGGAGGGTAATTAACACAGGGAAAATTTATAAAATAATGGTAAATGAAAATAACTCATAAAATTCATAAATATTCAAAATAATAAATAAAACTTACAAATTAGAAATAAAGTGCATTTTTAACTCCGTTACACCCACCCCCACTGAATTTTATCGAATATGAGCACCAACTACACAGTCTACACCACAGAGAACACTACAAGTTCACAAATTACCAGGGGCCATAAACAAAAAAAACAACAACAAATGTATCCCTTAAGGATGAAGTGGCATGAGTGCAGCGCTTATCCCTCAATCCAGCAACTGGTAACAGGGTGCCTTATACACCCCACAAGACCCCAAAACAGTGTAGTGCGGGTTCATGACACGGTATAAAATGAAGACAGCAGAATATCAATACAAAAACTTTCAGACCCAAAAGGGGCATAGGCTATCTGATTAAGGTTTTAGTCAACAAAAGCCCGGAACACTGATTTGCAAATAGCTTTAACACTGAACTTGTCCTGAACAACATCCTGCCTGGACATGGTCTGTATGAGCCTGTTCACAGGTTTGACTAGGCGACCAAATCTTGACCTGACTTGTGTCTGTGCATTAGAATGGTCACAGTGCATGGTTGAGGTCTTGGCAATAGTGTGCAGAATGTCTGAAGCATTGTCTGTATGTGTCATTGTACTGAGAGCAGGGGCTGGCTGACTCACACTTGCCAAGATGTCCACAGCCATCACAGGGGCAGAGTCACAAGTCACAGACATATCTGTTGTGTGGCCTCCAGGTGAGACAGAGCAATTCTGTGGGTCAGAGGTCATGCTGGTCATGTCAGTAACATCCACTTCTGACAGACTTCATGCAGACAGCTGTGTGATCCATTCTATGGTTCTCTTCTCAGAGTCCATAGATTCTGGATCAGTCAAAGGGCACTGTCCCTCCTCCACAGTCACAGGAGAGTTTCTGTCACTTCCAGCATCAAGGCTTTCACTAGCCTTGATGCTGTGTCTCACAGTCTGAAAGAGGATGTCAACAGGTAGGCGAGGGACTCGGCCAAACATGAGGTAAAAGGGGGGGATAACCTGTTATCTAATGGGCTGCACAGTTTTGCACAAAGGGGGGATAACCTGTTATCTCATGGGCTGCACAGTTATGCACAAAGGTCAGTGTCTGCAAGTGCCATGGCCGGTCAGCTTTCTCTTCAGGGGGCAACGCATGGATCATGCCACCCAAGGTTCGATTGAATCACTCCACACTTCCATTTCCCATTGGATGGTAGGGGGTTCTGTGTGATTTTCTGACACCTGACATCCTGAGGAGCTGACTGACTCTCAAAGTTGGTCTCTTGGTCGCTGTGAATCCTTTCAGGGAAGCCAAAGACACAGAAATACCAGTCCCAGAGAACCCTTGCCACCTGCTTAGCTGTCTGGTCTTTACAAAGAAATGCCTGAGTCATTCTTGTAAAATGGTCTGTTATCAACAAAACATCGACAGACCTGTTTCTGGAGTCTTCGGCCAACCAAAAGTCAATACATAACAGCTCTAGAGTGGCCTGGTTGATGTTATGGTCTCCAAGGGAGCCCTACCCTCAGGCTCGATGGTCTTACTGATGATGCATCACTGACAATGGCGAACATAGTCTCTCATGCCTCTGTTGAGATTCAGCCAGAAAAATCTCTGTCTTGTCAAGCTGAGGCTCCTGAACTGAGCTTGATGTCCCACTTCATCATGCATTCCATGCAGAACCTCAGTCTTAAGTGAGTCAGGGACAACATATTGGAAGCGCTTTGCCTTGATCATCTGATCCCTTGAAATCCTGTATAGCACACTGTTGCTCACAGTTAGCCTATCCCAGTGCTTCAAGTATTTTGTGACAGAGACAGACTACAGAAACCATTTTCTCCTAGAGGGCCTCTGACATCTCTCAACATAGTCCATAACATGAGAGAGAGTTCTGTCTTCCAACTGCTTGTCACAGAGGTCCTTTTCGGTGAAGGCAGGTAAAGTGTCCTGTCCAGGTGGAACCAACTGACATAGATACTGCAGCACTTCAACAGCATGGGCCCTCAGACAAGCATCCCACTCAATGTGTGACTACAGCACAGCAGACACATCCTCCATTGCAACAGACTGAGTGTGCATTTGTAGTGGACTGCATGTGGACTGGGCATTGATGCTCACTGGGAAAGGGGTTCTTGTGACCACTGGATGACAGGAAGGCATTTTGGACAGAGGAATTTGACACATCCTTGACCTCGGTGAGAAGACCTACATAGGGTTCAGCAAGCAACCTGTGGCTAATGCTCTCTTTGACAAATGGCACATGGCTCAGGGCATCAGCCACAATGTTCTGCCAACCTGGGATATACTTGATATGGAAGTTGTAGCTCACCAACTTGGCCACCCAGTATTGCTCACAATAGTCTAGCTTTGGCTTTGTCAGGATGTGAGTCAAAAGGTTGTTATCAGTCCAGACTGTGAATTTGTGGCCTTTCAGCCAGTGACTGAACTTGTCGCAGACTGCCCATTTCAAGGCTAGAAACTCTAACTGGTGAGCAGGGTAATTCTTTTGGGACTGAGACAATGACTTGCTGGCAAAAGCAGTGGGCCTGGCTCATGTTTCACCCTCCTGAACCTGAGACAGAACAGCACCTATGCCATCCAGGGATGCATCAGTTGACAGCATGAAGGGACAGGTGAAATCTGGATGAGCCAGGACAGCACTGTGAATCAGTGAGGACTTCAGGTGTTCAAAAGACTGTTCCTGCTCTGCTGTCCAGTCAGAGGCACATGACTTCCTGCCTAACAGTTTGGTCTTGTGGTGTTTGCCTTTTCTTTTCCCACCCTTCAGCAGATCAAAGAGCGTATTGGCGATCGCGGAGTACCTGGGCACGAAGTGCTGATAGTAATTTACCATCCCCAAAAAGGACCTTATCCTCTTCTGAGATGGGGTCACGCCATCAGGCTCCATGAGATCAGTGGTCGCCATGTTTGTGATGTTCTCAACCTTACTGGGGTCTGTTGAAACACCATTCTCATCTATTATGTGACTGAGAAACTTGACAGACCTCCTGAGAAAGAAACACTTTTTGGGGGCCAGCTTCAAGTTATGAACACACAGCCTCTTGAACACCATCTCCAGCCGCAGCAAGGCAGTCTCCTCATCAGGTGCAAATACCAACAGATCATCCAAGTAAAACAGTAGACTCAGATAGTTTTGGTCTCTGAAAATGCTGGTCATCATGCGCATAAATCTCCCAGGGCTGTTGCAGAGGCCCTGCGGCAGATGGTTGTTCTCATACAAGCCCATGGGAGTGGTGAATGCTGAGTACTATACTTCCTGTCATCCTCATGGAATGGCATATTGTAGAACCTGGAGGTCAAATCCATCATGCTGAACAGACAGTTACCTCCCAGCACTGCCAAACAATCTGCTTGGTGAGGAAGGGGATGGGCATCTTTCAGGGTTCTCCTGTTCAACCAGCAAAAGTCTGTACAGATGTGGAGATCTCCATTTTTCTTTCACACAAGCACCAATGGTAATGCATATTCACTGGTCGATTTTCTGATGATCTCCTTTTCCTCCATCTCACTCAGCACTTGGTGCAGTTTCTGGTACTGGCCAGGGAGCACTTGCCTGTATGGGATCCTGAATGATCTGCTGTCTGACAGGTGTATGCGGTGTACAAAGTCCTTCGCCTCCCCACAGTCAAGACGGTGGCATGAAAAGACATCCTCATACTGCAGAACAAGGTCAGCCATTCTCCTCTTGCAGTCCTCTGAAACTTCACATGACTCCATATCAACACCGCTGAGCCCAACTGACCTGAGCTTGTCTTTAGCAGAATTTGCATCTGCAGTTGCCAGCATGGCTGATTGAGTGCAGCCAGCAAGGGGAACCTCTGAGAGCTCTGCAACATCCATGCCTTCAAGTGCTACAATGGGGTAGACATCAGCCAGCTTTGCATTGCGCCTTAATAACACAGGCTGATGTGACGTGTTGATTGAGCTTCAGTGGGACCCATCTGTCTCCCCACAATGTAGTTACAATATTTGCAACCAAAACACCTCTGGGAGCTGAGCAGGATGACATTGGCTCTGTCATGATGGTGCTACTTGGGGAAACAGCAGTGTTTTGGGGCAGTTTTACCCAGATGAGATATTCATGGCCAGGCTCGAGGCAGGTAGCTGAGTTACACATTACTGTACTGACCTTGTCAGGAACATCTCCACCTTTCCAGGGATTCAGACCAGATAGCACGGACAGGAAATGTTCAGTTTCTGGGTTTCCATTTGGGCAAGGGCCGGACATGGTCTTCCAGTAGGACTCACATAGCTTGGACTGATCCAGGGTGTGTTTTATGATGTTGGTCTCTAGTATCAACTCGTCATACTGTCCTGGAACAACAAGTGTGGGGACTAACATTTTGCAGCCATACACTTCCATTTCCACATCAAAAGCACACTTTGGCTTAACACGAAGTCTGCCAAATCCAACAAGGACCACATTCACATCAATCAGTTTTTGGTCTGTTATCACTCCAGCCTCTCTCAGCTTCACTTCAGCTGTCTGACTGATGCTGCAGTCCATTGAACCACTGTCCAACATTCTGCCAGTTTTCACTGTCCCACCCATGTCCACAGCTGTGTAGAAGAGACTATCACTGCTACATATTCTGTGAACATTCTGATAAACAATGACTTCAGAGTCACTACATGAGTCTCTCACAGATGTGTAAACAGTCTCAGCATCAGACATGTCATCGGTTTGGGAGTTTGTGGTGTGACCTGTACTGCCTCCCTCCGAGTACAGGTCGGCTAGTTTCCCTCAGACTGGGATTGAGAGGAGTTATTAGCAGGGCAGTTCAGTCTGGTGTGGCCAGGGGCGAAGCAGCCAAAACACAGTCTCTCAGACATGCAGTGTGAAATGGTGGTGTGGCTTGAGTCATTACAGACTTTACAACCCACTTCTTTGGTATGTCGCTCACGAGGAGCACGCTGGAGCCTCCCACCTTGGAATGGATGAGAAGTGTTGTGCTGCTGCATTTTCCCCCATCATCTCCTGAAACATGTCAACCATATGAGTGAGAAGTCTCTCCTCTGACTGTTGGAGATTTTGTGCTACAACTGGTACTGAGGCCTGGCTCTGAGCATGTTGGGGACCACCTTGAACTGTTACAGGTTGCTGGAGAGGGGCAAGAAGGGTGCCCCACACACCCTCATAACGTACAACACATAATGTTGGGCTTGAACAAAGGAGGGTGAGGGTAATGGACTCTGAGTGTGACACTGCGCATATGCCACTAGGCTCCATAATAATAATAATAATAATGTTAAATTTATATAGCGCCTTTCAAGATACCCAAGGTTGCTTTACAATTATATATAAAAAAACTACACAGAAAAAAGGAATACAAAAATAGAAAAGAAAAAAAAAACTCCAGTGAGAAGCGGCAGCCAGATGCGCACTACGTACTCTCAACCAGAAATGAAAAATTAAAAAGAAAAAGTCCACCGAATCAAGGTCAGGGTGTAACTCCCGAGATGTAGTAACCACAGTCCCACAAAAAGGTGCATCTCCAGCACAGCCGCCGCGACCTCGCTTGAACAACTCACTGTGGATCCAGAGCGAGCACAGGTGCACCACCATGCAAAGCGCTGGTGTGTCCCAAACTGGCTCGCACAGCTTCCACAAGGCAAACCGAACAACATCGCTCAGATCATTGCACCAAGCATCAAAGTACAGAGTGCTGGACCACCATGATGTTAAATAAGCAACGAGCTCACTGCAGTCCACAGCTGGGAGAACAGGCTTCACTCATGCTGAAACAATGCCTGGAGGGAACTGACGCCCAAACCTGGGTCCGGAGCTACACCACCACCGGCGGACAAAACACTCAAATAAACATTAAACTACACAAACAGAAAAAAGGAAATAAAAATAGAAAAGGAGAAAGAAAATAAAATAAAGCTCCGGTGAGAAGTGGCAGCCAAACGCGCATGATGTACTCTCAACCGGAAGCCCGATGATGGTGGGCTGGGCTGCTCAGGGGTGATGGTGGTGATGTGGCTCTTCAGCTGTATAGCACCAGTGGTTCTGCCACTAGCCCTCAACTCTGTCTGATAATCATCGATTCTCAGCTGAACATCACATGAGGTCCACTCATGAGTTGGCTTACATTTTAAGGTGCAGGATAGCTCTTGGTCAGGGCAGTGTTTGATGAACATGAGAGCCACTTCATCATTCATGTCTTCCATCTGCTTCCTTCATCTGTGCAGGCCCTCAAGAGCTAGGTCTGCTGCCTTCTTCAGTCTTATCCAGTAGTCGAATGGGTTTTCTCTGTGCTTAGGCAGAGTAGCATAAAAGTCAGCAAGAGGAAGACATGAGGGAGCCTCTCTGAAATAGTGGAGAAGAACATTGTATATCAGTTCAGGTCGCTGTGTAACATCAAGTGCAGGATCACTACGCAAGGTAATCTTCACAACATCTCTGGCCATGCCCATTAAGTGGCTCATGATTTCTTCTGCTTGTTTGAACACAGGACTGTCTTGTTTTCTGAGGTGAGTTTTAATCATGTCAATCCAGTCCTGGACTGAGTATTTGTCAGTGTTGTCACCTCTGAATGTCTGGAGCACTTTATCAGGTTTAACATCGATAGTCACATGTGGAAGGTCATGTCTGTTAACGTCACATGGTGTGTTCTGGGTGGCTGGGATAGTCTGGTGGTCACTAGTCATGTTAACAACACCAGCTGACATTAGCTTATATAACCCTTTAGAGATGGGAAACGGGAATAGATCACTGTATGAAATGATTATTAATGGCCAGGGGGATCAGAAGTTCTATGCCCGACTATGGAGCCAAGGATTAACCAAACAATACACTAGGAATGACTCAGACAAAGTTGTACTCTCTTTGAGAAAACAAACGCTTCCCTTTTAATTAAACGATGGGAAGGATAAATCAACATATATACATGTGAACTTTTGACATAAATCTTACCCAGGTAAGTAGAAAAATAAATAAAACAAAAATTAAAAAAATGTAAAAAATAAGATTCACAGCTGTGATTTTAAAGTAAACAGTTCTCCTTTGTTTTCAGTCACTTCACATGTTTTAATTCCAGTTCTATTCGGTCCACTGAGGACTTGGAGATAGTTTGTCCTACCACACAGTTGGTGGTGTATGTGTGTGTAATGAAGTGTCAAAGTTTCGGCTCTCAGTTCTCTGTATGCGCCGTATCTCTAGTTCTCCTCTGGGCTGTAGCTCGCCATCAACGTCTCGATCCAAGCTCCAACATCCAAGCAGGTGAAAGGTTCAATGAGGCTCAACAACAACAAAAAAAACCTGACCTACAGTGCGTAAGGTCAGAGTATTCTTTTAGCTTTCAATCATGAATTATAAAATACAAATCATGTTAAATCAACTCATTAAATTGTAATTACATTACAATATCAGTAGCAACTTAAACGTCTTCAAAATATATAGCTAGAGAATAATCATTAAAAAAATCTCTTCAATATACTAATATCAAAATATCCCATTCTCATAGCAATTGCAGTAAAAAATATATATATATAACTGGACACATTGTGTGTGCCCTCTACCATGGAGGTGTGTTTAAATCATAAATGAACCATTTAAAGTTCATCCAAGTACTCAAAATATTCAAGAGAGAAAGAAAAAAATATAACATTCACAGATAATTAAATTATGGCTTAATGTGCTTAAAAATGCACAGACAAAAATGCTAAATCAACACCTCTCACAGTTGTGTGTAACAATTATGCAACCTACTTATTACACACCACTGGATTAAGTTTGCAGCTTTAAAATGTGAACTAAATGTGTATAGCATTAGTCAGTGGCATCCGCTATAGTGCTAATTAGTATCCCAGCTAGTGCCTCGTTATCAGCCTTGATGCTCGCGGTGACCTCGTGAACTACTGTTCAGGTGATTTAGCATTAGCAGCTAGCGCTTAGCATGATAAAACATCGCTCACTGATGCGTTTTCCTTCGTGTGGGAGACGTCAAGTCTTTTCAACTGCACTCTCACAGGTCTAGGGCTCCACATGGGATGATTTCAAATGAGTTTCCAGTCAGTTTAACAACTTTATTTATTTATTTTTTAATATTTCCACAGAAGTAGGTATCATGCTCGACAAGAGGGCTGCGCTCTTTCTCCCAGAAGCATGAGGGGGATGTGAACTCTGCTCCAAGCAGGTCAACAAAACGAGCTTCTTCCCAATTGGCTCAGAGCACGTCTCTAACCTATCTTCTTCAAAATAAGCTTCTTATTTATTATTAATCTCTTTTTGCAATTCAATTGCTTTTTTTAGACTAATATCAGTTTTAAAATCTTTAAAATAATAATATTTGAATATATCATGAATTGTTTTTTTTTAAATATGAATTTAACCCCTTACACAGATGTTAGTGTTTTTTTTTTTTACATGTATTCAACTGTTCTTTTTAATATACATTTTTAACCTGGGTTACACCCTCCCCCCTTGAATACATGCACGCCTCTGTGCATGAGAGCGGCTGTTTGGTAAGAGGACTGAAGGATGGGTTCAGGTCTGTCTTTGAATCCTTAACTTCCAACAAAGCATCAGTAAATGCCATACTCAAGCCTTGAAACAGAGACTGGACAATGGATACCAGTGGGCTTCCAAAGTGTGAATACTGAAATCGTTCAGGTCTTGCTC
>JAPEIY010000003.1:15355286-15365825 GCA_026122135.1 Cathorops aguadulce | reverse complement strand
AAAAAAAGAATGTTTAAGGTTGTTTTAGGGACACTATGTCAATGCCCATAGGAAGCCATTCCGAATTAGACAGGGGGGATTCTAAATGAGCCAAAATAGCCAAGACAGGACCAATCATCAAAATTTTGGTGTCGATCGTTCTGTTTCATCCTAGACACTCCAGAAAAGGGTCTAAAAGTGTTAAAAACCGGAATTTTCCTTTAAACCAGGGCAAATCAACTTTAGTCTTTTTTTTTTTCGAGCTTCTGAGGTATACTTAGCTCTTATGGAATTAATAGTTGTTGTAAATAAGCCGCAGCCATGCTTCAAGTCTTCAGTAGACAGTAACTAATCCCAATTTACATTGTTTACTTCATTATCAAATGCAGCTTGTTTGCTTTTTGGTATAAAAGAAGAATATATGTGATGTGATGTAATGTTTTGAAAACTCTTTTTTGTTAATTTTCTTGCCACCAAAATTAAATTACGTTCAGACAAACCAGTAATGAAATTATAAGTTTTTGTTATCCTTCTAGGTTTATTGGAGAAGACTAGATCTAGTTGTGTGTTTGAACTGCGCCCAGTCCTTGTTGGACATTTAATCAACTGATCAAAATGATATTTATCCATAATAATTTTCACTTTTCTTCTCTTCACCTTATCCTCCCAGTTTATATTAAAATCACCCATTAGGATGATCTCCTTGTTGTAATTACACTCTTTCAAAATACCAGTGAGCTGGCCATAAAAGGTGTCATTTGCATTTGGTGGTCTGTAAAAACCTATAATCATATAAACATTTGTTGGGATAGTACCAGTTTTACAGCAACATATTCCAGAGTGACAGCAACTTTGAAAACAATACGTTCACATTTGATATCATTTTTCACGTATAGCAGCACTCCACCTCCTCTTCCTGTAGGTCTATCCTGTCTGAAACATTGATACCCTGGCATTGTGAAAACATTAATGGGAGTTATTTGTTGCAACCAGGTTTCAGACAGGCACAAAAAGTCCAGGTTTGAGTTCAATAACAAATGAGTCATTTGTTCAGTCTCTGAGACAATACTTCTGCAGCTCAGATGTCCACTGAAAAGCCCTTTCGGTTTGAGTTTGGAGTCCCATATTACCTTCGCATGATTGACAGTTTTAAATGTTTTTAAAGCCCTTTGCTTTTTAATCGCTAAGTTACAAACAGAGTAAATTTTTGCTGATACGGGAGGCATATTTAGTAGTCGAGTAGTGTTATACACTTGATCATAATTCCCAACAGTAATTACTCCATTTGCAGGGAAGCCAGGTAAAGGTAATGTGCCGTCACTCACCTCTGTTGTAGACACCATCTTGATTCTTGGAGAATGCCCAACATCGGAGTCCAGCTGAGCGCCCTGAATGACAGGCCCTGGATTTAGTTGAACATCCCCGGAAAGTTGAAGCAGCAGAAGTAGGATTTCATGGACTTTGCTTCAGCTGTTTGCATGTCTAACAGTTGCCATTGATGCATCCTGTTGTTCACCAATTGTGTGCATTATTCTTAAAGTTAATAAAAAAAACTATTGCAGAAAACAGTTTTAAGTTGTCGTATTTATCATTTTCTTTGCCATGGTATAGTCTTAATTTTTCCATTAAGAGGTCTTGAAAAGGTCTTAAAAGTCTTTAAATTTGTACTTGAAAAATGTGCAGATACCCTGTGTTTGTTGTGAACGAGCGAGTCGCCAGAAGTCCGTAACTGGACCCGCTCGCCAGCCAATTAGAGCGCAGGATTTGATGGAAACCGGACCGCAAACAAACAAAAAAAGATTTATGTCGAATAGTTTCCTTATTAGAAAGGTTTCTAAGTAAAACCATTTTATAAAGCATAAGAACCCTGAAGATTTTCCATTTTCCAAAAATTTTGAATGATTTGAGCACTCTTTATACATTAATCAAGTGTTTCTATTCTAGTTCTTACAGAAAGTGAAGCCCACTTTATGAATTCTTTTGTTTCTAAGACTAAAAAAAAGCCTCAGGCTGCACTTGAGAAATTGCTCATGTCCACTACTCTTCCTTGCACGTTTGGCTCCACGTGCTTCTCATTAAGACTTCAGAGCTGAGTGAAAAACCAGCATGAGGATCTGCAAACGAGCTCTATGCTCAAAATCAGGTTCACAATGACTCTGCACTTTCTGATGTTTCTACACTGAGTATTTGTTTCCCACTCAATCTGACTCACCACTGAGGAGTGATTTCATCTGGTCAAGTCCTGAAATCTGATTGGTTTAAACCGATACAAGCTTTAAATTATGATTGGTTGATACTCGTACATGAAAGTTGGATTCCATTTTGTTTGTGCAGCAGGTATCATTGCCACATCACAGCTCAGGGTCCTTGGTGTGATCTTGAACATGGGTTATGGTCTCTTCAGTTTCCTCAGGGTTCTCTGGTTTCTTCCCAACCTCTAAAAAACGTGCAGTAGGTGGTTTGGTTACATTAAATTACCCCGAGGTGTGTGTGTGTTGCAATGTAATATACTGGCTTCCTATCCAGTATCACTTCTCAATCAATTCATTTCAGCGATCCTTTTTCAAAAGTTACTCTTTAATACTTTTTGTCTGTGGTTATTACAAAGATGTCAAGCATTGATGTCAAACACAGACTGCATGAAACAAACATTTTATCGACACACAAACGGACCTCTTTTACATACAGAACACACAGCGTTCACACTCAACATAAAGACACACACTCTCAGACAAATCTGAGCATCAAATCTGAGCCGGTTCATGCTGGATTCAGACAAACTTCGCGTGTATTCGTATCTCCCTTCTTACACACTGAAGTTTCCAGGGGAAAAAATACTTCTTTACTGAAGCCGAAATGCTCAGCTGCAGACTCAAGTCTCAGTATTTAACTGAGGTGTTTCTTGCCGTCTTCTTTAAGGTAGCGATTAGTGTACTTCTCACAGGAGAAGAAAAAAAAAATAAATTGAGAAAGTTCATGTCAAGTTGCAGCGTTTGTTTGAAAACATACATGTACAAAATTACAAGACATTCCATTTACTCGCAAACATGACAATTACAAATATATATATAATATATACACACATCTGATTGTTTTACAGACAGGTATAATTCATATAACTTCATATCAGCATTGAAAGTACCGAAGCAGTACTGAAGTGTTTATCTGACAGACAAGGCCAACAAAAGGACATGCTCCTTAAAAAAACCCCAACAAGTTGTACAGGTTTTTATTATTTTTTTTTCAGTCAATGCTTCCAGCTTTGTTATTAACCACTACATATTTAAATCCATATAAAATCCTTTACATTTCGGCTAACTATCTGAGTCCAAAAGAAAAAAAGAGAGAGAGAGAGAAAAGGCACTGCCATTTGTTATTCTAAATACAACTTCCCAACCTCACATGCATTTTAAAATATAAATTACTTTTTTGAGTAAATTTTCCTTTTTTTACTTTTTAAACATATGATGTTCTTTTAAAATATATATATATATGTATATAATATATATGTAAGCCTGCAGTCAATACAGGACATCGGCTCTTGAAGATAATTAAAGGACACAGTAAAGCGGTATAAGATACAGTATAGATGCCGTTTTTTTCCTTAAAAAAAAGAAAGAAAGATAATTACGCAATATGACTAACGAACAGAGCCAGTATAAAAAAAAAAATTAAAACACTTTGGAATATCTTTCTCTTTGACCTTTTGGTTGCAGTCGTGCTTTGGGTGCAGTTACAGATGAACACAAAATCACGCTGTATCAGCTGTACGCTGGGTTGCCCGTTTATTAGGTACACCTACTTTCACTCGTATTCTCAATACTGAACTGGTACGAGTGATCGAGGTGTATGTAATAAACTCGTGTGTGTGGCTTTGTGTTTTATTGTTTGTACAGAGAGCACTTTTTGTTTTGATGACGACGTGACCGCGCACGAGCATTTTCATTTTGACAGCTGATTTCTGGTTACAAACTGCTTTGCAGGTTCATGCTGGTTTTCTTCCAACAAGAGATTTTAGACGTCTTTTGGCAGACTGACGGTTTTATAGCTACATTTGCTGTATAATTTAACAACTGGCTCGTTACAGAACAATCTTTGTAGGCAGATGCCGAGGCAAGATTAGGAAGTAGGTTAAATAAAAAGTAAAATATGCTAGTATTTTTGTTTTCTTAAAAAAATAAACACAGATTCTTCATCATTTTTGGCAGAATTCAGCCACACCAACATCCTAAGTGTTCTCCCAGACCGCCACACATATACTTATCCACATTGTTACGTATTTCCCCCGACAGCGTAAAGTGTGTATGAAACTATTTCTGAAGCTCCCAGCATCATCTCATGCTGAGGCGACTATGCACTGCCACACGACTGCAAAAAGCATCTGAGAAGTCAACTTTGTGTTCATCATCTACAATGATGTGTTCAAACGCCGAGGCCTAAACTCCAACACTGCGCTGTACAGCATATGCGATCGGCCATCGGTATCCCAGAGCAAGCAATTTACACGACAAAACAAATCAGCAAATAAAGAACAAAATCAAATAAGGACTATAAAATACAGGGGGTTTTTTAGATACAGACCAAAAAAAAAAAAAGATATGAGATGTACTTATGGTTACCAGCCATAGCGAGTTAATACATACGGTATCTTAAATAATACATCTAATGAATACAATAACCTCTGCAACAATAATAGAAAAAAAAAAGAATGAATAAATAATCATTTGAATCTGCTAATAGGGTTCGTTCAAATGGCAGTGTTGAGTGGCTATTACACAAACACACTGCTCGCATGAGACCCCCACACACAAAGCCTCTTGCGTTTGAAAAGCAGACGCTTGCATGCTTTTATAAAACATATTTCATATGTAGGAAAAAAGCCTACTAGTTCAGAACAGCATAACTTGTAATGAATGATCTCAGGTGCCATTGAATGCATTTCACCTTTAAAGCGCTATTATATGACACACAAAATGGAGGCATTCTCTGAGGCGGCTTTTTAACCGTGTGTGTGTGTGTGTAAGGCAGTGATAGTCCATGCTCTGCCCCATCTTTTTCAACTCACAGTAAGAGTATCATTCTTAGGGAACATAGCAAAGTGCCTCATTCTGTGCTTTCAAGTACAAGTCTCTCGAGAACAAGAGTAGAAATTTCTCAGGCGTGTCATTGTGTTTCAAAGGACATGTTCTGTTTAATTATTCATATCAGTCACAGTTGACATTATCTTAAAGGGATTGGCGTGCTTTCTCAGAGAAATCAGACCTAATTAAGCACTAAGAAGGCTAAGCAGGTGAAGCTTCGAGACTGTTGAGATTGCTAGCTAGCCAGCTACTCACTGCTAAAATTCTGAGGAAAAATTCTGTGAATTAGGAAAATTATCACAGAAAAAAAATATGCATCAGCTCTTCTTCTGATTCATAAAACCCACCTTGTGTCTTTCAGACCTATGAGAAGTTTCTAAAGGAAAAAATATATATATATTTGTAGTGTTAGCTAATTAACATGCAACAGTGTCAGCTAACTTTGCTAACTACTTAAACACAAGGTAAACTTTTAGTCACCAGGTCTGCCCTCTTTTCTGACTAGCATAGTGTAAAATAAACACAATAAAACAGCTTGTTATATATTTAACTAATTGCTAGCGAAAGTTAAGGATTCACTAACACAAGCTAGCTTAGACAGACTGCTAGTTAACGAGTCAACGTGAAGGCTGCTACCTATTTAGCAAAGCTAACACTAAGCAGCTTTAAGAACTTTCAGTCACCGTCATGTCTTATTAAATCACCTCCAATGGTTTTTAAAGACCTATACATTGAGAAAACGGCCACTTTTGTTCAGCAGAGACCCTTTACTCAGCACTTTGGACTATTTCTTTGCTTGTCTCACTTTGCTAACGCGTGATAGCATCTTTGGATGTGCTCTAGCTTGAAGTGCGGCTGTGTGTGAAGGCAGTGGCCTGCAACTCGATTTCATAACTCTGGTATTGTAGCGTATTGTTGGCAGTGAAGAGCTAAAAGCGTACACACAATCTGTGATTCAAAATCGGGGTGCATGGGATAAACTTAGTTGATCATATTTCCTAAACGAGTCATTTAAACCACCATGACCTGAACAGGATAAAACACGCACTTATTAAACATTAATGATCAAATCCACAAGAGCACGCACTCATATTAACAAATCTTTCTTTGTCATGCACATTTTGTACCTATGGAGCCCCCTAATGGTCATGGGGAGAATTTTTTTTGCTAATTTTGCATTCTCTTGTGCGTTAACCTTCACCACCCTTATTTCTAAGGAACACAAATTTAAGTATTCTGAGAGAACACAAAAGTAGACCAAAAAATAAAAATCCATATGTATCTGACTGCCCGCTCCTGTCTGCGTAAGTGCTGACTGCAAAGTCATCTGAAATTTTTATGACATTTTTATTGTGCATGACATTTTCCTATGTCTCACAAGAACAATGTCATGCAGACGAGATGTGATCATTTTGATGTGCTGAGGGTCGCTTTTCTCCATTTTGGGACCGTTTTTCTCCGGAAACAACTGAACGCGAGGAGCTTTAACTAATTACCAAAACTATGGAACCATGTCAGATGGCAATGTGCAGAAAACATCGTGACACTACATCGACCTTGGAGAGTTTTGAGTCACAGGGATGTAATTTGTGGTTGACATTCGTGAATAGATCCGTGAAACAAAAGACATGTATATCTCTTCTCTGTTACTGCTTTTGTGCTCTCTTTTCTTTCTCTGCAAGATCAAAACATTAGGTGTATAACTCCATACTCGCTACCGTAGAGTCGAGCCCATGCATTCTAAGGCTAAGATAGCTAAGCACTAGCTAGAATGACTTAGGTTAGATGATGCGACTAACTAAGAATAACTATCTTGCAGTTGCATTTACTAGACAGGCTTCCCTTTTCTTTTCCGCTGACTTTTAACTGACGGGAGAGCAGAGTCCATCATGTTTGCCCATGCCGACTTGTTTTGATTAAAAGTAGATCAAACATACCCAATGGTGGTCACGTGATATTGCTGCTCACTTGCTTCAGCAATCTCCGGAATCATAAAATGCAGGACGATTTTTATCTCGGCAAAACATTTACACATCGGATACACGGTGTGTGTGCAGCAGCGCAACATCTCGAAACTCCAACAGCAGTACAAATAGAACAATTTAACCAGAATTCAACTTTGCAGTCAGCATCTTTAAAAAAAAAAATGCTTGCACCTACAACTTTTTTTTTTGTAGTTTTTTGTTTGCAAGGGATCCCAGCCCCAGTGCACACCCCTCATTCATGATCTACTTTGTGTGCTCCAGCACGCTTTGCCCAATCTATTGCACGTAAGAGTGTTTGCCTTCAATAGTTCAGCGTTTCACAGCACTGAGTGCACTTTCTTATATTAGTTTAAAAAAAAGACAACTATGACACACAAAACTCTACCAACCCTCATTTTAAGGGCTTTAAACTGCTCCAAAAATCAACAATCCCTATAGATTCCTAATCAATGTTCTATTCCATGCAGAAAATCAAACAGCTACTCAAAGAGGCTGAGATTCACAAAGTTCAACTGAAAAGCTTATTCCACACTGTAAACCTACAAACGTGATATGCTAATAGACTACCTGACATTAAGACGACGCTAGGGGAAAGAAATAATAATAATAATAATAATAATAATAACAGCTAATTTCCTTTGCGTTTCAAATGCGAGAGCATGTTGAATCTGTCTTGATAATTGTTATCTTCAAGTTTTCATACAGTGAGTCTTTCCATGAATGAACTGAAATGTGTGTCAGTTTTAACATTGAGAAATTGGTGACATATTGGTTTATAAATAAAGGTTATCTGTAACATGTATCACTGTGCTCTCAGTCTGACTTTAGCTGAGCGTACAACTGCTAATTTGCTATGTTTTTTTTTTAATGTTTCCTGATTACACTGGGGTAAATAATTTTTAGTTTTCGCCCACAAACCATCAACACATCAGTGTGTTTTCTGACAGATGCCCAAATGTCCATGTGAAGGCACATGACTATGTTACACCATTTGGCCACCAGGTGGAGCTACATATTTGGGTACGTTTCCTCCAGTTACTCCAGCATGAGGATATTATTACTCAAAGCTCTCTAAACCCTCTGTAATGGACACATTATGTATTTATTTACAATCCGAGCATACTGTATAGCTGAGAATATAAGCACGGCCCCAGACGAGCAGTGGTCCAGTGTAGCCTTTTACATGACTCTCACTTTCTGTTCATCTTCTTCAAAGACGTTCAAATACAAGCACGATCAAAATCAGGAACATCTATCAAACAAGATTTCAAGCAGGAAACCTTGCCAAGTATCTCTTTCCATTCTGAACAACACATCCAGCTTTGCCTGACTTACCACATGCCTTCGTCCACTTCCCTTGACGTCCAAATCCATTTACGACATTCCTTCCCCCCTTGTTTTACCTCATATCCTCCACACGCTTACATCACTTCCCTTTCCTCCTTTGCTCTCTCTCTCTCTCTCTCTCGCTCACATTCTCGTTCCTTCCTCTTCTCTTCTCTCTGGCCACTGCTGCTCTGACTCTCCAAATCTTCACAAAACAGTTTCCCAAATGGCCGGGAAATTCCCAAATCAATCCGAGAAAAACAAAAACCTTGTAAACTGATGCTGGAAGTTGCTGCTGAAGATGATAACTGATAGATGTGTAAACGACTTGGTTTGGTGACTCCATGCGAGTTATGATCAGCCCCTGGCTTGTAGTGTATGTTTGTTGATTACTGGCTGTTTTTGGTTTCGACACACAACGAGAGAGCTTCACCATCCTTACGTCTCAAGGATCTCTCCATCTTCTGTTCTCTTCTCCACGTTCACCAAACCCCATACAGCACCTCTGATCAGTTTTATGTTTTTTTTTTATTTGTTCTCTTTTTATCTCCCAAAAATATCCAATTCCTAACGTGTAAAAAAAAAAAAAGTAGTCACGGCAACAGCGATGATGATATCGATGATGATGACAGGAGCTGGTCAGTTGCAGCACACTTTCAGAAGAAGGTGTATGGTAGCAGGTAAGCCACACCCACCAGCCATTACTTCCGCTACCATTGACTGTGTTGGTTAGATGAGCAAGTGGGTGAAGTTTAAGGACAAAGCAGGTGTATGCTGCACAAATGGCCCTTGTTCCACCGTCTCTTCAATTCATGGTTAGCGCTGCCTCCTTTTCGTGCTCTTCTTCAGATAGTGGACGTCCGATCAACACCATCTACAAACACATGATGAAGAACATTCATGACTCAGTTATTCATTATTACACTGTTGGACTCATAATAACACTCTGCCTGTAAGTCCCAGTGAAGGAGGTGTGGCCTCTGTGCTTGTCAGTATCAGTGAAGGAGGCGTGGCCTCTGCACCTGTCAGCCCTAAGAAAGGAGGTGTGGCCTCTGAGCTTTTAATGCCAAACAAATCTTTTGTTTCAGAAGGGTGCCACATAAATAAAATTATTATTATTAAAAAGCCTTCTAAAAACTCTTTTCTAGACCAAATGTATATAAAGCATGTAGGCATGTCCAATATCCATCATAAAAATATCAGAAAGGCAGCACATAAATAAAATGAATTATGATCATTAGTAGAAAGTGCAGTGGGGAAATACTCTGGGGGATGGGGGTAAGTTTTGGCTGAGCGTGGACCAGGAACACAGCCAGCTCTGTGGGCAGTGGCTCGGGCATTCCTGAGCTCACCGCAGTGCCGTACTGCGCTCCAAACACACAAAGCTGCACTTGTCCGGCCACTGAGGGTCTCTGTCTCAGCTCTGCTCCTAAAAAACGCACACACCCTCTTTATGTGAAGGGAAAACTCCACTTTATATGGGAACGGTCACCTTTTTTCCCCCACAGCCTAAAGTCACACCCTGAGCAGTGGGGTTATTCAGCAGTCTGAGGGATTTGCTGCGTTTTGTTGTGGCTGCTGGTCGAAGCTTGGGTTACGTCGGTGAGGAGCAACTGAGGAGCTTTGCTTGAAAAGTCTCAGAGACGGAAAAGTACATTCTTGCTCTGTCCAAAAGCTACAGTGTAATTTTCCCCTGCAGCTCACCGCCGACGGTGGAAGCACGGCTGCAGTGTTTGACCTAATTAAGGAGGATGCTGTTTCAGACATTTCGCCGATAAAGAACGCTTTCTAAGCGTGCTTTACAGCATAACGAGCCAGTATTCACTGCTACCTCAAACCATGTTTGTTCACACTCCAAGCTCTTTGGATTTGAAGCCAAAGCACAAAATGTACCCTTCCAGTGTTTCCATTGCCTTACAGGAGCACTGCCTTAAAGGCACAGGGGGAAATACTCATTCTGGACTGAATGAAAAAGTACACCGTTTTCCATTTACCAAAAATTGAGAATTGAATCAATTAGGACTAAGATTTTCTTTCTTGGGCGGCATGGTGGTGTAGTGGTTAGCGCTGTCGTCTCACAGCACGAAGGTCCTGGGTTCGAGCCCCATGGCCGGTGAGGGCCTTTCTGTGTGGAGTTTGCATGTTCTCCCCGTGTCCGCGTGGGTTTC
>JAPEIY010000003.1:15318201-15332661 GCA_026122135.1 Cathorops aguadulce | reverse complement strand
CAAAAGATCTATCACCAAATATTTTACACTTGGTTCGAGGAACAGTGAGATGATGTTGTCCATCACTCCGCAGTTCATAGTGGTTAGCTAGCTTCCTTTCCAACATTCCACATATGTAGGATGGAGCGGAGCCTTGAAGAGCTTTGAAAACAATCAGTGCGATCTTGAACTTGATCCTTGAAGCCACAGGGAGCCAGTGGAGTTGGACGAGTGCCAGAGTTATGTGGGCGTACCGTGGGAGAAGACAAGTCACCTGCGCTGCGGCATTTAGGACATGCTGTAAGCGGTTGAGTTGGTATGGAGAGACACCATATAGCAGAGAATTGCAGTAGCCTTCAAAGCCTTGGACATCAACCCCAGTTCCTGGGATTCACTTGCCCAGGACCGTCCAGCTTGGTGAAGCAAGATCTCAACTGGAGCCCGGGCATCAGAATCCAGACGTACTGCAGATGCCCAGCGAAAATGTACTGGGTGCAAAGCAAGAATGTCTCCACTTCCACTACAGCACCTACTCACATGTGCCCTACTTGTGGGAGAGAGAGCCTTTCTGGCCCGGATTGGCCTTACCAGCCATCTCCGGACCCACAGTCGCAGACCTTCAACATAATGACATTGTCATGGTCATCTTCGAAAATGAAGGACGATCATCATCATCATCATCATCATCATCAGAGCAGAGAATTGCAGTAGTCGAGATGAGACATCACGAAAGCATGAACAAGGGTCCTGGTGGCATCTTGTGAAAGAAACTTCCTTATCTGCCTTATCTTATAAAGCCCGAAAAAGGCTTTAGTGCAGACTTTGCCAATGTGCACATCCATGGACATGTGCGAGTCAAACCACACCCCGAGGTTGCGTACAGATGAGACTGGCTTAATCTTGGAGGCACCAACATACACAAAGTCAATGATAACTTTCTCGAGTTGTTGACGGGAACCAATAATAAGAAACTCAGTTTTACCATCATTAAGCATCAACATGTTATGGCTCATCCAAGTGAGAACGTCAGCAATGCATTCCTCCATGGCCCAGATGGCTTGGTCTTGGGCAAGTGATGACGTGGGACGAAACGAAAAATAAAGCTGAGTGTCATCTGCATATCCTTGAACGGAAGGCAGGTGGTTTTTCACAACATGAAACAACCGAGAAGCATGCATAATAAATCACAAAGGACCCAAACAGCTTCCCTGAGGAACTCCTCTAAGGAGAGAAAAGTCCCTAGACTGATCTTTATTGATGGTCACACGTTGCTTTCTCCCACTAAGAAATGATTTGATCCAAGAAAGGGCAAAGTCATTAATACCAAAGTCACTCTCTAGCAGATCAAACAAGAGCCTGTGGTCAACAGTGTCAAATGCTGCACAAAATGAGTAAAGTGACTTCCTGCCTGTCCATGCTGAGAAGTATATCGTTCTGCACTTTGAGCAAAACTGTTTCAGTGGAGTGGTGCTCACGGTAAGATGACTGGTTACTAGGCAGGGGTGCATGTTTGAAGCAATGGTCAAGAACCTGAGGGATCACAACCTTCTCAGCAATCTTAGATACAAAGGGTAGATTGTTGACCGGCCAGAAGTTACTATGTACAAGTTTGAGACCAAGCTTCTTTAGCAATGGTATAACGAGTGCGATCTTCCAACGTTCAGGAACAAGACCGCTAGCCAAAGATGAGTTTATCATCCTTGTTATGATAGGGGCAAGCACATCGAGACATTTCTTCAACAGCCACATGGGAATTGGATCCAGCTCACAGCAGACGTTCAAAGATGAAGAAATTACATTACGTACCACAGCTTCAGACACAGGCGAAAACTGTGATAATGTCTCTTGAGGAGATGGAATAGAAAAGATGGGTTCAGGAGCTGAACAGCTGGCAACACTTTCTCTGATAAGAGCAACTTTCCGACAGAAAAACTCCAGGAATTCATCGGCAAGTTGGCGTGGATTGTCATGAGGCGGAAGAGCATCAATACGCACATCGCAGAGAGAATTCACTACACCAAAACGTTTCTCTGAGTCCCCTGCACAGTCTTCGATTTGAGCAGCGTAATGTTTTATTTTTGCTTCATTCAAATGAAAACAATACAAATTACAAGCTAAACGATAAGCCATGATGTTGGAATCAAGGTAGTTTTTCCTCATTCTAATTTCCAACTTTCGCCAATTAGACTTCAGTTTCCTAAGCTCATTATTAAACCAAGGTACCCTAGGGCGGTTGACAATGACCTTACGAAGGAGAGGAGTATGTGCATCTAGAATTGAGCTCAAAATGTGATCATAACCATCAGCAAGCTCAATATCATCAAGATTTGGCAGTTTCGAGTTGGCAATATCTCTCCAAAAAGCCATGATGTCAATGTCCCTACACTTGCGAAACGAGATCTCTTTCACAGACCGTAAGATTGATGGAATAGCAAGTGAGGTCATGGTAAAACAATAGTCAGAAATCTTCCCATGACCTACTAATGCAGGACCCACTATGTGTTAAATATTCCATTAGGTTTTTAAATCTTGGCCAATCAGTACCCAAAATCAATGAGTGGGTAAGACGGGGACTAACTGCCGCCTTTATTCTATGCGTTTGGCCCCGGAATAGAATACAGACAGACACTAGAGGGTAATGGTGAACATCCCTGTACACACACAACACTTTCACTGCTTGTGCTTTCCCCAATGCCTCACCTTTCACCAGGCGTTGATGAATTGAGGTCTGATTACAACCGGAATCCACCAAAGCATGATATGTATCCCCTTGAATACTCACCGGTATGCGATACGCTCTGGCCCGATCTGGGGCAGTTTCTGGTGCATCGGAGATCTGGATTAGAGCACCCACCTCCTTTGCGGAGCTCTGACTTTGGAGATGCGCCGACTCCCTGCAGCGCCAGCACACTGGCCCAGGCTTTCCCTCTGCACTGGTGTTATGGGTGTCACTCACCTGAGGGGGAGACAACATAGACACAGGAGAGGGAGAGGGGAGGACACCATGGGTGCGATGGGCTGGCTGGGGAGGAGCCAGCCACCTCCTCTGTGGCAGGGGAATGGGGTGGAGAGGGGGACAAGAGACAGGAGAGGGAGGGAGAGAGAGAGAGAAGCGAAGCGAAGGGAGATGCCTTATCTGCCTGCTATTGGAGCCACCTCCAGATGGTCCTCCGCCAACTCAATGGCTCATTCTACTGACGCCGGGCAGTGACACTGGACCCATTCCACTGTTACTTCCAGAAGTTGAGAGATAAACTGCTCCAGTGCCACCAGATCGATGATCTCATTGGCATCACCGTCTTCCGCCCTCAGCCACCGCCAGCAGGTGTCCCGGAGTTGCTGGTTGAATGCAAACGGCCAGCCGACCTTTTCCAGTGCCAGGGTCTGGAAGCGCTGGCAATGTTGCTCTGGAGAGTGACCAACCCGCTGCAGAATGGCTTTCCTTAGGTCAGCATAGACCAGTCAGCTGTCAGCAGGGAGTTGCTGCACTGTGAGCTGCGCCTTGCCAGTCAGGAGTGGGAGGAGGCATACCGCGCGCTGCTCCTGCGGCCACCCCATGCCTCGGCTGCTTGCTCGAAGAGAGCGAGGAACGCTTCCAGATCATCCTGCAGTCACATCTTTGTGAAGGTGATGGCAGTGGTGGCCGACGGCCCTGCTGACGCAAGCAGGTGCCAGAACGCCTGGCGATCTTCTTGCTGGGCCAGCATCAAGGCTTCGAAGCATTGCTGCTGCTCCTTCTGGAGGGTGATCAGTGCTTGATGCTGGTTCTCCTGGGTGGTAGCGAAGGCAAGGACGAGCTCTTTGAATGGGGAGGACTCCATGGGGTGATTCCCTTCTGTGCGCCTGAGTTTCGGCACCACTGTAACAATTCCTGATGTGGGTGGAGCACAGAAGCATGGCAGGTGGGAGTTGTTGTTAGCCAAACCACTTATATTTAGTTTTTCAGCTTGCTTGCTTTCTTTCTTGCATACTCACTCACTCACTCACTCACTCACTCACTCACTCATGCGTTTTGGTCAGGGAGACTGCTGTTCTCTGCTCTCTCTCTCCTTTTATGCTCCATCCTTGTAACACACACACACACACACACACACACACATTATTGACAGCAGGTGGAATTACTTAGCCACTTACCTTCCCTGACCCCGTCCTCCATTCACAGACTGCTGCCACAGTCTTCTACTGTGAACTAGCTAAGGGTCAGCGCAAAGTTGGCTGCCCAGTGAAACGCTATAAAGACATTCTAAAAAGCACCCTAAAGAAATGCAACATCGACCATGACAACTGGAAGAAACTTGCTGCTAACCGTGAAAAGTGGAGAAAGGCTGTGTACAATGGCATTGAACTGTTTGAGAAACACCACATAGAGGAGGAGCAGGCTGCACGAGAAAGAAGGAAGAATGCAACCACAGCAATCAACAATCGTGGCCCTGGAACACTCCATATATGCCCAGAACGCGGAAGACAGTGCACTGTCCGAATTGGACTGCTCTCGCACCTGAGAGTACATTATAACCGCACTTGACTATTCTATCTATCTATCTATCTATCTATCTATCTATCTATCTATCTATCTATCTGTCTGTCTGTCTGTCTGTCTTAATGTATAATCATCATTATGGTGCCTTACTTGCTTCAAGTGGCTGCTAAAAAAAAAGGACCGTTTTCTTAAACATGTCCACATAATCTATTACCAAATATCTAAATTGTCCTTCTGATACTGCTATGTGAACTAATGCAGTTGTGATTCCCTTCCTGACAATATTTTGAGCACAAATTTCTCATCTGCTTAAAACCTAGTCTACCATAGCCTGAAGATATGGTGACCAATAACCCTCTTTTTTCCCTTACTACCTCCTGCCTTGCACATTGGTCTAAACCAGGAGTCACCAAAAATTTTTCTCTGGGGGCCACATTGTCATTCCTGACTGTGATGGGGGGCCAGGGTCGGGTCAGCTATATGACATAGAATTGTATGACCCAGACACACATGACCACCAGCAGACCTCATTGTGTAGTAGAGATTACTAGCATCGCACAGCCATCCCCACTACTATATCCACACTACTATATCAACACTTGATTCCTGGCACATATTTGTTTATCTTTCCTAGTGGTTTGCAAAAGTAGTAATTGAGTCTTCACACTTTATTTTAATTTGAAATACCACAGATATTCCATTTATTTATTTTCTAATTAAAATAACATCAAAGCTATGTAAGCAAAGTAAGAAATGTCTGTCTAGTTGAGGTGATTGACACTGGCAAAGGAGAGCGAAAAATTGGAAATTGTAGGTAGGCCTGTTGATATTATTAATAATAATTGTGTGCAGCACTTAATAAAGGTCAAATAAATAGGCCTATAAAATAAATACATTTAAAAAACAGTGAAATTATAATATGAGTAATAGATCAACTAGCCAGCTCTTATGTCTATCCATTTGAGCATGTTCAGTAAACATTTTTTAGGCCATGGTGAAAATGAAATGAGCAATAGGCCATTTACACGTCAAAACTAAAGCATAATACAGAATAATGGGAATCAAAATCAGTAGTATATGCAGGTGAGCTGGATTTGTACTTGTTGATGAATTGTGCTGTCTTTGGGATGGGGTCAGCAACAGCAGTCTCCTCTCCTCACTTCAGGGTGCCTTCTGGAGCCCTGGCATGGAGGGATGACAGATTGAACACAAGAAGCACCATATTCAGTAAATGACAAGACATGCTGCTGTCTGTTTTTCTCTGCGACATGATTTTATAAAAATATGTAGCAAATTAAAAGAGAATTCATATTTCATATGTATTTATTAAAATTAAAATCAGTAATTGTTAATTGTCAGTGTGCTTACCGTATCAGTGTGAACTGTGTGCTTGCTTCTGGCTGGTGAGAAGTTCAATGTCTGGTTGCAGTCTAGTGGTAGCCAGTCTCAAGGTCTGATGCAAGTGTTCATCTGTGAGTCTGTTCCTTGTTGGATTCTTGGTTTGCTTCATGTGGGAAAAGCTTTGCTCACAGATGTAGGTGCTGCCAAAAACTGTGGACATCTGCATTGCATGCTGTTTGATCTTTGGGTAGGTTTCCTCTGGGAGCGCCGCAGAGAACTCAATGAGACGGTCAGGCTTGAATGCATCTTTAAGGATCTCACAATTCTGCAACTCGGCTAGTTCAAACTGAAGAGAGGGAAGGGCATCATTTATGTCGGCAGCAAAAGGGTTCTGGAACACGCATATTCCTTTACTGTTGACATGAAGCTCATGGAACCACGCACTGAACTCTCCCTGCAGCATTTCCAGTGCATCCTTGCACTTTTTGACTGGGAATGGGACAGCTGGTTTCTCAGCACAGTAGCTTTGGGTGGCAGGGAGATACGTGAAGTCCAGCTTTTGGACCTGTTGCACAAGCAGCACTAGTTTGACCTCAAATGCTTTGATGTGGGAATACATGTCACTGATTAGCTTCCCTTTGCCTTGGAGCTGCACATTAAGGTGGTTTAACATTTCAGTCACATCAGTTAAAAACGTGAGGTCCCATTTCCATTCTGGCTCAGTCAGCTCTTGTACCATTTCACCTGTAGACTGGAGGAAGGTGTTGATTTCAGGTAGCAGGTCATAGAAATATCACAACACTCTGCCTCAACTTAACCATCGAATTTATGTGTAGTACAGCACATCCCCGTAAGCAGACTCAAGCTTGGAGAGAAAAGCCTGGAACTGTCTGTGTTTCAGTGCATTTTTCCAGATATAGTTGACACAGTGCACAACCACCTTCATGACAGATGCCCACCTCAGAACTTTGCAGCATAGCACTTGCTGGTGAATCAGACAGTGGACTTGTAGTGGGGGGGGTGAGACCTTGTTCCTCGAATTTGCTGTTCAAGTGCCCTAATAGCCCCCTCGTTGTGTCAACCATGCTAGGTGCGCCATCCGTGGAGATGCTGGCCAATTTAGACCAGTGTAGATTCAAAACTTCCATTGTTTTGCAAACTTGGACAAAAATATCCTCTCCTGTCATAATACCTTTGAGACTTTTTAGAGATGCCAGCTCCTCAGATACTTCAAAGCTTGTGCTAACCCCATGAATAAAAATAAGCAGTTGTGCTGTGTCCTGCACGTCATTGCTCTCATCCATGGCCAAAGCAAAAAAATTGAATTCTGATGCTTTCTCCTTCAGCTGGTCATACACATTGTCCCCCAAATCTTCGATTCGCCTGGTCATAGTAGGTGCGGAGAGACTCACCGCATTGAGCACATCCTTCTTGTCGGGACACACCTCCTCGGCCACAGCAAGCATGCATTCTTAAACAAAGTCCCCATCAGTAAACGGCTTTCCATGGGTAGCTAGTAGGTGAGCTACCTTATAGCTAGCTCGGACAGCAGCCTGGTTGATCTGGGTTTGGCGAAGGAATACCTTCTGTTGTGCAGCCAGTCGGCTTTTCATCCTCCGAATCCTGTCTTCTCTTGTTT
Source organism: Cathorops aguadulce (assembly GCA_026122135.1). NCBI lineage: Eukaryota > Metazoa > Chordata > Actinopteri > Siluriformes > Ariidae > Cathorops > Cathorops aguadulce. The sequence goes on along the minus strand of JAPEIY010000003.1, from coordinate 15,325,222 downwards.
GCCCTCGCAAACTAGCATACTCTTTGTGGCGGGTTTTGTAGTGATGATGCAGATTATATTCTTTGAAAACCGACACACTTTCTTTACATACAAAACAAATTGCATGGTCCTTACACTGAACGAAAAAATAATCAGTGGTCCACTGTTCTTTAAAAACTCTGCACTCTCTGTCTACTTTTCATTTACCGCTCGCCATTTTGCTGTCCTGAACACTGACTGTTCTCTGCATGTGCGATGCCTGTTACTGCTTGATCGCAAGCATATGACAAAAATTCAGAAAATATGAATAGTTCATTTTATAACTAAATATCTATTTTAATTGATATGACAAATTCAGAAAATATGAATAGTTCATTTTATAACTAAATATCTATTTTAATTGATAAAATCAACAAAATACAAGATGTAGATATGTTATTATTTGCCAAAAAGCAGTTTAAAAAATAGGCCATGACCATTTTTGGGGATTGCCTCATAGGGCTGGTTCAAGTGGTGGGGCCACAGGGGCTGGGGGCCGGTCAAAGGGGGGTAGCGGGCCGGAGTTGGCCCACGGGCCGTAGTTTGATAATCACAGATTTATTATATACGGAGAAGCTTAACAAGCATATATTTGGTCTTATGATTATAGCTGTCAAATAATACACTCTTGGTCAGCATGGTGGTGTAGTGATTAGCACTGTTGTCTCACAGCAAGAAAGTTCAGGATTCCAGCCCAGTGGCCGATGGGGGCCTTTCTGTGTGGAGTTCGCATTTTCTCCCCATGTCTGCGTGGGTTTCCTCTGGGTGCTCCAGTTTCCCCCACAGTCAAAAGGCATGCAGGTTAGGCTAATTGGTGGCTCTAAATTGACTGTAGGTTTGAATGGTTGTTTGTCTCTACTGCATGTGTCAGTCCTGTGATGATCTGGAGACTTGTCCAGGGTGTACCCTGCCTCTCACCCACAGTCAGCTGGGATAGGCTCCAGCTTACCTGTGACCCTGCACAGGATAAGCAGTTATAGATAATGGATGGATGGATAATGTGCTTTTTTATTTTGCACAAGAAATGTTGCAATAAAATAAAGGGGCCAAAAACAAGAGTCTGTTTGAACAAGGCTCGAACTGAGGAACATGCCATGGATTTATGGGCTGTAGACTGTCAACTATTGGTAGGGTAGCAGCAACATGTTTAGCATTTCATAAAATGTCTGATGCAGCTTTGTAAAGTGCAGTGTGCAGTGGTATTGTCATGCTCTGTCCTGGACATCCACTCCGGAGATTACAGGTCTCTCACACCAGCGCCGATCCAGATCTAGGACAGGAATTCCTTCTCCCCTGAACTCACTTCCTGGTTTTCACTGCTGCTTATTTAAAGGCCATTCTCAGACTCTGTTTTTGCCAGAACGTCTCACTTGCTTCCCTAGCCAGTTCTTTTTTCTTGTACCTCATGGTTTTTTCTCTCTAGCTATTTTCTCTTGTCCATGGTTTTTGCACTAAGGGTTATTTCTGGTTCATGGTTTTTGCACTAAGGGTTATTTCTGGTTCATGGTTTCTTACAATAAGGGTCTTTTCTTGTTTGTTTTTTTTTGCGCTAGCGTTTTTGTCTTTGCCTGTCTCATGTTTTTGTCAAGTTGTTTGCTCTCATTTTGCCCGGACTATTTTTGCTATTTGTTTTTTGTCCTGTTTGTTTCTTTTGCCATACTCTTTCTTCCCTGTATTAAATCGTTTTATTTATTGGATTACTGTCTGTGTTCTGTTTTTGGATCCTAACTTCACCACACCTCCACCAATCTTAACAGTACGCTCTGGCCAACACTGATCCAGTGGAACTCGCCCATCTGAGAACGGCCATCCAGCAGCAAGGGACTCTCCGCAGGACCCACCAACAAGACCAACAACAAATTACCCAGAACCTTGCCACCCTGTCCAATGCACTCAACCTTCTCACCACGCAGATGCAGCACTGTGCCTACCCGTGCTCAGCCATCTCCAACTTCAGCTCCTGCCACCACTTTTCTCCACGAACCGAGACTTCCAGCACCTCAGCCCTACAATGGAGAACTAGGTACTTGCAGATTGTTTGTCTCAATGTTCGTTGATCTTAGAACTGCAACCTCTGGCCTTCCCCACAGAACACTCCCGGGAAGCATATACAATAACACTCTTCACCGGCAAGGCCAGAGAGTGGGGAACTGCGGTCTGGGATGCCAATGCACCCTTTTGCTCCAGTTTCAAGGATTTCTTCGAGGAGATGAGGCCTTTCTGTCCGGCCGGGAGGCAGCCAGAGAGCTCATGGAGCTGTGGCAGGGATCCCAGTCTACCTCGGATTACGCCATCGAGTTCTGGACGTTGGCGGCTTCATGCGGTCAGAACGAGAACGCCCAGATTGACGCGTTCCTACATGGCTTGTCCGACGCCATCAAGGACGAGTTGGTATCGCAGGAACTGGTGTCAGACCTCTTCAGCCTCATGGACATCGCCAACCGCATCAATGCTCGGATCCAGCAACGGAGGAGAGAGAAGAACTGCCCCAGATTCACCTCCTCTCCACCTCCCGCTGTGTCCACTGAACCCATGCAGGTAGACCAGGTTAGGGTGTCAGCGGAGGAACGACATCGCCAGCAGAGCATGGGGGCCTGCTTCTACTGCGGTCAGCTGGGACACAGCTGCCAAGCCTGCCTGCTAAAAGGACGAGCCTACCAGTGAATCAAGGGGCCCTGGTGGGCAACGCTCGGAACCAGTCCCCCGTTAATCATCCATTACTTCCTGTCATCACTATCTGTGACAACCAGCATCACCACCTCCAGGCCCTCATCGACTCAGGGGCAGACAGGAACCTAATCTGCTCCGCCACTGCCAAGCATCTGGGAATCCCACTACTTTGCTCTTGACGTCCCTCTCACTGTCCTGACACTGAATGGCACTGGTTTGACCAGCATCACCCACCTTACCGCCCCACTCACCCCAAGTATTTCTGGTAACCACTCAGAAACCATCCAGCTTCACATCATGAACAGCCTCCATGTACCTATCGTCCTAGGATTACCATGGTTAATGCAGCACAACCCCCACCTTAACTGGGCTGACAACATCATCCTAGGCTGGAGCCAGTCCTGCCTAGCTTCCTGTCTGAACTCCGCTCTGCCTCCCACCAAACCACCGCTGCCTTCAGCCAGCGAGTTCCCCGACCTCTCTCACGTGCCTTTGGAATATCTGGATCTCAAACTTGTTTTCAGCAAGACCCGAGCAGTGTCCCTCCCTCCTCACAGACACTATGACTGTGGAATCAACCTCCTACTCGGGACAGTGCCACCCAAAGGATGACTCAACTCTCTCTCTCTCCCATTGAAAGACAAGCCATGGAGAAGTACATTTCTGAATCTTTGGCAGCTGGGATCATCCATCCTTCCTCTTCCCCAGCAAGGGCGGGATTCTTCTTCGTGAAAAAGGACAAGTTGCTCCAGCCCTGCATTGATTATTGGGGTCTCAACACCATCAGGGTCAAGAGCCGCTACCCACTACCACTCATGACCACAGCCTTTGAACTACTCCAGGGAGCCAAGGTATTCACCAAGCTAGATCTATGCAATGCATACCATGTTGTCAGGATCAGGGAGGGGGATGAGTAGAAGACAGCTTTTAACACCACCACTGGTCACTATGAATACTTTGTGGTCCCTTTCGGCCTGACCAACATCCCCGCAGTCTTCCAGATACTCATTAATGATGTCTTAAGGGACTTCCTAAACATCTTCATTTTTGTGTACCTGGATGACATCCTGATCATCTCTCACTCCCTGGAGGAACATCGGGGTCATGTCCAGCAGGTCCTCCAGCACCTGCTAGAGAACAAGTTGTTCATCAAGGCAGAAAAGAGTGAATTTCACCAGAGTTCTGTCTCATTTCTGGGATTCATCATCTCCCCAGCAAGGATCCAGATGGACCCCCTCAAGCTCGAGGCAGTTGCTGATTGGGCCACCCCATCTTTGAGATGAGAGCTCCAGTGCTTCCTAGGATTTGCCAACTTCTACAGGTCCTTCATTCTCAACTTCAGCACAGTGGCCGGACCTCTGTCAGCCCTGACCTTGACTAAGACCCAATTCAAGTGGGGGGAGGAAGCAGAGAAAGCCTTTTCCACGCTCAAGCACAGGTTTACCACAGCACCTATTCTCACCATACCCAATCCTACCAAGCAGTTTATTGTGGAGGTTGACACTTTCAAGTCAGGGGTCGGAGCTATACTATCCCAGAGGGCCAATGACGACCAGATCCATCCATGTTCCTTCTTCTCCCACTGGCTATCCCCAGCTGAACGGAATTATGATGTTGGTGACTGAGAACTACTGGTTGTTAAACTAGCCTTGGAGGAGTGGAGGCACTGGCTCGAGGGGTCGAAGCTACCCTTCCTAGTCTGGACTGACGATAAGAATCTGGAGTATCTCAAGTCCACTAAATGCCTTAGTTCCTGTCAAGCCCGTTGATCTCTTCTTCTCCCGGTTCAACTTCACACTCTCCTACCGCCCAGGCTCCAAGAACGGCAAACCCAATGCCCTGTCCAGGATGTTTTCTTCCCAACAAGAGGAGTCTAAGCTGCCTGAGACCATCCTTCCTCCATGCTGCCTGGTGGGAGCTGCCATTCTAGAGGTTGAGACGCTCGTGCAGAAGGCCCTGGAGCAGGACCCAACAACATTCCTCCTAACCATCTGTTTGTTCCCTGTCCTGTGCGAACCCAGGTGCTGCAGTGGGGTCATGGCTCTAAGCTGGCCTGTCATCCGGGAGCTGCCCAAACCCTGGCACTCATCCAGCAGTGCTTTTGGTAGCCATCCATCAAGTAGGATGCCCACGAGTTCGTGTCAGTCTGTGACACATGCTCCCAGAACAAGACAACCAATCAACCCCCTGCCAGCTTGCTAAGACCCCTCCCAACTCCACATCGACCTTGGTCTCACATTGCCCTGGACTTCGTCACAGGACTCCCCAACTCAGGTGGCAGCACATGCATCGTCACTGTCATTGACCGTTTCTCCAAGACTGTCTATTTCATTCCTCTGCCCAAGCTCCCCTCAGCCAAAGAAACCACAGAATTACTCGTCCACCACATCTTCCGCCTACATGGACTACCCACTGACATTGTTTTTGACCAGGGCCCTCAGTTCACTGCACAGTTCTGGAGGGCCTTCTGCAAACTCATCGGGGCCACCTGTAGTCTCATCTCAGGCTTCCACCCACAGACCAATGGCCAGGCAGAACGGGCGAACCAGGCTTTGGAGGTTGCACTCAGGTGCATGGCATCCAGGGATGCCAGTTCTTGGAGTAAGTATCTACCCTGGATCGAGTATGCTCATATCACTCTTCCTTCATCTGCCACAGATCTCTCACCCTTCCAGTGCTCCCTAGGTTACCAACTACCACTCTTCCCCAACCAAGAGGAGGAGGTCACCATACCATCTGCTCAGATCTTCATACGCTGCTGCAGGAGGATGTGGACATTGGCCCAGAGAAAACTCATTCGCTCCGCCCTAGCATCCAAGAGGCAGGCCGACAAACGCCGCTTTCAGGTGCCCACTTACCGGGTGGGGCAATGAGTCATGCTCTCCATACGCCATCTGCCACTCAGAAGAGTCTCCCGCAAGCTGGCTCCCAGGTACCTAGGACCCTTCTTCATCAAAAAGGCAATCAACCCATGTTCCATCAGACTGGCATTACCACTCACCATGCAACGCATTCACCCCACGTTCCACATGTCACAGCTTAAACTTCTGGTCTCTAGTTCTTTGCTTTGTTGGCCACTGGGCTCGACCCCAGGATGTTCTTGCTGTGAGGTGATAGTGCTACCACTACACCACTGTGCCACCATAACAGCATGTCATGTTGCATTTTATTCCTTATATATTACATTCAAATGCTGCAATAATATGACAGTTCTGGACTGTACTTCTCCTGTCTATGAATTCATCCCAACCTCAACAAACACAAACCCATGCGGCTCACCTGTGCCTCCAGCTGTTGCTCCGTCAGCGACATCATCTCCTCGTAGGTCATAGTGGAGAAAAGTCCAGCGTATTTGTGCAGACGCAGACTCTTCAGCCATGCTGGAACATCTGCGGGCAAGAACATGTACATCTGCTTACACATCTAGGCTTTGTGTAACCATCATAGGAAAAAAGAAACAAGAAGTCTTGCTCTGTGGGAGAACTCCAACACCTCTAAGCACTGATATCTAAAACCTCAACTAACGCTTGTACAGTTGATGTGCTTGTACAGACTATGATGATTAGCTGATTTGATTAAATCAACATGTAATGATGCAACTTAATTATTTTAACAAAGCACGCTCTTCTGGAATAGGATTTAATGAAGGATAGAGAATACACCCCTAACATCCCTTTTATTCCATATGAACAGTGAAAAGGAGCACAAGCTCAGGCCGTTCACAGAGAGAGTTCCCTCACCCCGCATGCCACTCCCCTCCTCGCTGAAAGAGCTCCGGATTGCCATGCCCAGGCCTGAGCTGTCCTCTAGGTGCTCGCTGCCGCCACTCCCTGATGATGCCACACTGCTCTGAGGGGACAGAGGGGCGTGGTCAGGGGTGAGAGGTGCTCCCCGTCCCCGCAGGTCCTCCTGTGAGAGCCAGCCGTGTCCTAGAGGCTGAGTGGATGAGCCGCTCATCGGGGGAGTGAGAGAGACGGAACGCTTCAGGGGACTGTGCTGACCCGCAGACTGGAGGACTGCAGTCACATACACAAGATTCTGCGAATCAGAATTGAACCTATCCTACCCCAACACAAACAGTCATCTTTATGGCACAAATCAGCACAAAAATGTCTTGGTGTTTTTTTTTTTATATGCAGATAACTTCATAGTGGTTCTTGGCTTGTGTGTGTAGGATCACCATAAATAAATGGGACATGCAAAGTTAGGCATATTCAGAGTTGGGTTACACAAGTACTTAACTTTCTAGGTGGCCCATTCATCTCATCTCATTATCTGTAGCCGCTTTATCCTGTTCTACAGGGTCGCAGGCAAGCTGGAGCCTATCCCAGCT
>JAPEIY010000003.1:14702259-14712829 GCA_026122135.1 Cathorops aguadulce | reverse complement strand
TCGACTCTGATGGGCATTTTTGTGCAAAAATGTTTTGTCCGGGTGGGGTTTTGTCCGTTTCCCTTCAAAATGACAGGGTGTACGGGGATGCACTTGCTGTTGCACAGCACAACGGTTAAGCCTAGTTTTAATTTACTTTTTAAAAAATAACATGATTATTTATTAACCCATTTTACGGAAAATATTCGCGACAATTTCATATAAAACTAGTTAAAATAGTTTTTAATCCACTAGCTTGTTGGACAAATGACAGTTTCTGTCATGTAAGCACAATAGACAAATGTAAATGCAGGAAGAGTTTTATTGAAAGCATGCTAGCAAACGGATCCAAAACATGGACAAAGGCAGAGTGGAAAAACAGGCAGTGGTCGAGCATGATAGACAAGATATCAGAGGTAATACAATACTCGCAGTTCAAAAACACAAACAGGGTCAAAACCAGAAAAGCAATACAAAATACAAGGCTTGGTAATGTCAGATGCAGAGTACAGTGTATATACTTTCAAAGTGTGTGAGAGAGTTGATGTGTACTGTATGTGCTGTGATTGAGCTCTAATCAGGAACTGGTGCATGGTAATTAGTCCTATCAGCACTGCCCACTCCAAGCGCCAATGCACATGGACGTGGCAAATGTAACCAGACAACTGTTTGATATTCGATCGTACCTATATAGTAATGATGTGAAGTGAAAGCGCTGGTTCACTGCTGTCTACCAGACACCCAGCAAAGTCACACCATAATAAATGCTACGGTGTTGTTTGTCGCAAGGCATGCATTGTCAAAGAAAGGAATAAATGTATTTGTAACTGTACATGTACATATATATTTTTTTTACACATGAACTATAAAATATACTGTATATAATATATTTATGTATGTAAAATGTGTGGTTTTTAAATAAAACTAATAATATATACACGTGTGTGTAAAATAAGGCCGGACCAGCAGACATTTGTTTGTCTGTATTTCAAACGCATTAGACCGGATGGCCGATTAAAAAATAATTTGAATGTGTCCATCTGTTTTTCGAAAGCATCAAACTGGATGGCCCATGAAAAATTGTAAAGATGTGGGTGTAATCTACTTCCAATTTTTTTCCAAATGTTATACTGGGCGAATACATCGTCGTAACGCGTCCTGTGAAACAGGTGCTCCCGCAGACCCGACTTGAAAAATTCATAACTCGGTCACTCAGAGTCCCAACCCTGCCAAACTTCACAGGTACCGCCCTTTTGAACTATCCTTAGCAAGACCCTGCCTCAACCTGTTATTTGCCCCAAATCCCCCATGCGAGTGCTGCTTCTCGCCAAAAACTTTTAATATGAGCCCTGGCTTGAGCCATCCTTTAAAAAATTCACAACTTGGCCACCCAAAGTCCCAACTCTGCCAAACTTTACAGGCACATCCCTCTCCCTGAATCCTTTCTAACGAGCTCAGGCTTGGTCCAGTATGATATCAGAAGCAAGCACGGCTCGCGGAATACTTTTTAGCACAAGTCCTGGCTCTAGCTGCTCTCACGGGAGGGGGGATTTACAAATTCATAACTCGGCCACTGAAAGTCTTAGTTCCGTCAAAATTTACAGGCACCTCCCTGTCCCTGAGTGGCACACTAAATAAGACAGTAATAATACACTCGGTGTTCACTGTGGTCTTTATTGCACAACACATTTGAACTAGTGTTTTAGGGTTGACGGTATCTGATCAGTCCTGTCAGTTGATTGAGATCAGTTTACATGAAACTTTGCAGTGCAGTATTATGTTAAGTGCCAAACTGTCAATCAGTAATGTGCATCTTTTTATTCATAAGAATGACCGTTATAGGCTTTGTAGGATGTAGATTTATATTTTAAGAGGTTTTTTTTTTTTCTTCTGTTCTCAAATTTCTAGGCCCAACAGATTTTAGCCTGGATGCCAAATGATATTACTATGTCTAGTTTTGAGTCATTAAATCATTTTGTTCCAAAGTTACTTGGAATCTCATACTCAACATTTTAACTTTTATTTAAGAATAGGTGTATTGTTAATTACTAAATTTCTTAGACTTCTTATAAACATAGTATTAAAAAAAAGTTATAGTACCTACAGTACGAGTACCAGTAAGTTGTAACCAACTGGAGCATCCTTCCCCCCCCAAAAAAAATGCTTTTTTTTTTTTCCTAGACATGAAACTAAGCTGTGTGTACTACTGTTTTCTTGGGTAGAACTGTAAGCATGTTTTGCTTGAATCTTCTGACATTTTCTTGTAAATTATATTCAGTTTGTGGTGTAATTAGCAACTAATGGCTAGTGTAATTTGGGCTTTGAAGATCACAATGTGCCTGGAAATAGCTGAGAAACCATCTTCAGGCATCAAAAGCACCTTCAGCTTCTGGGGCCCAAAGGCAGGTCTCAGACTCCTGGCTGTATTGTTTCGGGTTTTTGGCCCATCATTCGGACAGGTTGAAATTTGGATGGACAGACAACATTTCAGACTTGACTGTCCTGTGACAGTCTGCTTAAAATTCCTTATTTCCCTGTGTGTTTAAAAAAAAAAAGTGATTTATTTTTTAAATTGGCTATACCCAGTGTTTGTGCAATTGGTCTTTATTGTATTTTTTCATCTTTTGTCCCTTAGACGGCTTGCTGTACTTCATCTTGGTTTATCCGTTTTAACAGCAAATGCAGTCTTCCCAGGGGAAACCCATGGCTCAGATTTAGAGTAGACGTTCAGAGCTGTTAATTGTTTAAGCAGTCACTTTAACAAGGCACACTTTGGTAAAAAGAAACACCCATCAGTCAGGTTTCAGTGTCTTTTGGTCATGTGATAAGTAGGTGGTTTCAAACAGGTGCCATGTTGGTTAACATCACGATGTAAATATCCTGAAATTAAAGCTGGGAAGTGTGTGTGTGTGTGTGTGTGTGTGTGTGTGTGTGTGTGTATTATATTTTATATATGCGCGCACACGCCTGCCCAGAGCAGTTAGGTTAGGTGTCTTGCTCAAAGGCACTTCAGCCATGGGTGTCGAGGGAGGAGAAAGTGCTGTTCATTCACTTCACCCACACATTTTTCTGCTGTGTGCCCCACCCACACACACTTCCTCCTGGTTCAGGGAATTCTCTCCCCTTTAGGCCATGGCTTCATCTTTTGGTCTCAAACCCAAATGGCTTCAGTGTGTAGCCAAAAAAAAGGCCTTGTTGTTACAATACTTTTGGAGGGGAATCTATGTCTATATGTACAGTAATTATAGTTTGAATGCTCCTGAAATGCATTTTATTACATTTTAAATTTTAAATTATTCTATATTGCATTTAGTCCTTTAGTTCCTGTCCATCACTCTTCTGGCAATTCTTACACCGTTCTTTGCTATATTGACATCTCTGCTTGAATTGGTTCTTAAATTGACCATATTTAAGTAATTTATTGTGAAAGATGCTGTTTAGTGTAATTTTGTACTCATTTGAAGGGACTAAATTTACCCAGTTATGTGTTAAGTTAAACAACAGCTCTATCAGATTATCTTAAAGCATTTTTTTTTTTTTCTGCCCTTGTTCGCAACTGGCTTCCAAAATCTGAGCTTGCAAAAAAGCTAAACCACTTAATCATATATTCAGAAATGTTCATTGGTAGTTTTGGTTTCATCGCTAAAATTCATTTTTATAACCCAAGTAAAACATACCATTTGAAAGTGAAAAGAAAATAGATTTTTGGAAGCACATGAGTGTATTGGGCCAAATTGATCTTTCGACAGTAGATCCAATGAGCTTTATAGCCTGCGCCATACTTTCTCAGTATATGCTTTCAGTGCTTCCAAAATTATATTATAACTTATCTAAATATTTTCAAGATTATCCAAATGTTATTTTAAAATGTTTTACACTCTAATATAATTCATTCATATTAAATGCTGCTATTCTTTCCCATCTTGATCAGGGATCTGATGTTGAAGAACCGAAGAATTTCAAAGAAGAACTGGATGTAGCTGATTGTGCACAGTCCATCTTGGACATGAATTTAGAGCAATTCAATCATGATGGAACACATGGGAGACATATTTTCATAAGCTCAGTATGTGCTCCAATTGATGATGAGCTTGATGAGGCACAAGATACATTTAAATATGGTGAAGAGCTCACCTCATCCTCTGGGTCAATGATACCTTCAAGGCCAATTCTAAAAATGGGGAATAAAACAGTTGGAGCTCAGGCATCAGGCACCAAAAAGCAGTTCTGTGTTTACTGTCAAAAATCAAATACTAAAATAGCAAGGCACTTGGAGCGAAAACATTCAAATGAAACAGATGTTGCGTATGCCCTCAGCTTTCCAAAAAGATCTAAAAGATGATGTATGCTACTTGACCAGCTTCGCAAAAAAGGCAATTATAATCATAACATTGAAGTCATTCAGAATGGAAATGGGGATATAGTTATGCAAAAACGAACAAAAAGGAAAAGGTCTGCCATGGGCTACTTGCCCTGCCAATATTGCCTAGCTTTCTTTCTCCGGGAAGGGCTGGAGAAACACGAGTCTTTATGCAGGACAAAAATGATTTCACAATCTTGTTCAGAGTCCTTGGAACAGCTGGACACTAAACATGAGTCCAGCTATCAACCCTCTCCAGAACTAAATGTGCAGTCACTTGTCAGACTAAACCTGGACCAGTTACAAAGTCCAAAGTCTGGCTCTGAAGCTAGGTCACATCCTGATTTTGTATTAATCAGCCAGTCTAGTGCCATTGACTTTTCTGAGCTCATCTCCCAAAATAATTTTGAAACATGCTCTTTCTCAAGTACTCAGTCAAGTCCTGAAATTTCTGACCAACCAGATCTAAAACCTTGCCATGGACCAAGTCATGTATTTAGTCAGCCTAGTCCTGAACCCTTCCTTCCAAACAATTCTGATCTTGGTCAGGCTCTTAGAGCAGATTTCTCTGATGAATGTACCTTTTCATCTAGTCTTGAACCTAGCCCTCAGTCTCGTTTTGAATCCCACCTACAGCCCAATGAGTTATCAAGTCCTGTTCACCCTAATCCCACACCTTTCAGCCAGAGTAGCCTCATAATCTCTGCTGAAAACAATCCAGAGACCAATAAGGCAAGTTTTGAGTTGTGTCCCACCCCTGAGCCTGGCCCACTGCCTTATCCTGAATCAAGTCCTAGTCATCCAAGTGTTGACTCCTGCTTTGAAGAAGTTTTGAGGTCCAATCCTGAAACCACTCTATCCTGTACTCCTGAATATTACAGCATTGTTGAATCTAATGTAAAAACTACTCTTGAATCATGTCTTGTATCTAGTATGGTGTACACTGATGTATCTAGTAAGGCAAATCTGAATGCTGAACCTTGCCACCAGCCTAGTGTCAATCAAATGCCAAGCGCACATCCTACTCAACCAAGTTTTGAGTCCTTGCCGTCCAATGTGGGATGTGATCTTAGGGAACCACCTAGTCCAGAATTGTGCAGTCAAACCACATTCATGTTGGGTCATGAACCTACATTTCAATCTAAATTTGAATCCTGCACACAAGCTGAGAAAACTAGTCCTTGTTGTAGTCCCAAATCACATCAAAGTAGGTTTCTCTGTGGTGAATGCAGACGAAATCCCAGTCAGACAAATTTCGAATTGTGCCTCTCATCCAACCCTGAAACTAACTCTCTGCCTTATCCTGAATCAGATCCTGGTCTTCAGATTAGTTTCGAGCCCTGCTTTGAGCCAGTTTTTCAGTCCAGTTCTGAAACCAGTGTCTTTCCTACTCCTGAACCTTTCTGTTACCAAGGTGTTGAGTCCAACATGAAACCTACTGTTGAACCCTGTCTCACATCCAGTATGAAGTTCAGCAGTCCTGAAGCTAATACAGAGTCTATACCACAGATGCCTAGTACCATCTCCCAGAGCCTGGATTCAGATGCCTCAAGTGGAATTGATTGCAATCTGATTAAAGATGACAGTTCACTCAGGCCTCCTGCAGAAAGCTTGACGTATCAAAAGTCTTTTGAGATTGTTGATGCAGACTCCACTTTTAGGTCATCTTGCACGAAAACCGATACAGCATCCACCCTAAAGCTCAAAAAATGTTCTGGATCACTCTCAAGCCTGAAGTCTAGTCCACAATCTAGTTCAAGTTTAACCTGTAGTACCTCTTCCAAATCAGTGCTGTTCCAGCAGATACGTTTAAACAAAACACCAGATGGTAAGAGTTTAGGGAAGAAAAGGCAGTTTTGTCTTTACTGTAAAAAACCTTACATCAAAATGGCACGGCATTTGAGCCAAAAACATGCAAATGAAATGAATGTAGTACATGCTCTTGGTTTTCGAAAGGGGTCTAAAAAACACCTTTTTCTACTTGAACAGCTTCGAAAGAAAGGGAATTATCAGCATAATGTCGAAGTTCTTAAAAATGGAAGTGGAAAGCTTATCACCTCAAAACGAGCAAATAAAGATTTATTCTGTGGGCGTGTACCTGCCTTGTCAGTATTGCCTGGCATTTTATATCCGCCATGAACTGTGGAGGCACGAAAGACATTGCCAAATGAGAACAAATGGCAACCCCGTTTCCCTTAAAAGGACTGTGTCCTCCAAGTTGCTTCCATTGCAGGGTAGTGTTTCTGGAGATTTGGAAGAAGCCATTCATAGTATGAAGCAAGACAGTGTCTTGCATCATATAAGAGATGATGCTCTAATTTGCAAGTATGGTGCTTGGCTTTTTGTCAAACTTGGACATGATAAAAAGCGTCAAATATATATAACACAGAAGATGAGAGAATTGGCTCGATTCATGCTAGCTGTGAAAGAGTTAGATGGAAGTGTTCAGTATTTGCATCATGTGTGCACTCCAGGTTTGATTTGGTCATTCAGGGTGCAAAAATAGTTAGTGGGTTTGATGAAACTTTGAGCAAATTTGAAAAGCCATCTCTGGCAATAAAAATTGGCAATTCCATAAGGCAAGCAGCTGAAATTATTTGTGGTGAGAATGTTATGGAGGGTGACAGAGACTGTTGCTAATGTTAGAGTTCATTGGGCTTCTTGAGAAAAATTGGATTTCTTGTGCTAAAAACACTAACCTAGTTGACCGTTGCATTGACAGGGCTACTGCAGCACTATTTGTATGTCAAGAAAACTGTCCAGTGTCAAATAAACCCAGCAAAAATCTCCAAGCCTGAGTTATGTGTCCATAGTACTAGTCAAGAAGATGGTGACGGTAATGAATCTGGACTGTACACGGTCATCTCAAATGGATCACAGTCTTACCCAGATGAGAATGAAAAGTTACTTTGCAGCATTAATGGTGTAGAGCCATCTGCCAACTCTGCAGCACAATCTTCTGGATCTCAACAGTCTAAGGTCTCTTATTCAAAGTCAGAAGTGTTACCTTTCAGAACAAGAACAGCAAAAAGTGGGAAAAAAATTGTGTATTGTATAAAACCCTTCATTAAAATAGCCAGGCACTTGTCACGGAGCCATGCAAAAGAAACGGACGTAGCCCATGCCCTCAGCTTTCCGAAGGGATCCAAAATGCGACAATGCTTACTTAAACAGCTCCGTAATAGAGGAAATTACCAGCATAACATCAAAGTTCAGCAAACTGGAAATGGGGAAATCATCCCACAGAGGTGGCAAAAGAAGTATGATTTGTTGACTTCCTACCAAGCATGCCCTCATTGTCTGGGTTTTTTTCTCCAGCATGAACTGTGGAGACATGAAAGATCATGTGAAATGAAGAATGATGAAAAACCCTGTAACAGAAAACGTTTCGTTCAGTCTTATGTAAGAAGTTTGCCTTGCATGACTTGTCTGAGGGCTGCCAAACTCTTGTTTGCAACATGAGAGATGACATCTCAAAATATCTAAGGAATGATGCCTTAATCTGCAAATTAGGAAATTGAGAAACATGGGCATGAAATGGAAGGAAATGGATGCATATCAAAGAAAATGAGGGCACTAGGTCGATTTATGTTGGCCGTGAGGGAGTTGGATCACAATGTTGAGGATCTGTATCAAGTGTGTACTGAATCCAGGTTTAGTTTGGCTTTGGAAGCTGCCAAGAAGATTGGGGGGTTTGAGCCACACACTAACAAGTTTAAAAAATCCGTAGCATTTAAAATGGGTTCTTACTTGAAATAGGCCACTGAAATTGCTTTGGGAGAGAATGATATTAGAGATGAAGCTCGAAATCAAGCTCAAAAATTCATGGAGCTGCTGGGAACAGATTGGTTTTCTTATGAACCTTCACAAATTCATACTACAAGTCCTTGTAAACAGACTGAGGGGGATATTATACATCTGGTAGATGATGTTGTCAAACTACAGAATTTCCTGAAAAATGCTGAAGACAAAGCCAGATTAGATCTTGTGGAGCATCCTAATCGTGATTCATAGTCTTTTCCATGTGAAAGCCTTCTTGCTGAAATGACACTATTTAACAGAGAACGAAGGAGCATTGCTGAAAAAATGCTGCTTGAGGATTACATACAGAGCGACAAAGAGCCTGTCCATGATGAAATATTTGAACCCCTAACAAAGCTGGAGCGAGCTCTTAATGGTGTGTTAATAAGAGTGGGAGTCACTTGTAAAGATGGAATTTGCATTCCTGTTTTGTTTACTGAACGGATGGTATCATCTCTGGATATCCTTATCAAATACCGTGAGGGTGTAGGTGTTCCCATGGACAATCCTTATATGTTTGCTCAAACGATGGCTGATGCTCATATAAGAGCACATGATTGCATAAGAGCCTTGGCCCAAAATTGTGGTCTAAGCAAGCCTCATGTTGATACACACAAGTACGTGGCTACTATTTTCCAAATACTGAGCCTTAATGGCAGTGAAAAGCAGCAATTAGCTACACTTGTGGGCGACGACAGCTTTGACCATCAAACGCTGGATGAAAACTTCTCACAGTTGGCAAAAATCTGCAAAATGTTTCAAACGATGGACAAAGGAACTGGTGCACCCGAGGACACAGGTATTTTATTTTCTTACAAATGAAATGTTATGCAGGATTTTTAGAAGCAGACCTGCCAACCTCGATGCGTTTTACGTTGGAGCTCTGTCACGGTTATCACTTAAACATAAACACAGTACAGTATCCCCCCCCCCCAAATTAAAAATTGCCAAATGAGCCAATCGACATCTGAATTTGCAATTGCTGACCGTTGTGAATGTATATTTTTAAAAATTTTGATCTTGACTAATCCCCTGGAAGTAGAGAGATCTATACTTTGGTATTAATAGCTGTGTTTTTGTTTTGTTTTTTAAGAATAGGATGAATATATGTAAACTTTTTCTACTGTAAGTTAATCTTAGATAAGTGATTTGTGGACTAATGAACTATACTGAAAAAGTGTTGTCTCTCCTCTCTGCCATCAGGACTACACATTATTCATCTTCAGGGTTGGCAGGCCTGTAGAAGCTAACAAAAATTGAGTATTATTTTCTAACGTCTAACTTCCGTGTTAATGCAGCAAAATAATTTCCCTGTAATTTAATTCTTTATTGTATAATAGGTCTTGGCCATGTTGCTGCCCTAAGATGCAAAAGACAAAAATGGAAGAAGGAAGAACAGGCTGTGAGGAGGCAACTGGGAAATTATATATCCACCAGTAAAGTGCCAGGAAAAAAGGACTGTCTGGACTGCATTAGGACTGAGTCGGAGGCGCTCAGGGCAAGAACATGGAGGGGCATCAAAAATTATGTCCATAACACCATAATGTCAAGGAAGAGGAAGGGTTCAAGGCAGCTGGACAGTGAAAGTGATGAGGAAGAGCTTTGTGAAGTTGCTGCTATGGAGGCTGCTGCAAAAAGACCTCGTTGTAAAAGACGACGGCGTCACCATGTATGAATATAATGCTTGTATATTATCTACATGTTGAAATGGGCCATGTCAGATTTGGGGGAGAATTGAATGGAAGATTAGGCGAGAGTTTGAGTCTTTTGAAGAAAGACAAGGTGGATATTACAGATCTGACAGGTGGTGATGTTAGACTGGATATTCCTGGGTCAATCAAAGGCGGATATTGGCGCGAGAAGACATCTTTTTTCTTTTTTTTTTTCCATTTCTTTCCTGATTTTTGTCCACACCTGGTTGCTCAAGAGTAGCATTAGTCTCAGAAGATGAGAACACTTTCTGATGTGAAACTGGCTATCACTTCTCCCCCCAGCTGCCAGCTCCACAGTTGAGCATCTTTGCTGGCTGTTGGATTCAAACATGAAAAATTGGATATGGCTGTTCTTAATAGTAATATTATAACAGCCTCCTCATGTTGTTAAACACCTTAAATGACCAAACAGACAGTAATGTCTTGATGCACTCATGTTACTTTGGGGCCATTATCTTGCCAGAGGTGATTATTTTCCAATAAGAGCATATCCTGAAGTGTTCAGTTCCTCTTACAACATGGCAGTTTTAAGATTTTTATGCCTCCACCACCGTAAGGTGCAGGAGACATTGTTTTTGGGTTGTCCATCTGTCCGTGCATGCGTTCATCCCGAAACCTTGTGAACGAGATATCTCAAAGGTTAATGAAAGGAATTTCACCAAACTTTCACCATTTGTGTGCTTTGTGACAAACATGAACTGATTAGATTTTGAGATCA
>JAPEIY010000003.1:14185427-14196917 GCA_026122135.1 Cathorops aguadulce | reverse complement strand
TGTAAACGCGCGCACGCTTTATTTAGACGAGCGCACGATTTAATAAAGCGAGGGCACACTTTGAAAAGTGAGAGAACGCTTTCTTGAAACCCCCTGAAAAAGATATTGCATGGTCTCCACCGGGCACCGTATTTTTCCGATAAAAAGACATCTTTATTATAAGAATTTAAAACGTCCTGCAGTTATGATCTCGCGCCTGCAGCTGGCGCCAGAAGCACAGTAATAGCACTAAGTCATGATGTTGCGCGTGAGACTTAGATGTATACAAATTGCTCTTTCTTGTGATTTCTTATGAGTTCCTCATTTTCAAATAATGGTATAAACAGCTGACAACTGCATATGAAACTAAGTGTAATATGCTCTTAAAATACTCATTCTGACTTAATTTTCGAGTGTTTAAAAAAATAGCTCTGTAATAAAATAATACAGGATTTAAAAAAAAAAAAATGGCTCTGTGAAATTGGCGTGTGAGAATATTTCACCCTTAGTTACAAAACCAGTCATAAGTCACAACTCATGATTTTTGAGATACATGGGGAAATAAAATGGTGTGGGTTAAAATGGTCACATTTTAGATATCAGAGTATAATGTATACACTTTCAAGTTTTGAAAGAACTTTGTAGAAATTCATACCTTATGACCTTTAAAACATGCTTTTACTGAGATGATGTATTCAAATCCTACTAGAAATTCAAAAAAACACCCTTCAGACTTTATACCGGGCGGCATGATGGTGTAGTAGTTAGCACTGTCACCTCACAGCAAGAAGGTCCTGGGCTCGACCCCAGTGGCCAGCAGGGGCCTTCTTGTGTGAAATTTGCATGTTCTCCCCATGTCTGCGTGGGTTTCCTCCATGTGCTCTGGTTTCCCACACAGTCCAAAGACATGCAGGTTAGGTTAATTGGTGACTCTAAATTGACCGTAGGCGTGAGTGTGAATGGTTGTTTGTCTCTGTGTGTCAGCCCCTGCAATGACCTGGTGACTTGTCCAGGGTGTACCTTGCCTCTCGCCCATAGTCAGCTGGGATAGGCTCCAGCTTGCCTGCAACCCTGTAGAACAGGATAAGTGGCTACAGATAGATGGATGGATAGTTGAGGTTCACATTAGTGCAGAAGCCACGAACTACAAGGTGTGGAAATAGTTTTATAAACCACTATAATTATTTTAACTGTGGAACACAAAATGTTTAACTTTGGATTACATTAGTTTGACCAAGTTGTTATTTCAATGCAGTATCTCATTATTTTCACAGTCTCTCAGGTAGCATGGTGGTGTAGTGGCTAGCACTGTTGCCTCATAGCAAGAAGTTTCCAGGTTCCAACCTCACAGACGATGGGGACCTTTCTGTGTGGGGTTTGCATGCTTTCCCTGTGTCTGCGTGCCGGTTTCCTCCCACAGTTGAAAGACATGCAGATTAGGTAAAATACCCAGCCACTGGGGTTGCACAAGCAAGAACATACTTAGTGCCAGCCCCAAGCCTGGACAGATTAGGGAGGGTTGCATCAAAAAGGGCACCTGGTCTAAAACCTATGTCACATCAAATATGTGAATTCTGATGACAGGAACAGTTGGAAGAAGTAGTAGAATCTCGTTTTGGCTTAATATCTCATGTTCATTTAGTAGCTCACTGTTTTTACTTAATAGCTCTCTTTCAATTTAGTATCGCCTTGTTTTGACTTAATATCTCATTTCAGTATCACGTTCTTTTCAATTGGTAGCTCATTGTTTTCACTTATATCTAGTTCAAATTAGTATCTCATTTTTACTTATCTCCATTTCAATGTGGTATTTCATTTTCTTCACTTAATATCTCTCATTTTAGTATTGCATTGCTTTCACTTAATATCTCTATTTCAATTTAGTATCTCATTGTTTTGACTTAGTACTTCTATTTCATATTATCTTATTTTGACTTAGTGTCTCATTTTAACTTAATATCTCATTCTTTCGATTTATGGTTTAATTTTGACTCGGTATCCTTGCTCACTATATCATTGCTTTGACTTCCTAAGGCAAAATAGAGATACCAAGTCAAAATAATGACAGCAATTTAAAAAAAAAAAAACCCACAAAAAACTCAAAACACTTTGTGCACCTTGAGGTTCAGGGCTTCTGTACATTAGTGAGGCTCTTTCTATGTAAATTTACAGACTCAGGAGTGAAATGCTGGATACCAACATTTCAGCCAACACATGAATATACTATTTCTTATATAAATGTTCCTGTGAATAAATGCTTTACGAATAAATTCATTCATATCGTCTGATAAATGAGGCCCATTGTATGAAAAGCTATAAAACCCAGAAAAACTTTCCATGTATTTCAATGAGCTATATAGCAGTGCTGGAAATTCCTTATGCACTTTCTTATTCCTAAATTCCAGCCAGTAAAGAAATATTTTTCTTTCATTTAAATAACAGAGCTGCTATAAAAATACAGTAAAATAGAAGCTTATTTTAATAGTACATTACAAAAAAGAAAGAAATTTACTTTTGTAGTTTGGCTCAGGACGTACAAAAAGACCCAAAATGTTGAAGCAATTAAAAAAAAAAGTCTTTGAAGCTTTGTGTGTATTGTACATTCACAACATCTCCCACCTTTTAAAAAAATCAAAAACATAAAACTACAAAACAAAAACAACTAAGGATGTCAATAGTGACATCAAAGCTAATGAGAAGCTAATGGGTGAGTTTTGATTATAAAAAGCATTAGAGCCACTTGACTCATTTGGTGATATTTGTGTATTTGCATCACTCAGTGGGCTAAAGTGGGTTTAAACACCAGATTAATGAAAGTTAGTGTTTGCATGTGCGTCAGTCATGACAGCTGGTGAATTAGTGAGAGAAGAGTTTTAAGGGAAAAGAGCAACTGATGTCAGGATTAGAACCAAACCGAAAAAAAATTAGTATGCATTATTAATTGTGCTTGAGGTTTCAAATGAACAGGAAAAAGCTATAAGGCAAAAAAAAAATTTAAATACAGAAAACAGTTCCATAAATGTGTTGGACTTTGACGAGATGATCGTTCAGTCTCCAAGGTAACCAGCCGTACAGCTCTTGCAAGTACAGGCTTATCTGTCTTTTAATTTATTGGCAGTAGTCGAGGAACAGAAATAGACTCTGCACTGACAGAAGGCACTTCCACGGCACCACTGGCCTGCAAGTATTTGCTGCATGCAAAAAGCCACACTGGAAAAGTACACGCACCTGGGGCATTTCCAAAACTGGACACAGCTGTAAAATCTGTCACACTGAAAATACAGGGTGTTTCAAAAACAAAACAAAACTGATATTTCACAATCTAATAACTTTGCCAATTCTCGTTCAACTGACCTCAAATTTTAACAGCATGTGTGGAAACAGATCAAAAAATGTTTTTTTTTTTTTAGGTATAGAAATGCTGTTCACTGGAAAAGAAAAGGCGTTTTGTGTGTTAGAGTATGCTCCAACACAGTTAAACAAGACTGTGCAGCATGCATTTATGAGAGAATTCTCTAAAAATGCACCAACTGCAATGCAGATTTGGACACGGCACAAAAAGTCCAAAGAGGAAGGCTGTCTGTGTCTCAGGCGGTGCACATATTGAAAATTTGTGAAATAATTCATGGAATCCATGGAATTTGAATTTCTAATTCAAATTTTGAGGAATAAATCTTATATTGCTCAACATTAAGCTTGTTCAGTTTCATTTGCCTAGACTATGTAGTTTCTGGGATACTTTACATCTCAAATATTGTTTTTTTTTTTTGAAACACCCTAAATTCATTAGATCAGCTGTAAAATCCATCCAGGTTTAAAGATGCCCACGTTTTATTACCTATAACATCGGCAAACTCCACTGATGAAAAAATGTATATCTGTTTTAAGCAGACACAAAAATTGATCAGAACATGACTGATTTTCTAGAACAGCATGGCTATGAACATGGCTGTGATGTAGTATCAAGTTATAAGTTTGTATTAACATGCTTATTTTGAGACTTTTTTTTTTTTTAAATCTCACAAGGACTTGTTTGGTGGAAATTGACAGTTTAACCCCTGGATTTTAAAAACGAAAAGTGCTCAAGGAAAATGCATCATTGTTGCTATGGTAAAGCTTTCTGATGAGTAAAGGAGACCTTTATTTAATATTTGATACTCGGACAGCGCTATGTGGACAGCGCTTCAGACACAGAAGCTGCATCTAAAGCCCTGAAGTTTTCTGTTGTGCTGCATTTTATTAACTTTGAGAACTCTTTAAAGAGTCAAAAACACATGACAGCATGAACTAAACTTGTTTGGAGATGTTCCACAATGTTGATGCAGCTATAATTGAATTAAAAAAAATCTAATTCTTTAACAAGCAACAAAATTGTACTGGCTGGCAAATTGCTGCAGTATAAAGAGAATAAAACATATGTTATTAGAAAATAATCACCTACAGTTCTTCTCATGTGAATTTAGGTTTAACTCTGGATTCTGGTTGGTCAGAAAGTGTGATTAATTATCCAGAACTGCAGCTCTGACTGCAATTCCAGGTGCAATCTAGTATTAATCCTTTACATTATATAGTAAAAACTTACACAAGGACAAATAGATGCACAGATGTTTGCAGTCACTGATCTACTGATATTTTATTCTTCTTCTGGAAGGAGTCAGGATGAGATGGGATGCGTTGGCGCTTTGCTAAAGCAGAAACATTTACATTTCTCACACGGCTTCATCGTTAGGACAGTTTGGGAAAATTTGTCGGGGGGGGGGGGGGGGGGGGGTNNNNATTATTTTTTTTCTTCCTCAGATCAGATTTTCCCCATCCTGACTGTTCACATGAACAGTTCACAAGTGAACTGTATTCAACTGTAATGTGAACACATCTGTCCTCTGAAACAGCATGCATTCACGAGTCAGTCAGTCATCGACATCACTGACAAAAAACATAATTGTGAGACAACTTGGATGTTAAAACCAACTAACTGGATGCACTAGTCGCTAAAGTGTGCATCATATTTTGCTCTGAAGAACAAACACAGTTTGTCAACTGTACACGATGAGGTCAAGAAGGAGAAAACAAAAGCCAGACAGCTTGCTTTCGCAGCTATTGTAGTTCCTCCACTGCTGTTCTGCTGATGAAGACTGCTCAGTGCATGTGTATAGACCACATATGAAATTCAAAATCATCCGATTTGAAAAGACTGGATTTGTGTCCACACTGCTCTGTCACGTTAAGGCAAAAAACAGATTTGATTCACTTCTGAACTGGTAATGTGAATGCAGCCAGCCTCAGACAAATTTAAAGAAAGTCATGCCCTGTTGATTATTTTCCTATAACAGGATGTCCAATTGTGTTTTATTTAAACTATTGTTCCCAGAGCTCTAAATCTTTTAGTGTTCAACATAAACTGAGTATTTTGTGTGCGCAAGCACACTTCATGTGAGACAGAATTTGGGTTTGGATCAGCAGAGTAGAGGGAGGATGGAGTGGACCGTGCACGTGTGCCTGTCCAAGTCCATGATCCAGTGCGTGAGTCTAATTCTAAGCATGTTGTTGTGTATGTGTGTGTGTGTGTTAGTGAATCCTTCATTTCCGTGAAGTGGTCAGAGACCAGTTTTAATTGTGTTAGTCTGTGAACCAGGTCAAAAGTAGTACATTCATTCAACAGGTGAAACAAACAAGACCAACAAAAATATCAGCAAAGTTAGTAAAATTCTTACTAAGAATATTTTATTAAAATAAATGGCAAGGAGGTTAATAAGAAAATAACAGCATACACCATGAAAACTAAATGCAAGCATGTAAAAATCTTGACAAGGAAAACTAATAGTCACTAATATGAGTTAAACAAGCTAAAGATAAGCAAGGAAATTAAATATAACTGTTGGAAAGGCAACACTCCCAACAAGACAGGCTTGAGTTTCTGAATAAGACAGCAAAAGAGGTGAGTTAAATAAAAAAAACAAAAAAAACAAAAAAAAATATTGTAGTGGGCATCAAAAAAATGAACAAAAAAGAAAGGAAAAAAAATCATCAGCCAAAAGTGTGATTTATAGTATACATATAAAATGAAGTTAGAAAAATACATTAGAAACCTGTAACAGTGATTGTAAATTACATTATTATACATGTATTAGGCAGGCAGGAGAGAATACAAGAGATTTCTTGATAAACCTGATGGACTAAATTGACCAGAAAACAATGACCAACAGCATGTAGTAACATCGCAGAGGACATGTTTCGTAATACTGCTTCTTAATCAGGGCTGTCTTCTCAAACCTCCAGTCTGATATTGCATTTTATTACAAACAAAAACAGCATCTAACACTGGTGGGGAGGGGCAAGAAGAAAAAAACCCCCCGACCTTTCCTGCGTAACAGTTTGAGAGGAGAGCAGAGTGAAACAGGCTGCCATGAGTGGAAACCTAGTCTGAAACACTACAGATTTATTTTTTGGCCTATTATGCAATTAAACCTCTGATTGTTTAAATGCTGTGGACTGGGCTCCCAATTTTTAATACGGTTCGGTAAGAGCTTTTGGTGCAGCTGTAAGAACAAAGTGTCAAACAGCTGAACAGCTCAGTGTGAACATGAGCTCAAAGTTCATTTAATTAACTTTAAAAAAAAAAACATGCACAGGAAATTCAGGTAAAGCATCATCTCATGAAAGGAGTTAAAAATAAAAACATCCAGTTTGCAAATGCAAATTTTAAATGGCAGTTTGCTTCAAACAGCAACAATACAGACAAAGATTGGAAACTGAAATTAAAGAAATTTGTTCAAATGGCATAAAGGGAAAGGATTGGAGGGGAGGGAGAGACAGAGAAATGTTAACCTAATCTCGGGAAGACGATTCATGGCACGTAGTTAGCTGGTCGAATGACTGCTATTCTTTTTGCATAGAGTAGACTGAGTGGTACAGCTGAGCGACCATCAAACTCGACACTATCAAGCTTTCTCCTTCTTGATGCACTAAATACTATTGTCGCTCTCGTACAATATTACTGAACACAATGTAACTCTGAGGAAAAAACAAACAAAAACCCAAACCATCAATAAGGCACTTTTTCCCCCCCTTTACAAATATCTAACCCCTCCCTCTTAATGCTTTGAACTGGAAATACTCCAAAGCTTCTTGGTTTTCATCACCAACAACAAAACCTTGTACACAACTTTCCTTCCTGTTTTTCTTATTTTTTTTTGTATGTTTTGTAGCTGCAAGTATAAAAAGCTAAAATTGCCAAAAATATATTTTTTCTCCAGCACCCTGTAAAAGTATCTCATTTTGATCATTTCAGAATCTTAATACACAATAATGTTATCTACATTTTTTAATCTTTTTTTTTTATACTATATATATCACATGTATAAAGCAATTTGAACAGGCAGACATGGCTTTCACATCCTATTTTTTTCTTGAGAAAGAATTAAACTCTGATGGGTTAACTAAGGACTTTGTTTATGTTTTAAGTGTGGGACACATTGTGGATTAACCTTAAGGTTTTTTTTTTTCTCCAGTAATTAAAAAAAAACTTGGATGCAGATGATCCATCCTATTACGCATGAAGGGAAACAAAATCGATACCCAAATTTATTTAAAGGTTTAAGAATTAATAATGAAAAAAAAGGTAATCATAATGGGAAAATAAAGTTTTATATATCTAAAACGCAGGTATGTACAGAACTCTTTTCCTCACTTCCTGTCTAATTCATCCATGATTGGTAGTGTTTCTTGATTTTATTCATTGTAAATGAGAAGCACAGTGGCTGAGGGATTATTGTCTCTTCATGCTATTTGACTGAATGTCAAACGTACACAAGCACATCACACACACCTTTTCATAGTCTAGTCTAAAAGAACAAACCATCTGCACTTAGATACATAAATGTATATATCGAGAAATTTATCAAATTTTAACCCTTTGGCTAAATATGCACACAATACTTTTTTTTGCCTTTTGTCTCACGGCTCATTCAAAAACAACAACAAAAATATCTATAAACTTCAGGCACTGTATTTTTGAGGCTGGGGTATTTGGGGTGGCATAGGTGAGTGTAACAAACTCTTCCTGCCCAAATCTCCACAGCCATAAAAATCCTAGATTTAAGATTACTGAAAATACTCTGGAATACTCTTCTTAACCCCAACCTGCCACACGCCTGAGATGGCACCCATACTGCAGGTATGATTAAGCTTCCCCCTAATATCAAAATTAAAAAAAAAGCACAAAGAAATAGAAAAAGCATGTTCCCCCCCAAGCAGTCCATCATTTTAGCCATGCACTCAGTGTCAGCTAGATAGGTGCACCCAGAATGTGTCAGCATTGTGAATACTGAATAGATGAAAGAAAAAGTATATTAAAAACAAATTGCTACACATGACAATGACAAGTTTGTGTGAGTGGGTTTCTTTCCTTCTTCCTTTTCATTCTACAAAATTTAGATATTTGCAGGTTTCCATGAATTTGAATCTGCATCCTGATCGTTCCGAATCGTAATTAGAACGTAGCTGGGATGTGCAGGTAAGGGAGAAAATAATACATGGGTTTTTTTTTATTGCTTATTAAGTCAGTGCAGATTTTTGCTACCAAAAACATCACCCAAGTATCAGGGACTGAGAAAGAAAAAAAGAAAGAAACAAGCAGGGGGAAGAAGAAAAAAAGGAGGTTGTTACACATTCAATAAACAAACGCCTAACATAAAATCATCACACAACTCCTCGGTTTGTAGGCATTTGATCTTGTTGCGGTTTGTGTTGGTTTGTGTGTTAGGGTCACAGGTGCCTCTCGGTTTCTCAGCGTCCAACAGGCTAGCAAAAGGCAATTACCAGTTAATCTGATCAGCAGGCAGGCCTGGGGCGGCTCATCATTGGGTGAAGAGTTCAGAGGTCAGAGGTCATTTGTTAGTTGCCGGTGGCGGCTAGGGGGTTAGGAACAAAAAAAAAAAAAGGAAAAAAAGATAGAAAGGATTAGTGTCAGCAAGAAGAGACTGAAATGACATTTGAACACTAAAATGAATGCAACATCCTTCAAATCCACCTTAACCCATAGCCAAGAGACAAACACAAGCTAAATTTGGTTATAATCATGACAAGTGCATCATGATCGGAGAACTAGAGCCCCGCCCCCTAACCTGAATCACAATGTTCTAATTGTTATGTTAACGTTAAAGCGCTATGCTGCCCCATGATCCCACAAACAAAAGCCACAGACAAACAAGCTAGTAATGTTTTAGTGTCTTTTGGGTTGGAATGCATGTTACACACAGCGATTAGTGGTATGCGGGCTAAGCGAGGTCTTACTACAACTTGTACAATAAATAAATAGACTAAGTTTTAAAAAAAATCCCTCTTTATTGTTTCCATCATTATGTACAGGAGTCATAAATACAATTCCTATAAAAGTATAAAATAACAGTACCTTATATATCAAATATCGCACAAAATACTTCACTGTATTTTTCGACTAAAATGAGGCATATTGTGAAACTATCATAAATCAACAGAAAATTTGTTTAATAAACAATTTAAGATGCAGACCTGCCAACACAGAAGAGAAATAACACATAGAAACCCTGAAATACTCCTATATTGTTTTTCCTCCCCAATTTGCATACTTGCTTCCATATGTAACTCTATCATGGAACAGCTGTTATTCAGGGAGGCTAACACGCGTTTCCTCTGAGAAATGCAAAACCAGCCTCCTCTGCACTGTTTCGAACTCGTGCTGTGGATCTCGGTCTGAGGAAAGTGCCATGTACCCTCTTCCGCATACACGAGCTCACAAACGCCTACTGACTACATAAATGGCTGTAGCGTAAGTGCTATCTACCCTCTTCTGCATACATCAGTTTACAGACACTCACTGACAAGAATTGCTGTAGTATGATTGAGACTTAAACTCACAATCTCCCAATGATTTTGTGAACGTTGAAAATTTTTTTGCATTAGTGTTGACACTAGAGTCAGCCCACACCAAATATAGCTATCTGATTATTATATACTTGTCAAACATGCACTGGTAGAATTCACTGGTGAATGAACTCAAAACATTCTTGATTTACTGTGACAGAAATGAGAGCACTACACTGTTGCATCTTTAAAGTGGGAAAAATCAAGTCAAGATGAGAGACTATTCATCCTGTGAGATGAAGGAAATAGGTGGAGCTTCCAGTAGATGACACAACTTTCAATCATTCCAGATCCATAAGTCGATTGGCTCTTCTGTCCATCAGAGAAAAAACACGATGGCACTTTTTTTTTTTTAAAGTGGTATTTTGTAGCAGCATAATCAGACATTAAAATGCGGAGCTCCTACACAAAATGCATGATGGCTGGCAGGTCTGCAGATGAGGTAAACAGGAGTGTGAAATTTGTCTCCTTACTTCACATACATTAAAAAAAATTGTACTGAAATTCAACAGTAATGAAGCAAACTCAAGTACTATAAATATTCCTGGCTTTAGAATGAAATGTCACAGTAAAGGAATGTGAGACAGTGCTTTGGTTTTCAGTGCTGAGATATAATCTGTACATCAGTGACACTTAAAAAAAATCTCTGTAATGAAAATTTTTTAAAATTAAAAAATAAATAAAAAGGACATGTAGGAAAAGTCTTCTCTAACTAACCTCTGTCTGCGGTCACTATCCTTTGGTAAGGATGGACCCGTGAGTCATGTCTCCGCACTTTAGTAGCCATTGCACCTAGATCGCAACAGGTCCATAAGGTTAGACACATTCTGAAGCCCAATAGCCAGACCAAACCAATCGAGCTTCACCTTGGAAAAAGGTCACAACCTAGATTGGGAGATTAATCTAAAAATTGAGTGGAGGTTGAGCTCGAGGTGCTCAGTCTGGCTTTACAGACTTTTCATTTGTATTTATACATATGCACATCATGTCTATTGAAGAAAAAGACTATAAACAAACTGTCCATCACTCAGATTACATAACAGGACATGACAATAAGTAGCAAATGCACTGGGAACACTTTTTCCCCCCCTCAAGGTTTAATAAATACATCTTTTAATACCAAAAATTTCATAGTAGTACGTTTGATGCTTTTTGAGACAGGTGGGCAAAGAGAAAAAAACAAAAATTAAAAATTAGATCATCCCTGATAGAAACTTTCCTTAGATATTAAGTTGTAAACATTAATAATGAGGTCAACTTCCTGTAAGGTCAGCAAGAATTAGGCAAGACTAGCTTTGTCGTCTTGATTTCTGGTTGGAGAGAAAAGTGTGTGTGAGTGAGAGAGAGAAAGAGATGGCAACGAGGGGAGAGAGAGAAAAAAAGGAGAGGTTGTGAAGAGAGACAGAAAAAGGAGTGTATGAGAGGCAGACAGAAAAAAAGAGGGAAAGGCAGAGATATAGATAGAAAAAGGAGTGTGTAAGAGAGGCAGAGAGAGAGGAGAGAGAGAAAAAAAGGAGAGGTTGTGAAGAGAAACAGACAGAAAAAGGAGTGTATGAGAGGCAGACAGAAAAAAAGAGGGAAAGGCAGAGATATAGATAGAAAAAGGAGTGT
>JAPEIY010000003.1:14142804-14159702 GCA_026122135.1 Cathorops aguadulce | reverse complement strand
TCAACCCCGCAAAAACAGCACGCTTACTGAGTTTAGAAAGATTAGAATTTGACAAATTATTTAGAATCAATGCACTAACAGACACAGGTATAATCTCCTGAACCAAGTCAGACAATTTGAATGCAACATTGTTCCAGAACCTACCCACTGGTGGGCAGTCCCACATCATATGAAGATATGTGCCCTGAGCCTTCAAAGAACAAAGTGTACAGAATGAGTCACTAATGATATTCATGTGGTGTAGTTTAACTGGTGTAAGATATGTTCTGTGGATAAAGTTATAATGGATTTGCTGATGATCTGGGTTGCGTGATACCTGAGGAATATCAGACCACACATCATGCCAGTCAAATTCAGATTCTTGGTCCAGCTCAGGGCAATCCCGCTCCCAGACCCTCTCAACAGGGAGTGTAAAACGTTGAGGAATTATCATAAATTGGTAAAGTTTGGACACCATTCCTTTATTTAAAGCTTGTACCAAAAAAATATGTCTGAGAGGATGAGTGGATAAAGGGCCCCGCCAGGGAACACCATATGCCTTGAGTGCTGACCTAAGCTGTAAATAAAAGAAAAAAGAAGAACCTGGCAGATTGAATGCATTTTGAATATCAGAAAACGAGCGAAGTCCTTGATCATTAAAGACATCCTTCAAGTGATGAACACCCCTCTGTTCCCACTGCGGCGCTGATATAGGCCTCCCGCCAATCAATAGAGCTCTGTTATTAAATATTGGTGAAGAGTTGTGCCATTTCAATAAGATACCACGATGAGCTTCAACCAATCTCCATGTTCTTATAAGATGGGAGATGATGGGGCCAAATCGCAGTTGACATTGTTTGTTAGATATGTTGGCAAACAGTACATCATGGAGAGGCCAGGGTTCGACCAACCTACATTCCAAGGCACGCCAAGAGACTGAGGAATGTGGGTCAAACCAGGAAAGCAGGGGCCTAAGTACAAATGACCAAAAATAAAACTTAAAATTAGGGACAGAGAGACCACCATCCTCTTTCCGCCTTTGTAAAATCGACATTTTCAAGCGAGGGCGTTTACCCTTCCATATAAAACGAGACACACCAGACTGAAGCTTACTCCAGTAGTCAGATGGAGGGGGGAGAGGAATCATAGAGCTAACAAAGTTTATCCTGGGCAGAATGTTCATTTTGGTAACAGAGACACGGGCTTGGATAGACATGGGCAGGACAGTCCATCTGTCCATATCCCTCAAAACATTAGTCAAAGTAACTGAATAATTGTGCTTAATGATCTGGTTTAGAGTGGGGAAGATCTCAATTCCCAAATATCTGAACTGATTTACAATGGGGATATGGACAGATAAGGATGACACTTTGGCAGGAGCATTAAGGTGAAGAAGTGCCGATTTGGACCAATTAATTTTAAACCCTGACAATTTCCCAAAGTCCTCACAGATAGTCAGGAGATGGGGTACAGATGTGGCGGGGTTTTCCAAAAACAATAACACATCATCTGCATACAACGACAAGTGATGTTGAGTATTATGAATGCATATCGGAGAGGCCAAGGTTGACTGACGAATAGCCTGAGCAAGGGGCTCAAGTGAAAGGACAAATAGAGCAGGGCTCAATGGACATCCCTGACGAGAAGACCTAGAAATCGGAAATAAAGAGGAGAGAGTCCGGCCAGATAGCACTTGAGCTGAAGGTTTAGAATATAAGGTTTTTATCATTTTAATAAAAGTAGTACCAAATCCCATAGCCTCTAATACTGACCACAGGAATGACCATTCTAATCTGTCAAAAGCCTTCATGGCATCAAGAGAGAGGACTGACATTGGCTTCTTACTGTCTGAAGCAGCATCAATGATGTGCAAGAGACGCCTAACATTATCTGTTGCCAATCTTGATTTTATAAAACCCGTCTGGTCAGAATTAACTAATGCTGGCATTTGTGGATTAAGACGGAGGGCGAGAAGTTTGGCGAAAATCTTAAGGTCAGAATTCAAAAGACTAAGTGGGCGATAGCTAGAACATTCCCTAGGATTCTTATCCTTTTTTAAAAGTAATGAAATTAAGGCCGTGTTAACATCCCTAGAGAACGCACCCTTATCAATAGAAAAAATAATCATATCAAAAAGAAATCGACCCAACTGGTCCCAAAAAGTAAAATAAAATTCAGGGGGGATCCCATCGATGCCAGGTGATTTACCTCGCTGCATATTCTGTACTGCCTCTCTCAGCTCCTCTAAGGTAATAGAATCATCTAAACTGGCTGAGTCCACTTTAGAGAGTCGAGGCAGATCCAACTGAGACAACCACGCATCACACTGTTCTCTGTCCAGAACAACCTCTGATTGGTAAAGATCAGTAAAAAAGGTTTTAAAAGTGTCATTAATCTCCTTAGGATCCATGCTAATTCTCCCGCCAGCAGTTTCTATGGCTGGTATATCTGAGAAATAATCACTTGTCCTAATTCTCATGGCCAGCAGGTGGCTAGGCCTGGACCCATGAAAATAGTATTTCTGTCTTGTCCTGTGAATTTGGAATTCCGATTTTCGCTTTAAAATACTATTAATTTCTTTTTGGACAAGAGAACGTTCTAGAGCCACTTGTTCTGAAAAATTCTGTTGTAAAGCACAATCCAGCTTCATAAATTGGGATTCTAACGTCTGCAGCTGTTGAGATCTGGCCTTCTGTGCATTAGAACTAAACAATATACAATTACTCCTAATGAATCCCTTAATCGCCTCCCAAAGAATTCTAGGATCGTCCACTGAGCCAACATTAAGATCTACAAATATTTTAAATTCCGTAATGAATTGGGCAATATAGGCTTCATTTTTAAGCAAAGATGTGTTAAACCGCCATCTGGTTGCACGCTGAGACAAATGCCCAAGAGTGGTGGAACAAAAAACACCCTTATGGTCAGACAAAGCTATTGAAAGCAAAATTGCTTTGTCGATAGATAGAAAAAGCTGGGGAGACGCAAAAAGAAAATCAATTCTGGAAAAAGATTTGTGCCTGCCAGAATAAAAAGTAAAATCTTTAGAGGAGGGATTAACTGTTCGCCACATGTCTATCAGTCCCAGAGTATTGGCCCATGCCCTTAAAGCGTCAGTGGCCTGACCCTGATCCCCAGACGATGTTGCGCTTGACCGATCAACCACAGGATCCCATACAGCATTGAAATCTGCGCCAACAAGAAAAGAATAATCAGTCAATTCTAACATTTTGTTTGTGAGAGTGTTATAGAAAATGGCATCAAAATTATTTGGCGCATATGCAGAGATGATAGCAATGCGCCTGGCGTGAAATTCCATTTTAGTTATCACAATTCTGCCAGTATCATCTGCCCAAGATGATGAAACTTTGAGTGGGAGATTCCTTTTAGCTACAATGGCCACACCTTTCGTTTTTGAGGTAGCAGCGGAAAAAGCGACAGTGTAATAAAATCTATTGGCTAGGCGTTTAGCGTCTACATTAGTCAGATGTGTCTCTTGTAACAAAGCAATGTCCACATTTTTGTTCTTCAGTAAGCTCAAAGTACTTGCTCGTTTATGGGGCGCGTTCAATCCACCACAGTTCCATGATAAGAATGAAAGTTCACCCATTATCCAAAAAACTCAGTTCTATATAATGTAGGCACATCCCTGAAAATTGCTGATAATTTCCCACGTCATAGAAATCAAACAATGGTGCATCCAAAGTGAAGTTCCCCAAGACATAAAACACGAAAGACGCAGACAACACAGTAAAAAACAAAAGAAGAGAAGGAAAGAACATCGAAAATGTAGGTCTGTGATCTAAGATGGATATGGAGCAGCCAAAGGGGGTAGGCCTAGCCCAACCCAAAACTTTAATTGGAGGGGGTATTTTGCCTTCAAACCATAGTCCTAATAAACCCTCAGCATCCTATAACCTACAAAATAAGTAGTCTGGCCATGTATAGAAAAGTCAAGAGTTGGCAATACGTACAAATAAAAACAAAATATAATAATATATCAACAAAATAGGCTGCTTGATTCAGATCAGTCTCTGGCCTAGTAACTGTTCAAAAAATAAATAAATAAAAAATAAGCCAGACTTCTTATAGGCATGGGCTATCTACACTTATTAGAACCAATGTGCAGAACAGAAAATAGTAAATCAGACTTGGGCAATGCAACTCTTAAATGAATAATAATCCTAAAACAGCTATCTATGGCCCACATATTAAATCTTAACATAGTTAGACCAAATGTTCAGAGCAGAAACATTAAACCGGCCAGTAGCCTATCTAAGAGCAAACAATGACCATGCAGCCTAATCTAGGCTCTAAACAGCATGGTCCACATATAAACTTTAAACGTAGTTAGACCACGTTCAGAGTAAAAATATTAAAACAGTCAGAACCAGAATCTTATAGTAAACAATTGTCCATGTTATCTCTTGCGTTACACCCTCGGTGCAAAACAGCTCAATCACCTTGCTCAGCGGTGCTCTCCGATGCGTTTGTAACATCCATAGAAATCACCTGATATTTAGTCACATACTCCTCAGCGTCTTTGGCAGATGAGAATGATCTGTATTGAGCGCCGTCTTTGATTTTCAGGGTTGCAGGATACAGAAGGAAAAAGTCCAGCCCTTTAGCCCGCGCTGTGTTCATTGCTTGATGAAAAGCCTGACGGCGCTTGACAGTAAAGCTGCTGTAATCTGGGGAGAAACGTATTGCCCGGCCATCGATGGAAAGAGGGTTTTTCTTGGCAGCACGCAGAATGGCTTGACGAGTGGTATAACGAAGCACGTTGAAAATCAGAGTGCGGTTAGTTCCGCGATTGCCCGTAGGCCTATCACTGTAGATACGATGAGCCCTCATAACCTCAACCTGAACTTCGGACAGGGACGGAAACCACTTGGGAAGTGAGTGTGTTAGGTATTGAATGGCGTTAGAGCCTTCGAGCCCCTCTTCCAAACCAATGATGCGAATGTTACATCTTCTGTTCCTATCCTCCATGTCCGCTAGCTTCGACTCGACGTCCTGTAAGGACCGGCCATAACTGTTGAGCATACCAGAGTGGCTCTGAACTGTTGTTTGCAGTTGTTCAACGTCAGATTTGATAGAACCCAGGCTTGCAGTCAGGGAGGCTAGTTCAGCATGAATAGCGCTTAGCTTCTCAACGTTTTCTACACCCACCTGTTGAATCTGCGTCAGGCGTGGTTCAAAGTAGCCTCGCTGTTTTTCAAATAAAGACTCTGCAATAGAGTCAATATCTTGCTTACAAAGTTTGTTCTTCGAAGACATGACAGTTAAATTGGTTCTAAAACAAAAAAAACTAGGTTGTATTCAGACAAATAACTCGAAAATGACAACTTTTGATTAAGGTCAGGCCAGGAGCTAAAAACCTAAGCCGCCATCTTGTCCAGCTGATCACGTGACTTCTTTGAAAGTATACTTAATAGGATTCTGTGACTGTGTTGAATGCTGCTGATAGATCAAGCAGGATGAGTACCAAAGACTTCATAGCCGCCCTGGCTTCTTTTAGGGCTTCAGTCACCAACAACAGAGCTGTTTCAGTGGAATGGCCACTTTTAAAACCAGATTGGTTGGCATCAAGGAGGTTATTTTGAGAGAGAAATTCTGTGACCTGTTTGAAAACTGCCCTTTCAATGATCTTAGAAAGGAATGGGAGGAGTGAAACCGGCCGATAGTTCTCCACTTGAATGGGAGCAAGAGAAGGTTTTTTGAGTAATGGTATTACCTGAGCCTGTTTAAATACAGTAGGAAATATTCCTGATGTCAGTGAAGCATTAATCACATGTGATTGCTGCTGTAACAGTGGGAGCTATGGATTGCAGGAGGTTGGTTGGGATAGGGTCCAGTAGACGTGTAGTAGGATGGCTACATGTAAGGAGATTGGACACATCACTATCTGTGAGAGGGGTAAATGAAGAAAATGATAAAGTAGGACTTCTGCATATTGGGTTGTTAAGCGGTTCAGTAAACAGGCTGCTGATGGTAGCCACTTTGTCAACAAAAATATGAAGCAAAAGTATCTACTGTCAAGTTGGTAGCGAGTGGTGGCGGTGGCGGATTTAATTGAGTTTTGAAGGTGGAGAATAGTTTCCTGGTGACAGTGGCATTCTGAATTTTGTCAATGTCGAAAGCCTTTTTTGCAGCAGTGACACTGGATAAGAAAAATGATAGCAGTGACTGGAATGTATTCAAGTCAGAAGGCCATTTCGTTTTGTGCTATTTTCTGAGGTTGGTGCGCAGCGACCGGAGGGAATCATTGAGTCAAGGGTGGGACTGGGAGGATCAAGCAGGTCTGGTGGATAGGGGACACAATCTATCCAGACAAGAGCTCAGTGTAGAGCAAAAGGCTGTCGCTGTCTGGTGTGCATGCTCTCTACATAAACGCTGTCTAGTGTGCATACTCTCGACATAAACGCCGTCTTGTGTGCATGCTCTCTACATAAACGCTGTCGTGTTTATGCTCTCTACATAAACGCTGTCTAGTGCAGTCATCCCAAGTCTCCCGGAAGTTCCGGGAGTCTCCCGCATAATGATAGTGGCTCCCTGATGGCCGCAAATTGGATAATATCTCCCGGAATCTAGAATTTGCCTGTTCATGTACAGCATGCTAGACAAAGAGCATCCTGATTGGTTTACAGACATCCAAACTCATTTCACGGAGGTGTCATGACACCCCACTGCTGATGGGGAAAAAGTCATGCATCATGACACCTCCCTGAAATGAGTTTCTGCAGGTTGGAATGTCTGCTAGTGTGTATACTCCATTGTTCACAGACTCGTGTTTCTGCCTCCGTTTAACGTTGCAATGTGTTGATGGAGCACAAACATGTCATGATGAACACACAACTAGAAGATGACCATGCTGTCCGTTAATGTAAATATGATGGCTAAACATGCTGCTAACGTTAGAGTAGCCAGGTGTGCTGCTGCTTATTTAGACATATTAAGGCACAGCAACAGGTCTGAAAAGCTACATTTCCCCCCATATGTTTCACAGTAACTATGGGTAAATATGGGTCAATATATGACAAAGCATTCAGTTGCTGGCCCACCAATAATCCCTGCAGGACAAGTTTTACTCATGACACTTGAACTTAAGTTAGCTTAACCAAGCCAACTTTAGCATGAAGCTAGCGGCCCCATTCATTTTTGCCAGGTCACGGTGTTTTGGAAAACTTCATAGGAAATTCATCGCAGACCGATTGTTGAGTGACATTAACCAAAGCTAGCAAACGTATACGTGATCTGTTAAGGACTTCTTGTAACGTTAACTTACCGTCGCAGAAATAGCAGCATGGTGAACCTTTAGATGCCTCTTGAGGTCGGTCGTATTCTTGCCATGTAGTTTATAGCCACAGCGTGTACCTATGTCTCCCACTACAAGGCATTCCGTTTTATTTTCTGCTGGATTACGTGTAAAGTATGTCCATAAATCACGTCTTTTCCGCCCACCAAGCCTTTGTGCTGGCGTTGCCGCTGCCATGGTCCATGAACTGTGTGTGGCTGCCCCAGTGTGCACTGTGCCCAGACATGCCTGGTGGTGGGCGTGACCAAACAAGGACAGGATGCAGGTGCATTGTTGATATTTTCAGCATTTGGCAGACAGACTGCACGCACCGTTGGAGGAAACGCCATGCATTTTGATAGTCCTATAGCCAACCCACTAACATTTTCGTTGTAACATTTTTGTCAACGAAAACAACAGATAAGTCTTGTCATATTTTCGTGATCAAAGAGTTATGTTTAGCTCATCACCGTCTCATTTTAGTCATGAAAAAAGGTGCGTTAACAATCATTTCGTCATTGTCATCGTTAACGAAAACACTGGATCTGAGTGACATTTCCCAATATTTCACTTCAATGTCGTCACTCCCCGTGTTTTCCCCTGACTAGACATGCATTGTCAAAATGGCAAAATTGTTCAAAATTAAAATTCTTTAGATTAACTTGCGTATTTTTTGTGGATGTGTCCATATAATTAAAAAAAAAAAAACATTACACAGTGGTGCAAAGAAATGAAGTTTATCTTCTCGTGTTGAAAATATTTTGTTCACTTTGCTCACTTGTGACATTCACCACTCAAAAAAAAAAAAAAAACTTTCCTCAACTGTACATCCCATTAATTTATTTATATATATTTATATATACATGCCACCATGATCTGGGAACAAATTCAGACAGCCAAACGGAAGAAGCTAGACCTCCACGTAGTCTGGCTGGACCTGGCAAACGCATATGGATCTGTCCTGCACCAGCCAATCACCTACGCACTCAATTTTTTCACATGCCTACCTGCATCCATGATATGGCTTCTGCCTACTTCAACTTCTATGCTTTCTTCACAACCCAGGAAATAACTGATTGGCAGCAGCTCAAGAAAGACAGAGCGATGGGTTGTTCAATCTCACCCATCCTGTTTACAGCTGCCTTCGAAGTCATCCTCATTGGTGCAAGACAGATGGCCCGAGGAGTTAAAGCCGAAACGGGACAGCGTCTTCCAGCCATGAAAAGCTACATGGATGATGTTACAACACTCCTTCAAACAGCCACTTGTACAACTCTACTGTTGAGACTGGAGGAGCTCCTTAGCTGGTCGAGGATGAAAATCAAACCAGCTAAGTCTTGAAGCCTGTCCATTCGGAAAGGGTCCAGGAATGACTATATCATCATCTCTGTCAATGGAGAGAAGATCCCACTGTGGCAGAGCAGCCAGTGCGAAGCCTTGGGAGGTTATACACTGCTGAGCTCTCAGACAAATACATGGCTCACTCCATCATGTCACAGCTCTCAGAAGACCTGGTGAAGACAGACCAAAGCCACTTGCCAGAAAAATTCAAGACCTGGTGCTTATCAATTCTCCCTTTACCATTGCCTGATGTGGCTGCTGAAGTTGAGTGAGATCTCTGCAGCAACAGTACAGAGGATGGACCTGAAAGCAAACAACTACATCTGCAAGTGGCTAGATCTACCTTGCGCCCTCTCAAGTGCTGCCCTGTTTGAAAAGAACACACTCCAGTCACCAATGAAGCCACTCAATCTGGGCTACAAGCTGGAAAAGGTGAGGCTTGTGTTTGAGCTGAGAGACTCACCCGATCCAGTTGTACAACAAGTCAAGGCATCAGTGCAAACAGGGCGCAAATGGAGAGCTGAAGAAGCAGTGGACCAGGCTATCAGCCAACTAGAACACTGAAAAATAGTTGGGCAGTTGCAGCAGGGTAAGGCAGGGCTGGGGTGGGGACCAGCCCCCAAGATGTGTTCCAAAGCCATGAAAAAAGGAGAAGAGAGAGCTGGTGGTCTCAGAAGTCACCAGAATGGGGATGAAGAGCTAAGGATCAGAGCTGTGAGCCAGCATCAGCAAGGAAGTTGGACAAACTGGGAGGCAGTTACCAACAGAGTCGTAAAGTGGACCAACATGTGGAAGATCCCTCAAGCAAGACTGAGCTTCCTCATCAGGTCCACCAATGACCCCCTCCCAAGCTCCTAGAATGTGCACCTCTGGTATGGCTCAGAAATCTGATGCAGCCTTTGTGACACACAAAATCCAAGCTTGCAGCACATACTCACTGGCTGCAAACAGCTCTGACCCAGGGCCGATACAGATGGCACCATGACCAAGTAATCTAGAAACTGGCAGAGGTGTTGGAGAAACACAGGCTCAAATCCAACAGAGCCAGCCCATCATCCTCCAAACCATGGATAGGTTTCGTTAAACAAGGAGCGGAAGCAGGAAACATCAACCAGATGGAGTGGCAGATGAAGGTTGACCTTGACCAGCAGCTCAAGTTCCCTCCTGAAATAGTCATTACTTCCCTATGGCCAGACACCATTCTGTGGTCCACCTCTGCTAAGATGGTAATCTTGGCAGAACTCACAGTACCATGGGAAGAAATGATGGAGGCAGCCTTCAAAAGAAAAAAGGAGAAGTACAGCAAGCTTGCTGCAGCTTGTACAGAAGCAGGGTAGAAGGATCTACCCTGTCAAAGTCAGATGCAGAGGCTTCATTAGAAAATCCACTCAGCAGCTACTGAAGACCCTTGGAGTCACTGGGTCCAAGCAGAAGAAGGGAGCTTCTGGCTCAGAAGAAGAGACCCAAAGTAGGAGAACCAAGGATCTTGGGGCCAGCCACAGAGAGCGGTAGGGGAGACATCCCTACCACTGCCCCACCACCTAGAGATGTAATGGGTTCAAAGGGGCAAAATATCTATGAAGGATGGCTCACAGCTGACGATCCTGTGGCTGGCCCGCTGGCACCAGCAGACGTGCGACAGGCAGAAATGCCCTTACAGGTAACACACACCTGTGCTTCCAAATAAATTATTTTCTTCCCTCTATTTAGCCATCAAGGATAAAAAAAAAAAAAAAACTGTGGTAAGAATTCCTTTGGGAATGGGCAAAGTGGGGATTTATTTTATTTAAATAAAGTCTTGCTTACACCTCTCTAAAGTAGAAAGGCTTTGCCCAGCAGTCTTGAGTAGTTGCCTGTAGAAAGCATAAAATGCATGAAGTTTATTTAGCCTGCTTTCTTTACTTTGTTTTTCCCCCACTGCCATAGTGACAACCAGTGAATGCACCCCTTCCTCTCAACCTTTCAAAATCCTTCAGTCATTCTGCAAGACAGGCGACTAATCTTTCCTGCAGATTTTTTTCATTAAAGCTGTAATGTCATTGA
This sequence comes from Cathorops aguadulce, assembly GCA_026122135.1. Lineage (NCBI taxonomy): Eukaryota > Metazoa > Chordata > Actinopteri > Siluriformes > Ariidae > Cathorops > Cathorops aguadulce. The sequence goes on along the minus strand of JAPEIY010000003.1, from coordinate 14,149,042 downwards.
ATATAATCAGAAACCCTTCAGATTATATACACATCGGGTAAGGCATGACACCAAAATGTACTCATGTCCTGAATTGTGCCCTGGTGGATTTGTCTGAGACATGAGACCAGATATAAAAGTTAAAACCTTCCTGGCACCACATCATCCTGATGGTCCTGCCCCATCCTCCTCCATCTCCTTACTGTAAGCCACACAGTGGTGGTGTCTGGGATGCAGCTGCTGTGTCTGCTCCTGTGCCAAAAATCACACGATGTTTGCTCATTTCTGACTGCGTCTGTGAAGCAACAAGAGAAAAACGTCCTCCCTTTGCGGAACCACCCACGCTTTACACAACACAGCTTGTACAAAAACTGAAAAACACTACAGACAAGTATGGCGTCTATACAGGGGCCATGAATTTTAAACTATTCCCTTCCCAAAAAACTAGACGTGAAAAATTCTAAACTAAAGCACTACTAACATATTAAGGGAAATAAAATCTACAGGAGAAGGCAAAACATTCCGCCGTCACACTACCTCTGGTGATATGGTTTAAAGTTAAATGCCATTTGTCAATTTCTGACTAATAATCCAAAAAATATCTAGCAATCCTCAACACCATGATGTTCCCTCATGCTAAGAGCTTCTTGCACATGTATATGCTGCTCCTCCAATCAGCTGTCAGTTCGAAACCAACTTTTTAGGACAGCGTAACATTTCTAAAACGTGAAGCCATGACAGGTCTAGCATGCCTGCTGGCTGGCTGCAGTATAATGTGTAGCCCCACCCATCCCCATGTGTTTCAATGACAAAATAGCCTCCATCCCATGACACTCTTCACCTAAACTGTCTTTCCATCTACAGTGTAATTCAAACAGTTCGCTTTCCCTATGCTGATCATATATTTTTCTTTTCACCAAGAAATCTTTTTTTTTATCCTCCTATATTGAAAGAAGGCATGGCTACACTTGGGAATGATGTGACTGACAGCCACTGCAATGTGCTGGACTTGGGTAGAAGAGGAGGGAGGGTTCAATGGGCAGGCATACCAAATGAGTGGGTGTACCTGACTTCAAATCTCATCTCTACTATGCTCCAAATTTGAAAACATGGGGAATTAATTTTGGTTCAGATCATGGAGATACACAATCCACGTTTTTTACAGGTCACTGGTCCTTTCAACCATTTTTTCCACACTAAAACTTGGTGCTGTAGCTAGAAAGTAAGTGTTCAGAGAAACACAGGGAAGTCTTGGTTCTATGCTGTTGGATAAATGAGCTTTATTAAGCACCTTTGCTGGGCAACAGTGTACAACCTGAGAGCTTAACAGCTCAGTCATCAATATTCCCTTACCCTGCTTACACACAGCCAGAGGGCCCGTAACAAGAGGACTCCATCTCCCGCTCACCCTTCCTAAACCTTCCTTTTATCACATCACTCAGCTCAACCTACTTCCAATTCCTCACCTTGGAATATGGATATGAGGTCGGTCTCTGTCTCACACACGCACAGGACAGATATGAAGTGTGTTTATTAAATTTAAAAAGTTAAGGAGCACGAGGTAGATGACAAAGACGGGGATAAAAAGCACAGGATTTGTCAGCATGTAATATGTAGGGCATCAGTGCTCAGGGATGGTATCTCAATGGCACAGATGTTAGCAGTGAACATGACATACGGGATTCACTGTAGCAGAACACAATCAAGTGGACATAAGGAAAGGTGGGGTGTTTAAAAGGAAATATTTAAGTGATCCACAATTTGGACTGGTGCAACACAATTTAAACCCTCATGAGACATCTGTCTGCTAGGCTCGCTCACTCTCTCTGGAGTTTCCCCAGCAAGACAATCTATTGTTCTGTCACTGTGATCCCTTAATACCTCCCAATCAGGCTTGGAATATCTTGAAGGGGATTTGGTGAGGATGATTTGTGGCTTTAAACACTGCCAGATTTGCATCAGATTCAGAGATTTAGGAGTTTAAGCTGATCTGTGCCACCCGAGCCACCATATGTCATGACCTCAGCTATACTAAAAGCCTTTAGAACACAGTCTTCTTCCATTCCTGGTTGGAGCTTGAGGTTTTAAAGGCAAAGGGAAGTTGTGTAGAAATCAGAAAGAATAACTCAGCAGTCACAGAGGAACCTACTTGCAACACACTTAGATATTTTCAAGCTTCTTCATATCAATCCTGTCAAGCAGAAACAAGAAACATTTTCCTTGCGCAAACCCTCTCAGATGAAAAAGACCGCATCTGGAGAATGTCTAAAAGGAAGCAAGAGGCCTGTACTCTCCTTTCCGGGTTACCCTGGGAAAGGCTATGGCTGATGCATGAAAAAAACAAGTGATCACAGCATGCAAGTAGAGCCATTAAACAGTAATAAGTGTAGACTCAGTCAGTGGAATCCAGGCTCATTCACATGTCTTTGCATACTGACTTGGACACAGAACTCATTAAAAGTTAGACAGGATAATTGACCATGCCAGCTGTGGTGGTCAACGGTGCAAAACTTGCAACAGTAACTGTGGGTTGCTGCCTTTTATCAAATATGATATAGTGCTTGAAAACTGATCCCTGAAAAACCAAGGTCATCAAGAGGGAGCAGGTCAGTAAGCTGTAGTCACAAACTCCTGGAGCAGTGATCTCTGTCTCAGTGCCAGGATATGCAATGTCCAAAAACCATCAGCTCTCCAGGTACAACCTCCCTCAGAGGAGCTTGAAAGAAGACAGGCAGAACATGAAGTTCTTGATTGCAGCTTTAAGAACAATGACCAAGCCACAAGTGGAAAAACTACAAAACCAAACAGAATTCCTTTTTCTAAAGATTACCAGAACTAAACCCAAATTACTGACCGCTTTCTTGTGGAGTTTTTCGATGTTGGAATTGTGTCCAATTGAGCTAAAGCAACTGCGATTCAAACTGCTGCCAGCTCATATTTAAATGAAAGCTCAGGGGCCTGCTAGTGCCCAATGCTACACAATCCCACTTGACGCAACCTTTATCGACAGGTTTTATTGGCACTTCCCAGAACACGAGCAGAATTCTGGCAGACTGTGGCTTGGAACTGCAGATAATTACCCCTTAACCCCCACAACAAGGCAGGAGAGGCATTGCAGTGCAAGGAGGCCTGAGGAGAAAGAGTAACTTGGCAGAACCAGACAACTACACAAACACTAATTGCTCACTGTGCAACTGCTAAACTAAACCAAAAGGATTAGGTTCGATGTTCAAAGGAAAGCCCAAGGACTAACATTCGCAGGGGGCTGTTTGGAGGGTCAGGACAGATTACAGGCAGGACCAACCTCTAGGGTAAATACATGATTTAAAGGGGTTATCTATCCTACTAGCTTTAAGAGAAGAGGAGGGCAAGGTTCAGTAACTTCTCAAGGTGGTGGCAGAGACATTGTGCTTTTTCCAGCATCTTTGAAAAGAGGAAAACCAAGAAAACCCTTTGAAGTGGTTTTCAACACGACTAAGCTAAACTTTAATTGACTCCCCTCCAGAACTCCACATCCACTTTTCTACCATGCAGCACTCATTGTGATCTGAATCTTGGAATATTTTCTTTGCACTACACTTTTTCTATCCTCCATCCCTCGTGAGGGGGTATGTGTGTGAGCTGACTCCTAATGTCTCAGCAGGAGCAGTACGGTAAAAAATTGCAACTGCGTTGAATCTCTTCATGTGGAAAAGGTCCTGACTTTGTACACATTCCGGTAAATATCATTCCTCCAAATGCTTTCTGGTGGCAGTTAAGAAGAGATACACTTCTGCATGTGTGAACGTTTCTGCATCACAAGTACCCATGGGATACACAAATTCTGGTAAAAGTGTTAGCCCTTTTCCCTTGATGTACAAATCCTGTCCCATGAGCAAGACAAATGGGCATAAAAACACTGTTCAAAGGGGAGGCTCTTGTGATCATTTTCTATGTTCTCCTTTTGGGGATTGTGCAGCACCATATGAGCAAAAACCAAAGGATCAGATGCACGCACCCAAAGTCTGGGAGAGCACACAGGCCTGCAAAGAACTCTACCTTCCTTGAGTCACTGCCACTGCTTTATCCCTTGTGGCTAGACTCATTTAGTTTGTGTGAATTATGGTGTAAATCTTAAAATAAGTGTGGAAGCATGGAAGACTCCTCCCCCTGTCAAATAGCTCTCAGGAAGGAAAAAAGGGAGTAGACTCCATTTCCATTAAAATTCTGGGAGGAAAAAAACCCTCAAAAAGCTCGATATTCATGGTAAAAGTACATGCCTTGAGCTATCTGTACATTTAATTTAAAGACAAAAGGCCCTAGGGTCACATATGTAAGTGAAACAACAGCCTGAGTGAGCATTTTAAATCCCACAGATGCATCGAGTGGTGAGTGAGCATTCACATTCCCCAGTCAAGATGAACACCATTACACCAAAACAAAAGAAAAACAAACATGAGATGAGTCTGACTCCATAAACTGCATATCGGCATCAGTTTTAAAATGCTCAAGGCACCATAGCAAATGCAAAACAGGAAAAACAAAGAAGTGTATTCATTATTCATCACTTCAGAAAAAGCAATTAACTTTAAAGAGAATGACATTTCAGGGAAGAAAATGGAGCAAATGTGCAACAAACATTTGCGTATGAGTGTTACATAACCTTATCAGAAAAGGTATTATTCTGTGTTTAATTCAAACCTGCAAGTGTACTTTTAATTACACCCAATAATATTGGGGGTGGGGGCAAGCTAGGGCCAAGCTAAAATATCTTTGTTAAATAACAGTCACTATAAAAATAACAACGCATTGATAAAGCTGCACTTTGGTCAAGGCTTTTAAATAAATTAATTAAATAAATTAGATAATTTTAAAAGGGTGCCTCATGGAATCAAGCACATGAGTTAGTTAAGTGCATTCATTCAGAGCAAAATAAACAAACAAGTGCATGAATTCCCACGGAGATGCGACTATATAGTAGTAGGTCAAATTCTCTAACAAATTTTGTAAAGTAGCACATTATGTCTGAGCCATGCAGTGTGATCAGGTTGTGTACACCATGGGATGTTTCTGTGCAAGTCAGATGGGGAACATAGAAATTTGACTACTCTAACTTTATTATGGAAAATGATATCATGACACAAATAGACCATTTGTGTACATTTCTGCACAACGCCTTCAATTTTGTGAGGAAACAAATCAAGCACGAAACTCACTATTTAAACATCAGCGCAGATGCTTTTCGGAGAACGCATTGTTCGCTGTGAGACAAATCATCAGTGAATAACCTGGTTTGGAAAACAAATGCACAGCATCATTCTTAAAATGCATAAAGATGCAATTTTCCATGACATTTATATGCGACACTTATTACAGTTTATTTAGTCTGAATGTGCCATGTCAATGAAGCAGGTAGCCTCGGATATGAGCAGCTGTAAACACACAGTGGGTGGTGTATATAAAGAATAGACACCTCAATTCATAAACTGTGAGGCACAGCTGCAGAGAAGAGGGAAAAAAGAAACCCTTTATAAGCCTTTATAAATTGTCTGAGAAATATTAGCAGAGCTCCCTGTGCATACCATATTTAGGAGAATATGGTAATGCATTGGCCTGATTTTGGATGGTTTTTGTGACCGTAAGATGTCTGCACGTAGGTACGAATGACATACATGCATAAGCACAGGGAATCTGATCATAAATGCAAGGCAACTTCTCAAACACTTGACCACCGGATGATATTTGTCTCTTTATTTACACAAGACAGATGGGTTTTTAATCCAGCGGTTACTTTTAACTTGCTTTTTAAAATAACATTGGATTAATTCCTCACACATTTTACAGAAAATATACATGACAGTTTCATATAAAACTAGTTAAAACAGTTTTATTAGTCCGCTAGCTTATACAATTGACCGTTTCTGTCATGTAAGGATAAGAGACAGATGTAAATGAAGGAAGAGTTTTATTGAAAGCACACTAGCAAACAGATCCAAAACGTAGACAAAGGGAGTTGAAAAACAGGCAATGGTCGAGCAAGGCACAGACAGGATATCAGAGATAATACAATACTCAACCTTCAAAAACAAACAGGGTCGAAACCAGAAAAGCGATACAAAATACAAGGCTTGGTAACATCAGATGCAGGGTATAGAGCAGACCTGGGCATTTTACTGCCTGCGTCAGGTTAATTAGAAATTACAAAAATAAACGTATTTTCTAATTTTACCTCATGCATGGACTGAATGTTCATTGCTTTTATTTTGAAGTTGTGTTCAAC
>JAPEIY010000003.1:13768457-13778749 GCA_026122135.1 Cathorops aguadulce | reverse complement strand
GCATCGGCCTGCAGCAGGAGGGAGGAGTCAGGGAAGGTAAGTGGCAGATTCACGTCACCTGTTGTCAATTAACGTGTGTTTGTGCATCTTCCCAGTGACCGCACCCTTCATAAGGACAGAGAGCGAGAGCAGAGGGATTGCTCACTCCCCGAACCAAATGCTGCCTGCATGTGTGTCTGGTTCATGCTACTACCATACAAGTCGACTGAAAAGTGGCTTTAATAATAAGTGATTTATTGTTACCCTCAATTCTGCCTGCCATCCTTCTGTGCTCCACCCTTACACATATGAACTGCCACAGTGGTGTTGAAACCTGGGACCCGAGCACAGAAGGACGGCAGGCAGAATTGAGGGTAACAATAAATCACTCTTTTTATTAAAGCCACTTTTCAGTCAACTTGTATGGTAGTAGCATGAACTAGGCACACACCACAGACACACGCAGGCAGTGTTTGGTTCAGGGAGCGAGCGATCCCTCTGCTCTTGCTCTCTCTCCTTATGAAGGGCACGGTCACTGGGAAGACGCACAAACGCATGTTAATTGACGACAGGTGACGTGAATCTGCCACTTACCTTCCCTGACTCCTCCCTCCTGCTGCAGGCCAATGTTTGACCACGCCCCCCCACCACCACAGTTACATTGTTACACTTCTGCTTGTCTCTGCATTGCTGTTGGATAACAACAAAGAGAACATGTTTTTACCTTTGATCCACGGAGTCAATATTTCTTTTCTACGATATTAAACCATGGGAAAGCGGCATCACCGACAAGCTGGCTTCAATCCACGGAGAGAGAAAAGCCATCCCAACAACTAAGGAGATCCTTCGGCTACCTTGCTATCATGCTACTGCTTGCAGGCAATGTCCATCAAAACCCTGGGCTTAGGCTTCAACTTCAACTTAGGCTACTAACTTCAACTGTAGTGATGACCCATGGTCTGCTACTGCAGCCACCAGACAAGGTACTGTCGATACTACCGGCTCCTTGAATGAGAAGCAGCAAAATGGCAATAATCTACCATCTCCTCCCTTGGGTGTTACATCAGCAAGTGTGAGTGGAATGATTCCAGTGACTAGCAAAGTACGTAATGTTAGTAAATCATCCATTCATAAACAATGCAATTTTCTGCTTCTTCAAACAACCAATCATGCAAAAGTCTTGTGAACATAAACCCCAAAGGGTTATTGGAAGGATATTTAAACATTAGAAGTGTTGTTCCAAAAATTGATCAACTTGAAAAATTACTAATGGATTCAAATCTTGATTTCCTCTGCCTGACAGAATCATGGCTGACAGACTCATCATCTGACATGGCATATTTAGTGCCTGGTTTTAATATCTTCAGAAGAGATCAAAAGTCTGGCAGAGGAGGTGGACTATTGATGTATGTCAAAGACTCCATAAACTGCAATGACATTGAATTGAACTGTATGGACATGGAATGCATGGCAGTAAGAATGATCTTATCTTCCAATGTCTTTCTAAACTAAACTACCCACAATCCCTCTGCAGAGTCCACTCAGCATCTGAGCCATCGATGGAGGACCTATAAGTGATGGCTTCATCATAACTCGAACTGCTCCCATTCTGTCATGCTCCTCCACTCCAGAGATTACAGCTCTCACACCAGTGCCAATCTGGGACAGGAATTCCTTCTCACCTGCATTCACTTTGTGGTTTTCATTGCTGCTTATAAATATGCCGTTCTCAGACTTGTACTTTGCCAGAACATCTCATTTTACTACTCTAGCCATTTCTGTGCCTCTTACTTCTCATGGTTTATCTCTCTAGCAATTTTCTCTTGTTCTCAGGTTTTTGCACTAGGATTTTTCTGGTTCATGGTTTTTTTTTGTACATGATATCATTCCCGGGTATCCTTGGTTACAACTTCGTGATCCACTAATTTCATAGAATAAATTCTTCAGTGGTCTCCTACATGCTTTCAAACTGTCTTTCATGTCCATAACTCTGTATTGCATCAATGTCGGTGGTGAGCCCACAATTGGACACCATGGAACATGTCCCTGAGTGTTACCTGGATCTACAGGAGGTCTTCAGTAAGGGGAAAGCTTGTGGGTTGCCACCCCACCAACAGTACGACTGTGCCATCGACCTTCTATCAGGTACGTATGTCACCTTCACAGGGCCGAATCTACCTCCTTTCCCAGAAGGAACATGCCTGTCTGCCCTACAGCAACTTTGTTCAGCCAAAGTGTTCTCCAAGCTTGACCTATGCAGCACCACCAACTTAATTAGGATTAAGAAGGGTGATGAATGGAAGACTGCTTTTAGCATGACCACTGGCCATTTTGAGTACCAGGTAATGCCTTATGGCCTTGCTTCAGCACCCAGTGTATTTCAGTGCCTTATCAATGATGTACTAAGGGACATGCTGGGAAAGTATGTGATTGCTTATACTGACTATTCTTATCTATTCCCCTGATGAGAAGAGTCATGTGGAACATGTCCTCCAACACCTACTAGCAAACCACCTCTACGTCAAGGCCGAAAAATGCAAATTTCATTGTCATCAAATCTCCTTTCTGGGAGATATATATATTTTTCTTTTTCAGAGGGAGTCAGCATGGACTCCTCCAAGGTTACTGCAGTCATATCTTGGCCGGTTCCCATGTCCATAAAGGAGCTTCAATGATTCCTGGGCTTTGCAAACCATCTACCATTGCTTCACCAGAGGCTTCAGCATGATCATGGCTCCTCTAATGGCCCTGCTTAAGAAAGGACCCAAGAAGCTCCAGTGGAACCAGTCAGCTGAGGAAGCCTTCAACTGTCTCAAACACAAGTTCACCTCAGCCCTGATTCTGCAACATCCCGACCCAACACAGTGGAGATTGACACATCTGACACAGAAGTAGGAGGAGTCTTATCCCAACATTTTGGCGAAAGACAAACTTCACCCCGTTTCTTTTTCAAGAAACTCACATCTGCAGAGAAATTGTCAGGAACTGTGAACTGCTTGCCATCAAGCTCGCTCTTGAAAAGTGGAGAAGTTAGCTAGAGGGAGCCACTCATCCCTTCGTAATACTCACAGACCATAAGAACCTGGAGTATTTCAAGAAAGCAGAGACTAAACCCTCACTAAGCCAGATGGGCACTCTTCACATATTTTAACTTCACAATCTCATTTCATCCAGGGTCAAAGAACACGAAGGCAGACGCCCTGTCCCACACCTTCGTCTCGTCTCGTCACACCAAGACCCCACCACCTACTCCATTCTCCCATCTAAATGCTTCATGCAGTCCATTACGTGGGACCTAGATCAAGAGATAAGGAAATCTCAACCCAGGTCATTTCCAGTCAGTCTTCCACCTGGCCTTCTCTACATCCCAAAGCATCTCCGAGGGCAAATCGTGACCTGGGCGCACACGTCTCCCACCACAGGACATCCTGACAACCATTGAACTTATCAGATGTTGAGGAATAAGTACTGTTGGGAGAACATGCACACGGAGATCAACCAGTTCATCACATCATGCTCTGAGTGTGCACAAGCAAAAGTTCCACAGACACCTCCAGCTGGTAAGCTTTGTCCACTTCCAGTACCTCAAAGACCTTGGTCATACATAGCCATTGACTATATCACTGATTTACCATCATGGTGATAATTGACAGGTTCTCAAAGGCACTGAAACGCTTTTTGCTAGCAGATATCCCTACAGCACTTCAGGTAGCAGAACTACTGTTTCAACAAGTATTCAGATACTATGGTATCCCAGAGGACATAGTCAGTGACCGAGGTCCCCAGTAAATTTCACGCTTGTGGACTTGCTTCATGGAGTGGCTTGGAGTTTCAGGAAGTCTCCATGTCTGGCTACCATCCCCAATCCAATGACCAAGTGGAATGGGCCAACCAGGAGATTGGATGCTTTCCACAAATTTTCTGCTTGAGAAACCAGGGGGACCATATTTTCTCATGGGCCGAGTATGCACAGAACTCAAGCATTCTGCGACTCAATTAACCGCCTTTCAGTGCATACTCGACTACCAGACACCACTGTTACCCCGGGACGACTCACCAGTACAGTTTCAAGCTATTGAAGACTGGTTTTCTTGTAGCCAAGCTATCTGGGAGGAGGTATATCAGCGTATTGAGAGAGTTAACACCAAGTACAAATAATTTGCTGTTAAGCACAGAAGTAGCAACCCAGATTTCTCACCAGGTGACAGTGTGGGTCTCTACTAAGAACCTCAGGGAACCCAACACATGCCAAAAACTACAAGCATAATACATCGGTCCATTCAAAATACTTCAATGCGTCAACAAGGTCTCATATACAGTAGGTTAGAACCCCCCCCACACACACACACACAGCCTGATCTCCCTGACATTTCATGTCTCCTGTTTAAAGCCTGCCATTCCAGGTTCACTTGCCAAGATCACTCCTGTCCAGGAGCACCCACCGCTAAGCCTCAAAGGTGAGCCCATTTACCAAATCAACAGGTTACTCGAATCTAGATGCAGAGGGGAGGTCAGGTTGAGTATTTGGTAGACTGGAAGGGCTATAGACTGAGGAATGAAGCTGGGTGGGAGCCAAGGACATTCTGGACCCTCTGTTAAAATAGGAATTCCATGCTCAACAAGCCCACACCTGGGGGAGAGGGCATCCCAGGAAGAATGTAGCTCCCAGAGGGAGCTCTTTGGGGGGGGGTTCTGTCAGTAGGAGCATTAAGACCAACAATGCTAAGTAAACTACAAAGATGGCCACTCAAGACTACAATGCCCATGAGCCACAGTGCCCTGTCACCAGAGTATTGAACTCAGCTGCAGATCATTCTCAATCAGCAACCACACTAAACCTCTCACTTTGCATTGAGTGTGAGAATCATTGTGTTCTCCAGTGCATACCAAGCCTTTATATCTCTGCTTGCCTCTTGCTATCTTTCCTTGTCTATGCTGCTTGTGTTTCCTATGTTGTCCTGTTTGCTGATTGACCAACCCGTGCCTGCCTTCTGACCATGACTAGTTTCATGATTTGGCTTCATTACTGTTTGCTCCCTGCTTTCCCCTGCAATTACATCTGTAGGTGCCTGCACCCTGGCAGTTGAAACATCCAGCATCTCCTCAGATTTATTTTGTCAGCCAATGGGATTAATTCTCCTCCTGCATGCCCTGGTACATAACTCCAGTTATTTTTCCTTTGATTTGAAATGTACAATGTCCCAGCACCACTATAGTACTCTTGGGATCATATGTGCAACCCTTCTTTCTCCAAACACGACAAGCTAAATTACCACAAAAGGATTTGACTTTTTTTTTTCTTTTTTTGTCTGACTGATGTATGGTATATTGTTCCAAAGGAGCTCAGATTTGTCTAAATGCTTTTAGACAAGCATCTGTGCTTCTTTTTTAGCAGAATAATTGTGAGGTGTAGGAACAGAGATGGCTTGAGTGCATTTCATTGTGTGGTGTTCTGTGTAACTGTTGTTTGTAGATTCTTTCCAAAAAGTTAAACAATGTCAGAGCTTTGTAACTATGAAAGGTAAAGCTCTTACCACAGGAGAGTCTTCAGGATAGAGACTTGTTGGATTTTTGTCATTAATTTCAAGAGAATATGAGGAAACAATATTTAATGTTTTGGAGCTATTAGGTAAATGATAACGGAAACTAACTTGTTTTCCAGACATTCCACAACATTAAATACAAATGGACAAAAGGCACAATGTATTTTTATTTAATAGCAAAAAAATTGCTATGGTAGAGCAAGAGTGAAATACTTTGCGATGTGCTGTTATCTGAATGTAATCAACTTTAGAGTGGTAATGCACAAAGCATCACACCACCCTGTCATTGATTATTTTTCTCTCCTTTATTCATATTCATCTACTCTGACTTCACCATAGTATTTACCTGTCCAGCTTTACTTCAGGTTTATTATCCTTGAAATAAAAACAAAATATTGAACTTAACCTGTTGATTTGATACATTTGATTGTTGAGCCTCGCACTAGTATACTGAGGGCAGCATGGTGGTGTAGTGGTTAGCACTGTTGCCTCACAGCAAGAAGGTTCTGGGTTCGAGCCCAGCAGCCGATGGGGGCATTTCTGTGTGGAGTTTGCATGTTCTCCACATGTCTGCATGGGTTTCCTCTGGGTGCTCCATGTTCCCCCACAGTTCAAAGGTTAGGTTAACATGGCACAGCCTTAGGCTGAGGTGCCATTGAGCGAGGCACATACCCCTCCCAACTGCTACCCAGGCACTGTTAGCATGGCTGCTCTGGGTATGGGTGTGTGCTCATTGCTCGGGTGTGTGTATGCGTGTGTTCACTGCTTCAGATGGGTTAAATGCAGAGAGGAATTTCACAAGTGTATGTGTGATGAATAAAAGTTCTTTGTCTCATTTCCAGTCAGTGCTGAATTGATACAGGCCACCAGCTCCATTCAGATGGTTCATTCAGTATGACTCACTCATATAGTCTTCATTCAAACACAAACATTGAAATTCTAATTACCAAACCACAGCACACCATTTTCCCCAGGTGTGACATTTAGCCTGCTGGATTGTTCAATAATTCATCTTTTTCATGTGGAGGGATGGGGAAAAGGAGGGAGGAGAAGGAAGAGGAGGACGAAAAGAGGAGAGAGGTGAGGAGAGAACAACCTATCAGAAGCACATCCGCCTGCAAATCTCTTGGAATAAAGTAATCATTAATTCATGTGTCAACATGCCGCATATTGAACTCTAAAAGCAAGCGACCTTGGGCAGTAACGCCTTCTCTAAATGCCAGAGCTGGGTGACATTTGGAAGATTTTAGTAACTACATTGAGTCAAATTCCTGATAGAAATATATCCACAGTATTAGTCAACCTCCAGAAATATGTCGGTGAGCAAAGAGTTTTCAGAAGATTACAAGAGAGATAGGCACATAGAAATTAACCCTGTGCCCTCCTTCCTACATGCTATTATTGGCATACTTTTATTAACAACAAAGTGAGCAAAACCATGCTTTTGCAAAGAGGTGTTAGCAACGACACAACAGTGACACTAAATAGCTCAGAGATATTATGAACACCACAGTACCAACCACAGGCTACAATTTAAGTTTATACTACAGCATCTAGCTTCTTGATTTTGATTGGCCAGAAGGTGTTGGTTCATTTTCTATAATGTTATGGTCACACAATAGCTCGCAATGCTTTGTGATAGGTTATCAATGAAAATGAGCCATTCTGATTGTAATGCATGGAGATCTGTACTTCATATAGGCAAGCTAAAAGTTGTGGTCGCATAGCAGGCAAACAATATTCTTTTGAGGAAACCTGGCATTTTTCCTAGGAGGCATGCTTGAGGGTTTTGCACATATTGGCATCTGGCAGGAGAATGATCGCTGATGCCTTGCTCAATAGATTTCAAAAATGCCTGACACAAGCACCAACCAATCAGCAATGATCACAAATGTCTCGCCATCGCCAAACATTTGCCGAATATTCATGAACCCTTTGCCCAACCAATTACAAATTTCGGCAAAGGACTGCCGACTGTAAATGCACTTTTCAAGTCTTGGCGAAGGTTAGTCTATGCCTCACTGCTGTGTTGCCGAGACTCCCGCCAGCATCAGGGATATGGATTTGAGACAATTACATTGGGAACAAGGTTCCCCAAGCTTCAGGAAGTATTCCCAAACCCATCTGTGAGTGTTCGCCGCTTAGTGTGCCGACAAAAACATTGCCACCGAATTTCAGTGCATGCATTGAACGCAGCAGAAAAAATTTCAATGCATGCATTGAAATTTTTCGTTAAGTTTTTGGCCACTCAAGAGGTGGAGACACACCACAAAACAACTCGTGAAGCTCAGAGAACATTAGCCATGCATCGCATGATTGGTGGCGATACTTGCCGATGAAAAATTGGTAGCATTTACAAACCCATCACGAGCTGTAGTGTGACCAGGGCCTAACAGCAGCAATGACAGTAGTTCTGGCTTCAAGACAAATAACAGGATTATATTAATGCACATGTTCTAATGTGTTGTCATTTCTATAGTAACTACTTACAGACACGCTCCACATAAACGGATTAAACATGTAACTGAATCTCTGTGAGAAATACGTTTTATTTAGTGTTTATAAAAAGAGTTTATGTCAGCACTAAAAACTGTTTTCGACCATGAAAAACTCTTCAGGGTGGAGAGTTTGAAGTTTCTTGGAAACAGGAGCTGCATTTTTTAAATAATTAACTTTAAGAAAAAAAAAAACACTTTGAAATGAATAACTCGGCTTGATGTTGGACTACATCACACCATCCTGTCACTGATTATTTTCCTATAACATGGACACCCTACGCTGCAAAAAATTGAAAAGTGAATTTGGGAATCTTAATTTCACTAGTATTATCTTTCTGCATGGACAGATATTTTTCTTTGATAATACATCTTAGAATAAGTTGGTTGCAATCTAGAACTAGGTTTAATAATCTCAGAATTGCTGTCTTGTATTCTTCTAATAGGAAATGCTACAGTAGATCGTTTCAACTATTTAAGAGATTTTCACTTGCTAATATATAATTTTTTGCAGTGTGTCTGAAGGTTCTCAGTCATCCAGGTCATCATACACCGCAGGTGTTAAAGGTGGCAACAGGACTTGCTTGAAATTATTGAAGGCATTTCACCTCTCATCCAAAAGGCTTCTTCAGTTCTGTCTGATTAGTGGGGAGTTTCAGGTATTTAACCTCCAGTGGACCAAAAGCAAACCTAAGGAGAGTCGCTGAGGTCACATGGGTTGTTGGCACTCTGTCATCCTGTAGATGTTAGAGTCACTGAAGGCTGGGTGTGAATGGTGTTAGGAGCTTATAGAGGGTAGTCACAGCGGACTGCCACTCAAAGACGACCAGTCTCCTCAGCAACACAGCCACCTATGAAACTCTGAGGTGGGATCTCACCAGCAGTTACCAAAAAAAAGTTGTGAGCTGCCTACAGCAACTTAGAATAACCATCACTGAACAAAGGAGGTGGTCTGAGACACCATTTATCAGCCGGTCCTTGGCACACTTCCCAGAAAACTGAATACACATTCACATCAAGACTCAGATTCCTACCCAATCTTTTCTGGCATTCTAGCCAGAGAAGACTGGTGGTTTGAAAGAAAGGGGAGTAAAAGAAGCCATCTTTGTCAACCTAGAATGACCATCACTGAACAGAGGAGGTGGTCTGAGACACCACTTTTCAGCCACCTACAATACAGTTCTTGGCACACTTCCCAGAAAACTGAATACACATCCACATCAAGACTCCACTGACTTCAAAGACTCAGATGATGACAGAGAGAGCCAATGACCCACAGATCACCCTAATGGCCCTCTAAGCTGCTAACACCATTCACACCTGGACTCCAGTGACCCCAACACAGACAGGATGGCTGAGAGGGTCAATGATCCATGTGACCTCAACAACTCTCCTTAGGGTTGCTTTTGGTCCATGAGAGGATAAATACTTGAAATGTCCCACTAGTCAGACAGAACTGAAGCAGCCTTTCGGATGAGAAGTGAAATGTCTTCAAGAATTTTAAGCAAGTCCGGTTGCCTTCTTTAGCACCTACGGTTAACATGACACCCTGTAATGTGACACCCTAATACAGTATGTAACACTTAGTTTGGAGAAAATTCTGTTAAATACCTATCACCCTGATCACTCTTTATTGAGAGCATGTACATGTTTGACTGCATGCTTAAAGGACATATGCAGAACCTTTATTTTTAAATACATTTTTGAGTGGATAGTATCTCCATCCTTGAATCCAGCCACTGGGGGTGCATAAGCGTACTCTTGGTGCCAGTCCCAAGCCCAGATAAATTGGAGAGGGTTGTGTCAGGAAGGGCATCTGGCGTAAAACTGTGCCAAATCTAACATGCAGATTGGAAAGAGAAATACCATACCGGATCGGTCAGGGCCCAGGTTAACAATGACCGCCTCTGATACTGTTGGTCAACAGGGTGCCAGTGGAAAGTATGCTACTGTTGCTTCAAAATGGAGAACAAGAAAGAGGGGGGAGGCATGTTAGGAGAGAATGTGAAAGATGGAAGGGAAGGAGCTTAGTATAGAGGGTAGGAACACTGAATGTGGGAACAGTGGCAGAGCGAGAGAGTTAGCAGGTATGATGGAAAGAAGGAAGTTGGACATTTTGTGTGTGCAGGAAACAAGGTGGAAAGGAAGCAAGGCCAAGAACATTGGAGATGGATGCAAGTTGTTTTATTATGGAATCAATGGAAAGAGAAATGGTGTTGGTATTGTTTTGAGGGGAGAGTTGGTCAACAGTGTGATTGATGTGAAGAGGGTGTCA
>JAPEIY010000003.1:13638146-13649262 GCA_026122135.1 Cathorops aguadulce | reverse complement strand
CTCAGTTTAAACATTTGATATGTCATCTATGTTCTATTCTGAATAAAATATGGAATTTTGAAACTTCCACATCATTGGATTCCGTTTTTATTTACAATTTGTACTTTGTCCCAACTTTTTTGGAATTGGGGTTGTATTATTAAAATGCTGATTTATATATTGTAACAATACTACGCTATGCTACACTGAGCTTGCATGTTAAGTCATAAATTTAATTCAGTTTTATAGATTTCACATCTGTTTTCTCTATTAAACACCATTATATTTAACTATATTATTATTGTTAAAATAATCATCTTTAAAATTAGTCTCCAATGCGAGGAAGTAAAGCAATGGTTTACTCGCTATTTGGTTATTCTCCTTTCAATCATCCACTCCACAATCTGTTGTTATATGATTAAAATAGACATTTATTTTACATCACAGAACATATTGAAATTATATGCAATATTTTTACTATAAGAAAACTGTGCCTCCATTGCTCGTCAGGCATAGTTTTCGTCTTAAAGTGACGGTACCAATTTAGTAAGAAATGATGCATAACAGAAATATGAACTTAAACCTTCAAAAACCTTTGTCTGTACATTTAGTAGACTAGTAAATTACTGTAAAGCAACAATGCATCCTAAAATGCATCCTGTGGCGTTCTTTTCTTGAAAACTCTCCCAGGCAGAACAAAACTATGACATTGGTAACTGGAAACTACTGGCTGTGAAGCTCAGGCTGGAGGAGTGGAGACACTGGCTGGAGGATGCCGCCCATCTGTTCACCGTTCTCACAGATCATGCAAATCTGAGGTACCTCCGCACCACCAAATGTCTGAATCCTCGCCAAGCCTGTTGACCCCTTTACTTTACCCATTTTAATTTAACCCCATCATACCATCCTGGATCCAAGAATGCTAAAATCAGCTCCCTGCCCCACATGTTTCCCCATCAACAACCCCCATCAGGCTCAGAATCCATTCTACCGTACTCCTGTTTTATCCATATTATCACTTGGGATTTCATCAGGGAGATCACTAGCACATGCCTATGCTACATCCCTGCTGCTTGGTCTCACCTAGGTGCCTTCCCAACTCTGGGGTGGCTCATAATGTGGGCTCATACCATGCCAGCTACCGGACATTAAGGCATCCACCGAACATGCAATCTGCTCTATGTCCTCTCTGGTGGTTGAACATGTGATCTGCCATTCATAAGTATATCACCTCTTGCATATCCTGTGCCCAAGCCAAGATCTCCCAAGATGCCACTGCCCTGGTCCAACATTGTGCTGGAATTTGTCGCCAACCAACCCAGCTCTCTTGGCAGCACAGTCATCCTAGTCGTCCTAGACCGATTCTCATCATCCTTGCATGCACTATGGCGTTTCAGAGGACATCATCATTGATGGGGGCTTTGTTCACATCTCAGATACGATCCAGTTTCATAGTGAATTTCATGTCTGGCTACCATGCCCAATCCAATGGACAAGTAGAACATGCCAACCAGGAAACTGGTGCTTCTTGAGGACTTTCTGCTCAGGGAACCAGGGGACAGGGTCAGGTTTCTCCTGTGGGTGGAATACACCCAGAATTCCTTACATCATTCTGCCATACACCTCACTCCCTTTCAGTGTGTGCCAGCTGCTCCATTCTGGTGTAATGCCAGCCAAATCATCCACTGTAGATGATGAAAAAGTGAGCAGGTGTGGGAATGCAAGTCCTGATGCTTGGAACAGGTGGACCAATTACTATGCACTGGTCCCTCATCAGAGGGCAGTCGGCATGTGCATTTCAGGACTCTGCATGCATACAGACTTTGCAAAGTATACACATTGTACCAAGTGTCTCACACTGCCTAGCCTTGTATTTTGTGTTGCTACTCTGGTTATTGACTCTGTGTTCATTTTACTTGACTTTGATTTGCATTTCCTCTGACATCCTGTTTGCACCTTGAATTACCCTTGCCTGTTTCACGTCCCTGCTTCTGCCTGATATTTTTGTTTTGTCTGCATATCATTTGAAAATAAACTCTTCCTGTGATTACATCTGTCTACCGCCACTTTTATTGACATTTGTTGCACAATAAATGAACTGAACTGCACATGCATCCATATATATCTATCCTGGTGTGTCTATGACACTGCAGTTAACAAATATTGACAATGAATTCAACTTGTCTCATACAAAAATATCAGACACAAATAGTAAGAGATTTATGAAGTGTCCTTGTGGATGTCTGAGGCTATCAGGAGATTTAATAATAATAATAATAATAATAATAATAAGTTATTTTTGTAAGTTCAATAAATGCATGATGTTTCCAAAGTCACTGAGTAATAATGTTAAATAATCCTGATTTCAATGTTGACCAAAATAATCATTCACAAGATTATGGAAACAACCAAAAAAAACCAGAGATAAGACTATGGTATAATACAGTGGAGAAGATTCTGGAAATGGAAAAAATATATATTTGGTTCCAGAAATTGCTCAGAAAAATGGAATAAATTATATCCAAATAATATGCGTAATAAAATACATCTCTATTTCGAAAATGAATCTATGACATAGCCCATCATGTTGTTCACCTTGACATTCATATATACATATTTTCTAACAACCTCTTACAACACCTACATGCATACATACACAGCATTACAGCACATACAGCACATAATCATCCCACATACACTTGTAGATATGCCATTCATTTTTTTTCTTTTCTCTTTTTTTTTCACACGGTCTCTCTCTCTCTCGTGTTTTTTTTTTAATTAAATTAAATTGTCTATTGTCAATTGCATGTCATTGGGGGGGTGAGAAGGAAAAAAAAATGTTTATATGGTAGTGCAGAATTGAAAATGTAAAGGGATAATGGAAGTGTGTGGATGCTTATTGTAAACTTGAAAAAAATCAAATGTAAATGAAAATATATTGTTTTGAAATGTATTGAAAGCATTGGACATGAAAACACTACCTATAAATAAAGTAATAAAAAACAAACAAACAAACATGCCCACTTCGAATCTGTCCTAATAATCACTTTGTGAAGCTAAAATGGTTAGCTAGGAAGAAACCTTGCTTCCTGGCTCTTTCTCTCCTCCTTCTCCTATGCCATTCAGCTCTACACAGGGTCATGGGTTTCTTCCGGCAGGTGTGCTGGAGCTCCACAAGGGGTGGCTTGTCCTCTTCAGCTGCAGCATTGAATTGCTTTGCCAGCATATGCAGCTCTTTCCATAGCTGGTGGATCTTCTCTGCCCTGCAGTTGTTAGTGTAAGTGGGCTTGCTGGACTTAAACTCAACTCCAAACCTTTCCACCCCAAAGTTTGTAATAATGGTGGTCAGGTACTTGAGTCTGCCTTCTATACCTCACTTTGCCATAGAGTTGATTATACTGGATGTATCCTCATCAAACTCTTGCCACAGCTTGTGCTTCTTTGCTTGAGGCCACTTCATCAGATGGTTCTGGGCTACTCTGCTAGGAGTTGGAGTACTGTGCACCTGGAGGTTCTGGGCTCTGTGGGTTGTCTCTGGGCTGGACTCCTCCTGCGCCTCACCAGGAGTTGGACGTGTGTGTTGTGCTGCATTCTCCTGCACCAAGCATTTCTTCCAGCCCTGGTGGATTGCTGTGCTGCATTCTCCTGCACCAAGCATTTCTTCCAGCCCTGGTGGATTATTAGACCTCGATCATTCTTGCATATTTATTTCTGCAATAGAACATAACATTCCTGTCAGCTGGCAACTCACATACTCCAGAGATTCTCTGCTGCAGTTTAAGGCTTACTCACAACCCACTATATGTGCTACTATGGGCAGTCTACAGTAAAAAATTTGGCAAAGCCATGCTTGAGAATTTCATGATACTTGCATGCGTTCAGCACTGTAGAAGGTTGCAGACTGGCCGTGGAGACTTTTGGTCCTGCACATGCAAATTCTCCAGGTCTTGCAAAAAATCAAGGATGTACCTACTATGTTCGGGACCCATACTCCTTTTGTACACCTGAACCAAGTCAGCAGCATGGCTAGTAAGGGCTTTGCAATGACCATAAGATGCATGACTGACACACATTGTATGAGTGATGTGCCTCAGAAGTACTACACAAGTACTCCACACTTGCTATTTGTGTGGCCCCCAAGACAGAAGTACATCTCACTTTCTACCCCTACGTGTGGTGTGCACACAGTGCACTTGACCAACACATGACACAAGTGGCAAGACTCTGGGTAAATATATTGGGCAAGAACCAAGGAACCGATCATGTAACATGTAGCATTGTAGAAGGGAAGAAGATGGCTGTCGCCATACCACCGCAACAACTAAGGGAGTTGGACCCTTATAGGCAGATGATAGAAGCTGAGGAGCAGCATGAAGCAATATTGTTCTTCAGCCAAAAGACAGAAGCAGAATGCTGCAGACATGCTGGTTTTATACCCACTCCTGGCTTGCGTCACACACAAGTCATGAGTGATTGTCATGTGCTAATCATGTGTGTCACACATGCTTCACAAGCACGGCCTGTACTCCTAGTGCAAGAAACTGGTAAAATGCAAGTCACGTGTACTCCACACTCAATGAACATGCACTGATCACATGCGTCAGACATTCACTTTCCACGGGCTAACAGCACAATTTTTCCCATGCCTCAAGGAAGTCAGGCGTGCAACCTGTACTTGACAAGTACTTTACCTGTACTCCTCCCCCAAACTTTTCCCCGGTTTTACCACGACCCTATGGCATGGCTGCAAGTTACCAAATCCTGCAACCCGTGCGTGTCCAAAACACTTACAATGGGTTGTGAGTGTGGCATTAGACTTCACCCACCCCCTGTTATCAGAACAGACACGTTCCCAGTGGATATTCTCTGGACAAACTCTTTCAACTACAAGGATTCATCTTACAGCAATAAGAAGGTAAAAAGAAGGGGAAAGAAAAAGCGTGGAATTAAAGCGAGACTGAAACAGGAGAAATGTAAATAATGGCCACTCCCATCAGTCATCTTGGCCAATATGCGCTCCCTCCACAATAAAGCAGATGAACTTCAAGCCAACATTAACCACTTATGAGAGTAAGTCAAAGTTCTAAGACAAATGTTATAATTTCAAAAGGAATTTAAAAGAATTCATAAATGGAATACAAAGAAGGAATTCCCTGATGAAAACATTGCTTGCAGAAGTGTTTAGACTTAGAGGATATGTAGAGAAATAGCTTTGTTATTTTCATAAATAAAGATTTTTTTCATTTGTCTTAGAACTTTTTCACTTACCCTTATATATGAATACAGGACAGTATCTATTCTCGCATTCACTGAAACATGGCTGAATGATAATGACGACAATGACACTTTGCATATTTTGATGGATTCAGCTCCCCCTTGAGACTTGACCGAGACAACAAGCTCACAGGGAAACAACATGGTGGTGGCGTGTGTCTCTATGTAAACTCACACTGGTGCTCCACAGTCATTGTTAGGGAGAAACTGTGCAATACTGACTT
Source organism: Cathorops aguadulce (assembly GCA_026122135.1). Taxonomy (NCBI): domain Eukaryota; kingdom Metazoa; phylum Chordata; class Actinopteri; order Siluriformes; family Ariidae; genus Cathorops; species Cathorops aguadulce. The sequence continues at coordinate 13,643,785 of JAPEIY010000003.1, read as the reverse complement.
AGAACTTCTAGCTGTCTCCCTGTGCCCTTTCTATCTCCCCAGGGAATTTCCTCAGCTTTTCTTCATTTTGGGTTATATCCACCCCAGAGCAAATCCAGCCACAGCCTTAGAGCACATTAAAAGCACTTTAAATAGACTGGAACAAATTTCCCCTGACTCTCCCAAATTCATTCTAGGTCATTTTAATCACTGTTCAGTGGACAAAACTCTTAAAGGTTTTTATCAATATGTCACATGTGCCACCCACATGGGAAAGATACTAGACAAATGCTATGGCTCAGTCCCTGATGCATATAGATCTGTTGCCCCCTCCAGCTCCACTGATCACCACACCATTCTACTTGAACTAGCCTACATAGCAGTCATAAGGAGATCAGAAAAGGTCATCAAAATTGTGAAGTGGACTAATGAAAGCATAGCTATTCTGCAGGGACGCTTTGAATTCACTGACTGGAATAACCTCATAGCTCCTTCCAGTGACATCAATGAGCAAGTGAACACGGTCTCATCCTACATCTCCTTCTGCATGGACAATATCATTCCCTCCAAAAAAGTCACTATCTTCCCTAACAATAAATCCTGGGTAACAAAAGAACTCAAGGAAATACTCAAGAAGAAGAGAGTATTTTTACTGGCTCGGAGTCTGAGAAAAGGGAGATGAACAGAGAGGTGAAGTGAGCCATCAAAATGGCCAAATTGAAATATAAAAATGAAGTGGAGGAAAAAATTACAAGAGGGAACCTTCACTCAGCTTGGCAGGATCTCAAGAACATGGCAGTCATGAATACTATTTCCACCACACACCAGACTGTCCAGGTTCCAGGCTGCAGCATCACTTCCTAATGACCTAAACTCCTACTACACCAGATTTGAAACAGACATTACCCAGCTAGAGTCTACTATGTCATCACTTAAACCTAGAGACTCAGCACTCATCTTTAACATACAGTAGAGGGGGTGGTGAGAGCCCTCAGAAAAAAAAAAAAACAGCACCTGGCCCAGATAACATTGGCGGTCACGTTCTGAGACACTGTGCTGAGCAACTGGGGGGAGTGTTCCAGTTTCTGTTCCAGAGCTCCATGGACAGCAGCACAGTCCCCCATCTGTGGAAACACTCCACAGTCATTCCCATCCCCAAGAAAGGAACCATCAAGGTGCTGAATGACCTCAGGCCTGTGGCTCTCACCTCTCTTGTGATGAAAGCAATGGAAAGGGTGGTCAAAAATCACATCAAGGAGGACAGACACCCTGATGGACCCCCTCCAGTTTGCATATCATGCAGGCAGAGGTGTTGATGATGCAAAAATCTTCATCACAGACACCATACATAAACACCTGGAATTCCCAAACACTTCAGCCAGACTTCTGTTTGCTGACTTCTCCTCTGCATTTAATACCCTGCAGCCTCACATTCTTGCAGAGAAACTCACTGCTCGTTTTGGACTAAATGACCAGCTAATCCTATGGATAACTGACTTTCTCACCAACAGATCACAGACAGTGCTGGTCAATAACACCTTCTCAGACTTCCTTCACACCTCCACTGGCTCCCCACAGGGATGCGTCCTCTCACCTCTGCTCTTCATCCTGTACACTGACGACTCCAGGTCCACTCAGCCAAACTGTCACCTGGTTAAATATGCAGATGACACAGTGCTCTTGTCTCTGATCTCTGGCCCCTTACAGCACCATAGCTCTGCAGGACTTTGTGGAGTGGTGCAACAACTCTTGCCTGGAACTGAATTTCAGCAAGACTAAAGACATGGTAGTGACATTTAATAACAAGCAGAGTGCTGCTGCAGTCATCACCACCATTCATGGGAAGCTGGTGGAGATCGTTGAGGAGTTCAAGTACTTGGGCACGATCTTTGATAATGAACTCAGATTTGCCTCCAACACAGAGGAGATCCTCAGAAAGTGCCAATAGTGACAGTACCTCCTGAGGAAGCTTAAGTCCTTTGGGGTCAGCAAGGACATTCTGACTACTTTCTACTACTTCTTCATTGAGAATATAATGATGTTTTCCATAACCTGCTGGTTCCACTCCCTTAGCCTTCAGAACAAAAACTGCCTGCAGAGCACAGTCAAGGTGTGCTATAAAATTATTGGTCTCCCTCTCAGGCCACTCTCAACTCTCTGTGAACATGTCCTGTTCCCTGCATTTGAGTGGCTCCCCTCAGGATGTCAGCTCCATTGTCCGAGCTACCGAACACAGAGGAGAAGTGCAACCTTTGTCCCCAAAGCAGTTCAGCTCCTCAACTCTCTGCCATCCTTGTCCCTCTTCTCACCTCTCCAGCCCCTTCCCCCTTCTTCACATGCACTCTAACCTGTCTGGTGCACTAACCACACCCTCTGCACACATACCACTTTAAACATAGACTCTGCTGCTATTGATCCTTCTACCTCATAAGCAAATTGCACCACATTTTTATATATTGCATAACTGCATCATATTTATATATATTGTACCACTGTATAGTTATTTATCCACATACTGCCACCTTGCACACTGTCAATTTTTTATGTTTAAGTTTTTTTTTATATATATATATTTATTGTGTGTTTAACTGTAATTCTCTGTTGTCTTTAAATTGCCCCTAGGGGACAAGTAAAGTGTTTTGAATTGAATTTGAATTGAATTGAACACAGTATAATGCAGCCAGCCTACTGAACAGTATGTAGTCTACAGTATGTAAATGGTTTTCTTTTTCTTTTTTTAAATCGTGCTTGGGATGTCTGGAAATGGGGATGCAAAAATTATTTCCCCTGTCTGTATGTTGATAGCCCTGTCATTCATTATTTTCCAGAATAAATGCTGATAGATCACCCACCCCACTGGCTGGGTATTTTTGCCTAATCTGCATGTCTTTGAACTGTGGGGGACCTGGAGGAAACCCACGCAGACACAGGGAGAACATGCAAACTCCACATAGAAAGGCCCCTGTTGGCCATGAGGTGTTCACCTCTTGCTGTGAGGTGACAGTGCTAACTACTACACCACCATGCCACCCATGGGGACTAACATTTGAGTGACGCTGGTGTAAAATCCAAGTTAAACTGACTTAAATGTGGTGGACAGATTAGGAGTAGGAGAGTGTAGGACAGCATACTGATAACTACAGAGAGGCATGGCTGCACTGAAGAGACATCCCTTTCTCTGTCTCTCTCTGGCTTTAATTATCAGCAATAATTTCAGCATCAAAACCTATATACAGTATACTCAAGTATTAAACAAACAATCATTTTTATTTCAAGTGTGTATTCTTACATCATTACATTACAGGCATTTAGCAGACACTCTTATCCAAAGTGATGTACAACATACCTAGAGCAGCCTGGAGAGCAGTTGGGGGTTAGGTGCCTTGCTCAAGGGTGCTTCAGCTTCAGCTTTCCCTGCTGGACCAGGGAATTGAAAACCAATGACCTTTTGGTCCCAAAGCTTTTTTGCTAATCATACCATAGCACCATAATCTGAGAAAAGTTTGTGTAACAAATGAAATAAAGGAGTTATGGTATTGGATTAAAAAAGGACCCTGTTTATATATATATATATATGTGTGTGTGTGTGTGTGTGTGTGTGCTTGCACTTTCCTGTCTATGTATAATTTGTTTGTGCATTATGGTATTTGTCCATGGCTGTGTGTGCTTGCTGTAAACCATCAAGCTGCTGCGTAACTCCAAGGCACTTTGTGCAGCACATTAATCACAGGCAGCATTGACTGCTTTCCCGATCCAAACATGCTGACCTTCAGCTTACACAAAAGACATTAGTGCTGTCTATCTGTTTAAAATATGGAGGGAAGGAAAAAGGGAGAAAGAGGGAAGGAGGTAGCAAGAGGAGCTTCCAAGGTAATGAAATCTTGCCATAATTTAAAGACTGGACTACTGGGGACAGGTCCTGGCCAAAGTCTTAAAAAAAAAAAAAGAGTAGAGTCAGGACAAATTAAATTGGATTTCTTTTTTTCCTTGCTTTCTTTTAAATTAGGCTTAAGTGCATGCATGGAGCACTTCTTCATTCTCGTTTTTCCCTCTCGTCCCACGAAAGCAAGATAACAGCATTACAGTGCAGAATGAATGGAATCATTTCCAAACCAATTAACCTCTGACAGAATGCATGAGAGGACACGGTGTGTGTGTGTGTGTGTGAGGGAGGGAGGGAGGGAGGGAGAGAGCGTTAATAATGTGAGAGAAAACGAGAATCTTTCCACAGGATAAGTATATGAGTGACATGGGGTCCAGATAATGATAAAGAGGACACAGCCCTGAGGCTACAGGAATTGTAGAAAGAGAAAACCACACAGGGAGAATGTATTCATCAATATCTCTCTCTCTCTCTCATTGCCTATTCTGGAATGAAGCTCACACCCAGCTGCCACTGCTCCATTTAGTTAATTAAAGGTTCCATTTAGTGCTACAGCCTGCTGGTAGCATGCATGCCAATCAATAGTGTTTTGATACAGCACATACACGTACAACACTACGCTAACATGCACCACACTGCACCTTAACACAAGTACCTTGTTGCACAATACCTAAATATTCTGTCCTCACACTTTAGCCAAACACATTCAACATCTTTTTGGTCAAGAACATTTACTTACCATATGATACAAAAAGTAATGCAAACATACAAATATATTTAAAGCAATATCACAACAAGAAAGAGTGTGATTATACTGAATATCGGAATGGCTGTGATTTGGTAATCACACTCACTTCATAGCATGTCGGCTAGCTGGCTAGCTCACACTGATTTATACATTCCCGTTCAAGGTGCTTCCAGTGAAACTGGTGTTCCTTCTTCCTTTTCATTATCATTTGAAAAGCTTTCAAATTTTAAGTCAAAAGTTATATTCCTATAAAGAATGATTTGCCATGTCTGCTGATGATGTTGATAACACCAGTGTAATAAATATTTTGAATTAGTAAGTGGAATTTTATGGGGCGAACACAGACAAACAAAGTGATGCACACAGTGAAATGACCCATTGTGGTCATAATAAATATAAGACTCTTGGAACACTATGTGACCAATCAAATTAGTGTACCAGAACTAACTGTTGTATAATTAAATAATATTGGCTGGCTTTTTTTGTGGTACATCAGATATATTCCATTCAGCAAGCATGATATTGAACGAGTCGAAGAGTCGTTCAGTATCATGCTAGCTGAATGGAATATATCTGATATACCACAAAAAAGACAGCCAATAATATTACAAGAAAAGAGAGTCATCTATATCCCCCGGCCTATATACCAACTACATATCAAGTTTCAAGATATTATTTGTCACATTTTTCAAATTCTGCTGCAGGAAACCAGCTCTTTACACTGACCTCAGCAGCCCATGGCATAAGCCTACTGGGCCTTTGGTCCAGGTGAGCTGAAAATTAAAATTTCTCACATTTCTGAGTCTCGAAAGGCACATATACATTACTTAATCAACACATATACCAACTTTCAAGACCATATCAGTCATAGTTTTCAAGTTCTGCTCCGGAAACAAGACCTACCCCTGAGAGACTAAGTCTGAAATTGTTTCCATGGAAACATTAAAAATTTAAATTTCTTAGTATGAAAAGGCACATCTACATCACCTTGTTAACATGTATACCAAGTTTCAAATCCGTATCATGAAT
>JAPEIY010000003.1:13393984-13408866 GCA_026122135.1 Cathorops aguadulce | reverse complement strand
CCCCCCCCCCCCCCCCCCCAGAGTGTAATATTGCACATTTCCAAGAAAGAAACCTCTCTGACATTCATGTCTGATGAAATCTTAATTCAATCCCTACTCACATTTCACACTTAAATATCGATATGCACAGCAGGAGAGTTTCTCTTAGGTCACCTCTGAAGCATTCGTTGCAGTATCCTGTTTAAAATATTTAAACTGTTCACTTGATATGTTTCCTATAACTAACACCCTGCTTCCATTATGTCTGACTCCAGGCCTTATCCATTTAACAAATGGCACACAAGGTAAGGGCATCTCATTTCTCCAAGTTGTATCTGCGGTTACAGAGGGGACCATTACACTTAATTAACACCATATTTCAGCAATTAAACTCTCTTTTGCTGGTTGCCGTGAAACATGCTGTGAGTGATAAGTCCTATTTAGCAGAATTTGTCAGCAAATTGCCTTAGAAGCAATATATTTTGTAAGGAAAATTCATTAAAATTTGAAACAAAAATGAGTTAACATAAGGTTAATGGGAGTAACAACAAAAAAGTTTTTTTTTTTTGCTTGTTTTCAGCACTGCACACTGTAGTGAGTGGTTCAGGGTTTTTGTTTGTTTTTTTTACATTTAGATATGTGTATTAAAGTGCATATCCTGGACCAATTTTGTATTTTTTTTTAATATGAAAGTATGTCCCTTTACACACTCATCCAGAAGGATAATTTTGCACAAGGCCACCTGTCTACAGCAGAAAAAAAAAAATAATAACGCGTCTGGATAAATCCCAAGGGAGTCTGGAGCCAGATTCGTGACGTCACGTGTGGAACCGCCAGCAGGCTGAGAGAGCTTGCATGGTTTCAGTGCACAGCCTGTGTAGACCAATTTTAGCAGTTAGTAATTTTGCATTGAAATATGGAATTGTCACCTGAGTGCAAAGTTACTTCACCTTTGGATGTCAAAATTAGGGCTTCATCTGTTTCTATTTGATGATGATTCAAGTAATGAAGACGATGGAGACAACACCAGGGCTGTAAATAATATGGTTGTTTTCTCATAAACAAACCACCGCTGACATAGGATTCAGAAGGAAGCATCCTGCACATGACGTCGCGAAAATCAATGTTTGCCGGGAAATCCAAATGCCAAGTTTTTTCAGAGGCAGACGAATTCACCTCAAATGGCTTGATTTCAACTGAATTTCTGATATTGCACAAGGTAAAAATTGCACAAAATGCAAAATGTGACAAATATTTGACCAAAGTTTAATATAAAATAAGATAATTACATTGATCTTGCTTCTAAATATACCCAAGATGTGCACTTTAATGTACTTTGTTTAACTGAAACATGGATTAAGCCACGGGGTGTAGGGAGCTCTGGATAGAGGTAGCACTTTTGGCGTCTAGCAGCTGTATCCTACTATGTAGGGTAGCTGGGCATCACTGGTCCTCATTCATCTCCCAAACTCTCACGTGCTGGCTCCAAGCGTCACACCCTGGAACACCGCTTCTGCTGGCGGACTAAACCACGTGAGGGGATGGTGTTTACACTACACCATTTCTAGGCGGAGGAGCTGCTTTGGGCAGTCAATGGCTAGCGAGCGGAGGAGATTCCAGTTGATCCAACGGTCAAGTGTAGGGGAGTAAACCATTCAAATCAGGAGTGGAGCCTCGAAGGCAGACCAGTGTGCTGTGCAAACTGACTCCGGCAACTCCTGCAGCCAACCTGGTGCCAAGCGCACTGCTTCGCATTCCTTTGGATTACACCGGTGAGGCCAGGAGGGGGGTCCTGACGATTGGGCAACCCAGGATCTCCATATACTTCGCCCAGGCTTGCGCCCTGAAGAGGTTACTTCAGTGCCACTGCCCCAGTGGCAGAAACAACACGGGAGACAGCAGTTACAAGTTATAAGTCCGGAGCGAATTGACGTGAGCTCAGACACTATGGGTTGTCTCTGACGGTGGGAGGGACCATTGCGTCCTACTGGTCAGCTACCACCTGCCTCAAGTTGGGCAGCCCCCAGCCAGTAAGGTGCTGACCCATCACAGTCTGCCTGATTCAATGGGTGCTTGGAGCTCAGGACAAAACCGAAGAGCTGACTGCAAACTCTGCACCAGGAAAAACAAGAAACAAAACAAGGAAGCCACCAGCGCTGAGATTGGCAACCTGGAATGACAGGACCATGCGTCCTGGCCTCTCTGACGACCTACAACAAGTTGACGATGCAAGAAAGACAGCGGTCATCAGTCGGGAGCTCAAGAGATTCGAGATAGACATTGCAGCACTGCAGGAAACCAGGCTACCATCAAACGGCAGCCTTAGAGAAAAGGACTATACATTCTTTTGGCAAGGGAAAGCCCCAGAGGACCACCGTGTGCACGGTGTAGGTTTTGCAGTAAGAAACTCTCTATTGTCTGCAATTGAACCCCCATTAGAAGGCACAGACCGCATCCTCTCTCTTCGCCTTACAACCACCTCAGGCCCTGTGAACATCATGAGTGTCTATGCCCCAACTTTATGCTCTTCAACAGAGGCAAAAGACAAGTTTTATGAGGAGCTTGAGACTGCCATCGAGAAGCTTCCCATCAATGAACACTTGTTCCTGCTCGGTGACTTTAATGCACGGGCTGATTTCGATTACATCTCCTGGCCCCACTGCATTGGTCACTTTGGCATCAGCAACCTCAATGAGAATGGGCAAAGTCTCCTTGAGCTATGCTCTTGTCACAACCTCTGCATTACAAACACATTCTACCCCATGAAGCTCAACCACAGAGTGTCCTGGAGGCATCCCAGATCTCATCACTGGCATCAGTTGGATCTAGTCATCACCAGAAGATCCTCACTGAACAGTGTCCTCTCTACACGCAGCTACCACAGTGCTGACTGACACTGATCACTCCATGGTGGCCAGCAAGGTGCGTCTTCAACCCAGATGGATCCATCATTCAAAGCATAAAGGATGACCTCGAATCAATACGGCTATGACTTCAGTCCCTGAACTGCGCGAATGCTTTGCAGAGACCATCCAAGAGGCACTCACTAACTGCCCAACAAGCAGTGCCGATGAGAGATGGAACTACATCCACGACGCTACATACAAGTCAGCTGTTGACACTTTTGGAAAGAGGGAGCAGAAAAACCCTGATTGGTTTGAAGCTGGTATCCACTCATATAGCTGGTCATAAATAACCTGCTTGGTGATCTTCAAAATTATAGACAATAGAGATACTGGGCGATAATTTGCCTTATTAGTTCTATCATCCTTCTTGAAGACAGGAACAACATTTGATTGCTTCCATTCAGAAGGCCAACAGCTGTCATTGATAACCTTATTAATAACAGCAGCAAGAGATTTGGCAATTGCAGATGATGCAATTTTGAGTATCCTAGGAGATAAACCATCAGGACCAGAGAACTTTTTAGGGTCAAGTGTAGCCAGCAATTTGTAGATTGAATCAACAGAAATGCGAGTAAAATTGAACTCACCATCGATGCTATTAGACTTTATCACTAAGACACTAGGGTGAATAGCGAATAAGTCATCATTCTGGTTTGTCACATTCTCAGAAGCGATGCAATAATCGTTAAGGACATTAGCTATGTCAATTTGATCAGTGATTATCCTGGTGGAATTGACCAATGTGATGTTTTGAATTGGATTTTTCTTGCGAGGGAGTAAAGGCTTTAGTTTCTTCCAGAAATCAGGAGGCTTTGCATTGGTGATGGAATCATTGAGGTATTGTCTCATGAGCTGTCGTTTCAAAGTGCGGACTCTATTCCTTTGCACACAATAACTTTCAAACTTTTCAACAGAATTGTGCTTGCGATATTTCTTGTAGAGGTTGTTTCGGTAACTAATCTGATTGACCAGTTCAGGTGTCACCCAATGGAGTTGATCACCTCTTACACGTTTCTGCTTGAGTGGTGCGTAAGTGTCAAAGATACTACAAAAGATACTTGACCACTGGAAATACATTTCATCTACTGATTTTAAGTCATTGCAGACAATTTTGTCAAGAGGAGATTAATTTAGATCCTGAAGAAATAGTTGTTGATCAAAGTTTTTCATACTCCTGTAAGAGATGAATCGAGGAATTAGTCTCGGAAGTTTGCGCTTCCAAATTGTGAATATAAGGTCATGGTCACTTAGTCCCAAATGTAAACAGCCACTGTATGCAAATCTATTCTCCTGATTTGTGAGAATTAAATCCAACAAGGTAGATGAAGAATTAGTAACCCTTGTAGGTTGAGTTATAGTATTAATAAGACAAAACTGTTCACACAAGTCGGTAAATCCAGAATAAGGCTTGAGTTGATCAAAATTAAAGTCCTCCAGGAGCAAAATTTCATGTCTCAATCTGTTAATTGATTAGATATAATGAGAAAGTTCTAATAGAAATTCTATTGGTTTAGTTTTATTGGGTGAACGGTAAACTGCAGAAATATTAAACCAAGAGTTATTACCTTCTTTAACTTCCAGATAGATCGTTTCAGTGTTCTCTGGTTCAAATTTCTTTCTTCTAATAACGGAAAAATTATCGGAAATTTGAATACAAGCCAGAAGACCACCAGCTCCTCTTTTCCTATCCCTTCAATAAATCTTGTAATTGGGATGGTGCAATAAAGAATTATTTACAAAGGAACACAGCTTAGTCTCCATGAGGAAAAATATGTCAAAGAGGTCCAGATCTAATAGGATGTTTTAACTCATCCAGTTTGCCAACAAGGCTGTTTACATTAAGATGAGCAATCTTGAGGTTAAATTTGTAATACGATAGAATGGTGTCTTTATACCAGTCAATCGGGTTATAAAAACTAGTTGTTGACATGGAAGACCATGAAGAATTAAATATTGAAGAATTATCACAGAGAATGGCAAGTAACTCAATAAGCAGAGTTGACATTCCTCCACAATCGAAACTGTTGGAAGGGAAGAATCATGGCTTCTTTTCTTGTTGTAGGCAGCTTTACCATCGATACATGATGTGGAAATTTTTGCAGCAGGATTTACACTGATAGGAGCATTGATTTCTCCATATAATTTTACTACACGAGTAACAGGCCAGTGAAGGTCCAGGATTTGGACAAATGTCTCCACATTTAAGCAGTCTAGAGCAGTTAAAGATAGCAACATAGCTGCTAGTATAGTTGACTCGTGGACCAAAGAACCGTCTCTTGTACAAGAATGGAATACACTTTGATGTGGAAAGATTTCTCAGTGCAATAACTGGATGGTTATAGTGGTCCTGGATAATGGCATTGAGAACTGCTAATGAAAATACCAAGTGAAATAAAAGTTTGTAGGGAGACGAGTAAAACACATCCATCTCCTTTGCCATTATGCATCACTGACCGTGAACCACTCACAGAGAAGCAGAAAAAAAAGAACAACAAAGAGAAGGAGGTTAGTTCTGTTCCTGCGAGACGGCTGCTGGTTTAAATCCCTGGACTGAAGCTGAGCCGAAGCTCCACTGAGCACGCTGTTTGTGTCCTGAGTTACGGTGGACCTGTCTGAGGTGGTTCAGAAGCTACCGGTTAAGCAGCGATTGGAGCTGTGGGGTAGAATGGCGTTGTTACTGCAACACACCCTGCACTCATACCCCTCAGAGCACTGGATCAGCCGCCACGACCACAACGGAGATGACATCAATTCTTCTGTTACCAGGCAAAAGAATGTCTAAGAATATCCAAGAGGTATTTCAATACAATATCTTTTAACTAATAGTGTAAATTTCACCCTTTAATTATGAAAAGCAACAAAACCAAACATCTTCCAAGGAAACAAGCATGTTACACCACTGGAAAATAATCTAGATGTGAATTGGGGTCCCCAATCACTCACTATATCTTCAGGGATCCCGTAGTACCTGAAGACATTGGTGAAGATGAGTTCTGCAGTTTTGAAGGCTGTGGGAAAGCTGGGCAAGGGAATGAGTTTCAGAAATTTGGAGAAATTATCAATGACTACAATGATTACTGTATTGTCCTGTGATTTGGGTAGATCAGTGATAAAGTCTATTGGCAGATGGAACCAAGGTCTCTAGGGTGTGAGCAGTGGCATGAGTTTACCCATGGGCAGAGCCTGGGGTACCTTGGCTTGGGCACAGGCAGAACAGGAGGAGATGAACTGGTTAATGTCATAACATGTTCTCCCACCAATACTTTGTCCTGATGGGTTGTTAAGTGCATTGAATATTAGAGTGCCCTGTGACAGGATACGAGTGTGCCCAAATGATGAGGCAACCCTGAAATTGTGAGACTGGGTGGACAAGTTTCTGGAGGGTTGTGAGGTTGGACCTGTGACAGTTCCTTGTCAATATCCCAGGAGAGAGTGTTCACAAAACACTTGGGTGGCAGGATCGGTATGGACCCTTGATTGAGGGTTGTGGAGGCATGGATTCTGGATAGTGCATCAGATTTAGTGTTTCTGGAGCCAGGGCAGTACAAGTTGGTACACTGGAATCATGTGAAGAGTGCCCAACATGCCTGACATAGGTTCAGCCAGTTAGCAGTCTTGAGGTATTCAAGATTATGATCAGTAAGAATGCTAAATGGATGTACAGCCCCCTTGAGCCAGTGCCTATACTCCCCCAGGGCAAGTTTAATTGCTAGAAGTTCTCTGTTCCCTATATCATAGTTCTGCTCAACTAACATAAGTTTCTTTGAGAAGAATGCCATAGGGTGTAGTTTAGGCTTCTTCCTGAAGCACTGGGACAAGACACCTCCCCCTCCAGTTTCAGATGCATCTACCTCGATGGTGAAGTGCTCAGTAGGATCTGGGTGTTTCAGGATGGGTGCTGTGGTGAAGGAAGACTTGAGCTGAATAAATGCTTCCTCTGGCCCCTGGTTCCATTGAAGACAATTGGGCCCTTTTTTGAGTAAAGCGGCAAGGGGATTGGTGATAATACTGAACACTTGAATGAATTGTTGGTAAAAGTTGCCAAACCCTAGGAAACATTGAAGCTTCTTGACAGAAGTGGTGGATGGCCAAGTGGTGACCATGGTAACTTTGTTGGAGTCTATACTAACTCCTCCTGCATTGTTTATGTACCCCAGGATTGAGATTTGGGAAACATGAAATTTACACTTTTCTGCTTTGGCACTTTTCTGCTAGTTCTCCAGGAGCCTGGTGAGTATTGACTGGACATGCTCTTGGTGACTAGCTTCATCTGAGGAGTCAAGAAGAATGTCATTGATATATGCAATGATGTAGCATCACAGCATGTCCTGAAGTACATCCCTAATTAGGCACTTAAACACACTGGGTGCACAAGGGAGCCCATATGGCATGACAAGGTATTCAAAGTGCCCAGAGGCGGTACTGAGCACAGTCTTCCATTTGTCCCCTTATCAGATACGTACCAGGTTGTAGATGCTCCTGAGGTTCAGCTTGGTGAAAATGTGGGCAGACCATAGCTGTTATGAGACAGAGGGTACTAGTGACAGCAGATAAGGGTATTTCATAGCGATCTGGTTCATCCTTGATAATCTATACAAGGTCTAAGCCCCCCCTTCTCTACAAAAAAGCCTGTGGATGCTGGAGATGTGGAAGGACAGATATAGACTTGTTGCAGTGCTTCTTGGACATACTCCTCCATAGCAGATTGCTTGGTGATCAAGAGTGAGTAAATACGACAGTGTGGTGGGGTAGTGCATGGGAGGATATTGATGGCACAGTTAGAGGGTCTGTGAGGAGGTAGTCCACTGGCCTTTCCTTTACTGAATACCTCCTCAAGTTCATGGTAGCAGACTGGAACATGTTTGATGTCCCAATGTGAGGGACTCTCCACAAAGGTGGAAGCCTGAGTGAGTGGTGGCAGTTGCAGACAGTACTGATGGCAGGCTGGGGATCATTGTAGAATGGTTACAGCTTCATGATCCTCTCATCTCATGGTCCCCCTGGTTACAGCTTCATGAGCCTCTCATCTCATCGCAGCATAGGGAGCTATGCTGCGATGAGATGAGAGGATCATGAAGCTGTAACCAGGGGGACCCCAGAATGATAGCTTGGTTGGAAGTACAGGTGACAAATAGTAATGTGTGTTCCTTTTGCAGGACTCCAACCTGCCTCTCCAGGAGGTGTAGTGTGAGTGGTGACCAACCCCTCCCCAATAGGATTTTCTGGTTGCTGGTGTTCTTCTGTGGGTAGCTCGAGCCTTTGAACAACCCCAAGGTCAATGAAGTTGCCCTCTGCCCCAGAGTCTAATAGTGCAGAAAGAACATGGGAAGACTCTGAGGTTTAACAAGTCATTGAGCTTAAGGATTTGCTGAGTAGAAAAGGCTTTATGACTCACTAGCATGGTGGAGCTACTTTCCTTCCCAAGGTTGTCACATTTCCTAGTGTTCAATGGTAGGAATGGGAAATTGGACCAACAGATGAACAGGCTCATCACAGTAGAAGTACAGTCCTTCCTGATGTCTCCTGCCCCTCTCTGAATGGGGTATGCAAGTGTTGGAGACCTAAATGGGCATGGGAAACTGTGCAGGCTGGATATTAAACAGGAACATGCTGTAAGGAGGGCCAATTATGGAAGAGATTGTTCAACTTAATAGCCAGGTCAATAAAAGAGTCCAAGATATGCTGCTCATCATGGCATGCAAGTTCGGTGAAGATCCAGACCTTAATGGAACGTGGCCTTCAGCGCTTGTTCATTCCAGCTGCCAGCATACAGAATTCAAGGGTGCGTTCAGCCACTCTCCTTTCTCCTTGCTGTATAGTCAGCAACTTTTCTCCTACTTCGAATCCCTAAAGCTGATGATTAAAAACTTCCTTGAAGAGTTCAATGACATTTGTGGGAAGTTGTGAATTCACCTCTGCAACTCTCATACCATGGAAGACCACTGTAAGGCCCTGCCAGTAAGCAAATTAAGAAACTGGGTGATTTTCTGCTGATCAGAAGTCCCCATTTGGGCCATGAAAGACAATGACCATTGCCAGAAGAAACCTTTGCATTCTGATACTTCACCAGAGAACTTCTGGTAGAGGAACAATTATAGAGGAGTTCCTGGCAGGTGCTGGATGTGTCAGGGGGGCCCGTGAGACAGCAGCAGCAAGTTGTGAAATACAGATGTTCAAATCACTCAACATTTGCTGGTGTTCTCCTAACAGTAGTCCTTGTGCTGAAAAAGCAGTTTGATTTGCCTCCTCTGCTGTGTCCATGATGGCAAAGTATCCTGTCAGAGGTGCAGGCACTTACAGATGCACAGCGGGTGCATCACAAACAGGCAGCCAAATCCAAATTTTGAGATGAGAAACAGTCAGGGTCATGCAATGGGTCAGTCAACTAGCAAACAGAGTGTCAGAGGAATAAGTTCAGAATCCGAATATAAACAAAAGCAGGGTCAAAGTCACTAAAGTCAGCATGAGGAACAAACAGCTTGGTATGATCAGGTACAGGGACACAAAGATACTTCGCACTGAGGGTTTGTAGTTATTGTCAGTAAGTAGTGTAGACTAAATAGCTGTGATGTGTGACAGGTGCAGTGATGATAAGAATTTGGGAAAGGGTGGGTGCTGTGATGCTTGGGAATTGTAGTCCGTAGCAGCCATGTTTGAAGGATGCCACAAAATCTGATTGCTTGTACTATCAATGCCAGCTTATAGCTCATGAAAATCAGAAATCTATTATCTCAAATTATTAGAATATTTCTGAAGATCAATCAAAAAATGATTTACAGTAATGTCCAACTTCTGAAAAGTATATTAATTTATACATTCAGTACTTGGTTGGGGATCCTTTACTGTGAATTACTGTGTCAATGTGGCATGGCGGCAATCAGTCTCTGGTACTGCTAAGCTGTTACTGAAGCCTAGGATGCTTTAATAGCAGCCTTCAGCTCATCTGTATTTTTTGGGTCTGGCATTTCTCATCTTTCTCTTGACAATACCCCATAGATTCTCTATGGGATTCAGGTCAGACGAGTTGGCTGGCCAATCAAGCACAGTAATATCATGGTCAGCAAACCATTTGGTAGTAGTTTTGGCACTGTGGGCAGGTCCAAGTCCTGCTGGAAAAGGAAATCAGCATCTCCATAAAGCTTCTCAGCAGATGGAAGCATAAAGTGCTCTAAAATCTCCTGGTACTGTAGATGGGTGCATTGACTTGATAAATATGATATGGTACCCCAAATCATTGCAGACTGTGGAAACTTCACATTGGACTTCAAATACCTTGGATTCTCTAGGACCTTGATTTCCAAATGAAATGTAAAAGTTACTGTCATCAGAAAAGAGGACTTTGGACCATTGAGAAACAGTCCAGTTCTTTCTCTCTTTAGCCCAGGTAAGGTGCTTTTGGTGTTGTCTTGGTTCAGGAGTGGCTTGATACTAGGAATGCAACAGTTGTAGACCCTTTCCTGAAGTTGTCTGTGCATGGTGGCACTTGATGCACTGACACCAGCCTCAGTCCACTCCTTGTGAAACTCTTCCAAGTTCTTAAATTGACTTTTTTTGACAATCCTCTCAAGGCTGCGGTAATCCCTGTTGCTTGTACACCTTTTCCAGGTCAGCCTTTTCAGCAATGACCTCCTGTGGTTTATCCTGCTTGTGGAGGGTGTCGATGATCATCTTCTGGACAACTGTCAAGTCAGCAGTCCTCCCATGATTGTGGCTGCATATACTGAACTCGACCAAGAGATACACGATATTTATACTCCTTTACTCAAACTCTAAATGAAATATTAGAATATTTTGAGATAATCAGAAATACAGTTTCATGAGATATAAGCCATAAAAATCAAAATTAAAACAAAAAAAGGCTTGGAATATTTCACTTTACGTGTAATGAATATGGAAAATATGAAAGTTTACTTTTTTGAATTGAATTATGACAAAAATTAACTTTATCATTTTTTTTTTAGATTCACGAGTAGTAATGAAGGACTCAAGTATGTTCTACCCAATCAGGAACATGTGTCCAAAGAGACACATTTAAGAAAAAAAAGGCAGGCACTGAAGGTCTGCTGTAAGACATACATAGTCACATATTCAATTAAGCACACAAATCAACTAAACTTTAACTGAGCCAAGAGTTATGTATGGCAAAAAAAAAAGAATAAAACACACAAAAATTAAACAATGCATCCTTTGTTGCATGAAGAACAATTTATTTCTATCTGCCTCAGTCAATACAATTGGCACCACAGGAAGATGCATTAGCTCTTTTCCTGTAAAACACAGACATGCATTTAGCATAATTACTAAAATCAGTGGAATATTCCCTGCAGAGTCGTTAGAGCATCATAAATCCAGACATTGAATATGCTCTCTTATTAACATCTCCCTCCCTAACACAGCAACGCAAATGGAGGCACTTTAATTAAAGTGATTGCAGTATTAACCATTACTTATAGGCCTGTCAAATGAAATTGACATTTCTGCAATAGTAATGCAGGCTAAATCTCTCTCTCTCACACACACACACACACACACACACACACACACACACACACACACACACAGGATCTCATAAAGCCATTCAGGCATCAATACCCCACTCTCAATATACTGTAACTCTTCATTGCATCATATCTTCAATCTTCATCATGTCATGCCTTCAAACCTATTGATTCTCTTCTATCAACCATTTATGCCTGCTCTCCTGTCTCAGATGCAATGGTGCACACAGACCCCCATGTATATATATATTGCATATTACCTTTCGTGGCAGATTGACAACCTTATTTCCTGTATGCCCCCTATGTGCACAAATCTTTTCCAACACACACACACACACACACACACACACACACACACAGCTCATTATCATGCCGACTCAGGTGGTTTTAGTTTGGCTCTAAAATTCAAAGTGATAACAGGAGTGAGTTATTTCACGTTGTTCAGGGACCTGGAGATTTATCCACATGCCGGCATTTTCATTTGGGGGTGAATAATAAAGCCTCTGATATGAGAGTTAATCACAAGCTCTCGACACTGCCTGTGTGACAGTTTTTTTTTTTCTGCTCACCCACCTCTTGATGCTTAACCCCATTTTCTTTTGTTCTTGTTTTACTTTTTTTCTCTCCTTCTTTCTATCATTTCTCCCTGTATAACAGTTTCATAAATCAGAAACACACTATTGTCCCCCTGAAACTAATTAAAGACAGAGAAAATATTTTCATTCCTAATTGAAATGAAAATTAACCTCAATGGAGACTGACATTATAATATCAGAGCTACTGTAACAGGGTGAGATGGGAGCATGAGAGAGACAGAGAGAGAGAGGAGAGAGATGGGACACTGGGAAAATGCTTACTACTGTACTATGGCGTGGTTAATAATCAATGCAGGATTATTGGTACTTTTCCTGTATCTTTTTCCTCTCTTGAGATGGTCACGTGCTGTGTAGTGATGGAATAAAATAAATTTATTAGATACTGAATTCATGAATTTTTTCCCCTTTTGTTACAAAATGATGAATAAAATGAAAAATCAAAAACAAAAAACAGCCTGTACAAGCTTGTTCTGTCTTGTAATGTGCATAGTACTTTTGCAGTAGTGGCATTCAGCCCAAATGAAGGCAAGGATACCAACACTTTAATCTTGGTCAAAATAATTAAAAAAAAAAAAAGGCAGATGAAATGAAAAATACAATATTATTCTCCGGCAGATTTTCAAACGTGGTCTGATTGGGTGCATGGTATTACATAGACCTACTGTACATTCTTAAGCTAAATATACACAAGAAAACATGGTGGGTGAATAAATAAAAACTAATATTAGAGCCCCATTATGCAAGAATAATTTTTTGCTCTTGGGCTCCCCTTAAAGTTGTCGAGTGTAATTCACTTTTATGCCACTCATGTAAATACAAATCATGCTTTGAGCTCCTTCATAGTGTGACTACGCAGGCACTTAAGGATGTGTGTGTGGCAGAAGACAGCTTTAGAATAACAAACCCAACCAAATCGAGAAACAGGAATTATGGTCAGAAAACAAGCTAGGGTCAGGTGATCGTCAAACAGAGTAACGAAGGCAAAACGGAGAACGAGGGAACAAGAAAAAACTAGCAAAAGGTCAAACAGGCAGAAAGTTAGTCAGAGAATAATAAGGCTTGGCATGTATGGTAAACTGGAATGACACTTCACAATGTGTGCTTGTGTGACTGGGGTTTAAATGCTGAGACAGGTGATGAGGAAATGAATGTCAGCTGTGAGTTAGAAGGTGGGAGAGAGAGAGGGCGCTGTGTGTGCAGGGAGTTGTAGTCTGAGCGGTCCATGTTTGTAGTCTGCTCGTCTCCAGTGGGTTTACTGACAGAGTCCCTCTCCAAGCAGCTACCTCTGGGAGCTGAATTATTTCGGGGGCGTCCTCGACCTCTGGGTGCTGGCTTGTTCAGGTGTTGGGTGTGGAAGTCTTGCTTGAGCAGAGGGTCGAGGATGTCCTTGGACTTGACCCAACTTTGTTCTTCTGGCCCATACCCTTCCCAGTCCACCCAGTACTCAATCTGGCCACCTCTTTGCCTGGAGTCGAGGATCTTGTTGACCTGGTAGATGATTCGAGATTCAGAGAAGGATGATCTTGAGTGGGTGTGTTGTTGGAGAGTGAACCTGGGATGATGGGTTTGAGATTGGAAACATGGAAGGTGGGAGAGACTCTGCTGTGCGGTGGAAGCTCTAGATGATGTCCATCATTAATGTGCATTAACACCTTGAAGGGTCCAATGTAATGTGGTTGGAGTTTCTTGCAGGCGTGTGTCTCTCATAGGTTCTTTGTCGCTACCCCTACTCGATCACCCAGAAGTTAAGTGGGAGTATATCCTCTATGATGATCAGCATAAGTCTTGTATTTGGTGCAGATGACTTCTAGCTGCTGATGGACCTCTTCCCAAATTGTTTGGCTGCGTTGGAACCACTCATATGCTGCCTGGACCTGACTGGGTGTGTCATCCCAGGGGAACAAGGGTGGTTGTAGCTGAATATGTACTGGAATGGTGTTAGCTAATTCCCAGAATGCTTCAGAGACTTCTGTGCATACTCAGCCCATTGCAGCAAACGTGCCTAGTCACCCTGGTTGCACATGCAGTAGATTTTTAGCAAGCAGCCGATTTCCTGTTTGGCCTGCTCTACCTATCCATTGGTGGTAGCCGGATGTGAGGCTAACAGACACCCCCAACCTCTCCATGAAGCAGGACCAGAACTTGGAGATGAACTGTGGGCCTTGGTCACTGACAACATCCTCATCCTCAGGGATGTTGTAGTAGTGGAAGATGTGTTGAAAGAGGAGTTCAGCCATTTGGGCAGCTGTAGGGATACCCGGAAGAGGGATGAGCCTCAAGGCCTTTGAGAACTGGTTGATGGTGACCATGATTGTGGTGTTGTCTTGGGATGCAGGAAGGTCTGTGATGAAGTCAATCATCAGGTGTGACCAAGGTCACTGGGGGACAGGTAGAGGCATGAGTTTGCCGGGTGGAGGAGATCGGGGAACCTTAGTCTGGGCACAGTCAGAACAGGAAGAGATGAAACAGTTGATTTGTCAGCATGTTGTCCCACCAATACCTATTCCTCAACATCTGATACGTACACTGACTGTTGGGGTGACCAGTGGCAGGAGGGGAGTGCGCCCAGGTGATGAGTTTACTGTGTAGACTTGCTGGCACAAAGAGAAGACCAGGTGGGATGTTGTTAGGACTCGATTGACATTGAGACTTATGGATTTCATTGTCCAGATCCCATGTGATGGATTGAATGAAGTGTTTAGATGGGATGATGGGTTGATGTTCTGTGTCTCTGGGAGATGGGTCTACAGCCTGAGACAGAGCATCTCCTTTGGTATTCTTGGACCCTGGTCAGATGGAGATAGAGAAATTAAACCAGGTAAAGAGCAGTGCCCACCTGGCCTGATGTGGATTCAACCTCTTGGCCTTCTTGAGATACTCTAGGTTCTTATGGTCAGTTAGGA
>JAPEIY010000003.1:13356372-13378393 GCA_026122135.1 Cathorops aguadulce | reverse complement strand
AGGCTACAGTGTGAAGATGCAAGGTTCTTCATGAACAAATGATTTTATTTCACAAGTTTCTTAGACAGAATAAAATTAGACAGTGGTCTAATTGAACATATATACAGTATAATCAAAGCCCCTTTTTGTTTAAACGAACTTTTCAAGAACAACATTAGAGTAGTTGTGAACATACAATATCTTTGCAATAGCATGGGTTGTTATTCCTTGGCATGAGTGCGAATGAGGAAACATTTTTTTGCGTGAGCAACAAAACACCCGTCTTTAAAACTAGACTGTGAGTGCATCCCTTCAATAGCAAAGTCCACCAGTCTCGTAAACTGAGCAACAAAGATTAGCCTACACTGATCGGACATTAGACATCTCCACTACAGTGGCACTTTTCTTTCTCCCCGCCCCTTTTTTTTTTTTTTTACAAATTCGGAGGAGCATATATGTGGGAACATCTTTTAGCGCATCAATGAGCAAAATCCCAAACAACTCTTTTTAGATCCAAGCTGTGAGCGCGTTTATTCTCTATACTAAGAATGGCAAGGCCCGATTGTCTCTCCTGTGCCATGGAGCTTCGCAAGTACATTTTAATCAATTTCAATTTAGAAAAACTTGAAGCAGCAGCACAGCCAGTGATCTCTCCTCCACCTGATGCTTGTCCAGGACAAGCATCACTTTCCCCAGCCGTGTCGTGGCGCGCAGTGAGCTCTCCCTCATCTGCTGCCAGCCTGTCTCCCTGATCTGGGGTCGTTGTGGAAAACATATGGCGTTTTAATAACGGAAACTGTGAGTCTTTTATTAAAGTTGTCTTTTAGTTGCCATAGGCTCTTTTGTTCTTTTTTCTAAAGAAGGGGAAAGTCTGATTCAGCCGAGGCTATGCATGGCTAACATAGGCTAGGCTACTTGCCGTGTTTAACTAAATAATGCGAGTCTTTTTTTCCTGTGCCAGCGGCCCCGACCTGTTAGCGATCCAGGACTATCAGTAGGCCTGTCTGGATTAACTCTCCCAAATAAAGAGGAAATTTTGGGGAGTGTGGCAGTTAGGGCTTCTTTTTTCTTTTTGTTAATCCGTTTTTGGGCACCACTTTTATGTCTGGTGGGTTTCATTGTTAGCCTATTGAGTGTGTCAACTGCTGTTCGACCTTCATGTTGATGTTGGGCGTGGGCCCCCCTGCCTCGCGGGGGCTGCGGGGGTGAAGTTTACGCCCATGCCCTCAATGACTATTTGAGGTTTTACTCAAAAGCACTATTCAGATGGGATTAGTTTTACGTGATGACATGCAATTATTATTATGGGTACTTCTCTGGAATTTTGCCCCTGGAAAAGATTACATCATTTAATCAATTTATAAAATGCTCTGCAGGAATAACTCCACGTAATATTATATCCCATTTGGATTGGTTTGGATATACCAAAGTTTAAAATGCAGAACAATAAAACTAGATTTGAGAGTTTGTCAGAAAAGTCTTTTTCATCCACATGCCAAAATTAAAAAAAAAAACTTCTCTATCACAAAGTTGTCTCAAAGTCAGCATCACAGAACTGGCATCACTCAGTTAATACACATGTAACAGGGCTGTGACAAACCAGACGCTCGTGGATTAAAAATAAATTCAAAGCTTTAATAAACACAGTGAGAGAAGACAACATACAAAAGCTAAGCCAGGTCAATACCGAGAAATCAAACGCCGTAACAAGGGCTATACAAATTGTGGTCAGGAAATGAGCAATATTCCAAGAATTGGGAATCAGAAAAGCAAAATGGCAAGATAAACAAGGGCTAGGCAAATCAGAGTCGAAAAGAAGGCGAGGATCGAGAAACCAGGCAACGAGAATGACAAGCAATCAAACAAGGGCTAGGCGAAACAGGAAGAAACTGGAAGGTAAAAAGGGGTCATATACACAGAAATGCAATCAGAAATAGAACCACTCAGCAGGCTCACTAAAATGTGGAGGAAATACTGTGCAACAGATAAAACAAACAGGAGGGGTATAAATACAGATAAACAAAGAGGTACAGGTGATGATTATTAGAACTCAGGGGAGCCACTAGGAAGGGTCTCCGGGTTGGCTGATGGAGTGCACATGGTAGTGACAGGTGTGTGAGGGGGATTGTGGGAAGTGGAGTCCTGAGTGTTAGGTGAGCCAGGGAGCATGACAACACAACTAGCATCACAAAATGGCCAAGTGTGTGCTAGTTTCATTGAATTAGCCTGTTGATAGTGCAATCAACTATCAAACGGAGTGAAAATAGAATTACAAAATCAGGATGAATGTGTGGGAGTGTTAGTGTATGTGTATTTGTATAGACCTACATCAAGGAAATTATTTAAACCATGAATGATCCAAATATGGTGGCACCGTCAGTGGTCATCCATCTCTAGCAAAAGCCTAGACAAGGATAGATTATACCACAAACAGAATAGCCTCTCTTAGGTTGGAGACATCCTCATGTTAGTTCACTAATAGAGATTAAACAGAGGGTTTTTTTTTTGTTTGTTTGATTTTTTTTTTTGTTGATCCATGCTCAACTACATTGTTTTGTAAGTTCTGTTTTGATAGAGCAGGGCAATGCAGAGCAATGAGCAGTGAAAAAGAATGACACTAGTAGTGATTAGGGTTTCATGGAATGCTAGGGGATGGACTGGCCTTCAGAGACAAATGCACAAACCTTGTCCATAGCCAAACTCATGTATAGGGCTAAAGACATTCCTTACATCAATAGTTACATGGGGAAAGTTATACATATTCAGAGTAGGGTTATGCGGCTGCCATTTGTTCAGAGGGCAAAATAGTTCTTTTTTGTTTTGTTTTTAACCTAATTCAAGTTAAGTTGTATTGTCCCAACATAACCTCCTTACAGCAAACAGTTTCAGGAGGCCAGGTGTAAACTCTGGATTCATAGGTCCCCAGGGGGCTTCCTCTTGCAAATCAGCTTCATTCTCTGCCATAAGCATTGGCAAAACAGTATCACTGACTGCCAGGCCCAATCATCTTCAAGCCCTATTGGTAGTGACCACAGAATAGTTACAATCACCTTTGCTCTCCTAGGAACCAGTGTAGGAAATGGCTGAACTGGTCCTCCTTAGCTTTTGAGTCCAAGCTAGCCAGGTCTATTGATGCAAAGATATCTGAAGAATTTCAAACCTTCCCAAGAATGGCCAGTCATATTCAGCTTTTGTTGAAGTATGTAACAAAGTCAGAGAGGATCTCTTCCCCAAGAAAAGCCCTTAGGACACTAACATCACAATGCCCCAAAGTGAAGGAAGCACAGTGAGTGACCATCGATGCCAATGTGCAATCTGCACAAGCTGTGCAAGATGCCTTGCAGTCAGCATATGACATGCAAGAGAAATTGAGAGAATGAAGAAAACAGTATCAAGTAGTGTTTATCCAAGGTGAAGACTGGCTATCCATTTGGAAAGAACATTTCCAAAAGCTTTTGTCTCCTACTAGTCCCTGTCAGACACTCCAGTCCACATCACCTAAATCTTCAAAATGAAGGAAGAAATTGAAACTGGTCCATTTAGTGAGTCTGACATTGATACAGCAGTACAACAAACAAGACTTGGTAAAGCACCTGGACTGGATGGTCTCCCTATTGAGCTTTGGATACTTCCTAATGTCAGAAAGTTTCTTCACATATTCTACAGTGATACCTTGCAAGTAAACTAGCCACAAGAGTGGGGTCTATCTGGCATTATACCAACCCCCAAAAAGGGTAACCTGATGTTGCCTGATAACTACAGAGGTATTTCCCTAAACACAAGTGGCCTCTAAAGTCTATAACAGACTTCTGTTTAACAGAGTCAGACCAATAATGGATTGGTTTCGACCACCCAACCAGAACGTCTTCTGTCAATTGCACTCCACTGCCTTACAAATCCTAGATCTTTGACATATCAAAGAACTTTTGAATCACCAAAAGTCAAAAGGAGTCTAATAGTCTTCTTAGACTTCCAAAAGGCATTTGATTCCATCAGGCAGGACCTTATATTCTCCATCCTTTGTGCATATGGAATCCCTCTGACTATTGTAGAAGCTATCAAGACAATGTACGTTAACAACTCAGCTGTTGTTCTCACCCCAGATGGTGAAACTGATGTTTTCCATAAACTCTGGCATGCTACAAGGGAATCCACATACATGAAATATGATGTAACATACAAGAGATGTAACAATTTCAGGATGTATTGTTTAACATCAAACTGTCAGTGATTTAACGCTCCACGCCAGTACAAATAATCAGTCTGGCCAGAAAGAGCCACTTCAACCCTTCAGGACTGGTTTGAGAGCACAGACTGGAATATGTTCAGGATAGCTGCCACCTATGACCAGCACTTATGCCTGGAATAATATATAGACTCTCTGACTGGGTACATAGAGAAGTACATCAAAGAAGTCAGTGTTGAAGAGACCATAATCACACATGCCAACCAGAAGCCGAGCTTGATGATTGAGGTCCAATGCCCTGCTCAGAGCAAGAGATGCTGCCTTCATATTAGGAGAGGAAGGCCCTCTCAGGTTGGTAAGGGCTCAGCTTTCCAAGGCCATCAGAAAAGCAAAACACTAGTATGTACAAAAGATTAACAACCAATTCTGTGATACTAAGAACCTCAGATGTATGTGGCAAGGCCCGGATGCCCTAATAGACTATTTTAAAATAAAAATAAAAAAACCCACACCAATAGTGACACCGCCCTGGCATGTTAAATGACCTCAATGCATGGTTTGAAGCTCTGAACAACATGAGGGCATGCAGGTCCATGCCCACCCCTGAAGAGCAGGTACTCTGTCTGGCCCCAACTGATGTGATGAAGATGCTATCCAGAGTCAACCCATGCAAAGATGTAGGCTCGGACAACATACCAGGGAGAATGCTCAAGGACTGTGCATCCTCACAGGTATTTTTAACATCTCCCTGAGCCAGGCTGTGGTCCCCATGAGTTTCAAAAAGACTACCATCATCCTAGTGCCAAAAAAGTCAATGGTGAAGCGTCTCAATGATTTGCACCCAGTAGCACTGATTCCCATCATGATTAAGCATCTGGTCAAGAAACACATTCATTCCACTCTCCCCACCTCACTGGATTCCCTGCAGTTTGCATACTGCCTCAGTCACTCCTCCAATTATGCCATCTCCTACACCCTGCACTCTGTTCTATCACATCTGAACACAAATGTTAGAATACTATTCATTGACTTCAGCTCAGCATTCAATACAATCGTTCCCCAGCAGTTGATGAGGAAACTCTCTGCTTGGACTGCAACTGGATTTTAGACTTCTTGACAGTGTGCATTGCCAGCAAAACATCAGGCACCATCATGCTGAACACAGGTTCCCCCAAGACTGCATACTCACTCCACTGTTGTTCATGCTCACCAGTGGCTGCACAGCCAAGTTGGAATCCAACCTCATTGTCAAGTTTGCTGATGACATGACAGTAGTGGGCCTCATCAGCAAAAACAAAAACACCATACAGAGAAGAGGTGGAACAGCTGGTGAGCTAATGTCACAAAAACAAAATCGATCTCTTAATGTAGACAAAACAAAAGCAATTGTTGATTTCTGGAGAGGATTGGCTGACCACCTTCCCCTGCTCATGAGTGGCTCTGAAGTAGAGAGAGTCAGAAGCACCAAGTTTCTTGGTGTGCACGTTTCTGAGGACCTCACCTGGTCCATCAACACCAACTCTGCTGTGAAAAAGGCGGACTTATATTTTCAATTGAACAAAAATCAGATGATAAAAATATGGGAGGGCATTAATAAACAATAATAAAAAAAAGTCTGTCAAAACCAATTACTCATCTCCGAGACCCAGTCGGTGACAAGATAGTGAATAATACTTCGAGGATATCTGAACTCATGAATAAACATTTCACTTCTATTGGTTCCAAATTGGTAAGCAAGATAGCCCACACAAACATTTTTCTGATTACTTAGCTCATATAAAACAAAGAGAAATTTCTCTTTGTACTAGGTAGTAAAGAGAAGGTAGAAGAGGAAATTTGTGATCTACCTACTAGAAAGTCATATGGATTATACTCTTGCCCAAGCTTTAAAGGAGTGCCAGAATCTTATTATTGACTACTTGGCCAAGTTAATAAATTTATCTGTAATGATAAATATCTGTCAAAGTTAAAAATCTCCAAAATTATACCCATTTATAAATGTGATTGTGATATAGATCCCAATAATTATAGGCCAGTTGCCTTACTTTGTCTTTAAAAGGATTTTTGAAAAATTGACTTACAAAAGATTTAAGTTTATAAAAAAGAAAATTCTTTTGTTTGACTCCCAATATCGTTTTAGAAAATTTTATACCCATCATTCACAATTCAATCGAACTGATTAAAAAAAAAATTCCTGAGCAATTTTTAAAGATTTAAAAAAGGCATTGTTACCGTTGATCATGAGATACTTATTGGGAAACTATATCACTATGGCTTTAGAGCCATTTCTCAATGGATGAAATCTTACCTGAAGGATCGGATGCAAACTACTTTTATTTGACAACTGTTTCTGCTAAAGATCCTGTGCAGAGTTTGTCTTCTTCTAAAGAAAAAAAAAAAAAGGGGGAAAGCTGTTTTGTATAAACTTTATTGTAGAAGCTTTGTTTTACATATTATATTGAGATATTTGTATTTACAAACCCACCTAGATTTTTATGTGCTAATAAAATATTAAACCGCTTGTATTTACTATATATGATCAATTGCAACTTCAAGAATGGCTTGCGACTAACAAGCTTATTTTAATTAAAAATAAAAGAATTGTTATTTTTCACCATGATCATTACATTTCAACACCATGTATAAAGCACTAACGGTTCCTGATGTGGGTGGAGCACAGAAGCATGGCAGGTGAGAGTTTATGTTCACATACACACTTTTTATTGTCCTTTTTCAGCTTGATTGATGCATTCATTCAATCACACACATGCACTGGGGTCAGGGAGCTCTTCTTCTCTGCTCTCCCCCTCCTTTTATGCTTGATCCCTGTGACAAACAAAACACACTCACATTAATGGACACCAGGTGTAATGACTTCACTGCTTACCTTCCTTGACCCCACCCTCCAATCACAAACTGCCACTTGGCCAAGGCCCCATTATCACATATCCCCACCCCCCGACTCAGGCCGGGGAGCTGTCCAGCCTGAAGCAGACTCCCCCCATGGGACAGGAAGTCCACCACCACTATCTGTGCCCCTGGCCTGTGGACCACCTTAAACTTATACGGCTGGAGGGCGAGACACCAACGGGTGATCTGCGCATTAGCATCCTTCATGTGGTGGAGCCACTGGAGGGGCGTATGGTCCAGAGTGAAAGGGCACCTCAGCAGGTAATATTGGAGGGTGAGAATTACTCACTTGATAGCAAGGCACTCTTTTTAGATGGTGCTGTACTTGCTTTCATGCATCGAGAGGTTACAGCTGATGTACAGCATGGGGCACTCCTCGCCCTCCACCTTCTGGGACAAAACAGCCCCCAGCCCTCTGTCCGATGTGTCAGTCTGTAAAATAAATGGGAGAGAGAAGTCAGGGGAGTGCAAAAGTGGCCACCCATACAGTGCAGCTTTTACCTTAGAGAATGCCTGTTGGGACTTCTCCATCCACTGGACCGGATCTGGAACCCCCTTTTTAGTGAGATCGGTTAAAGGGCTGGTGACGCCTGAATAATTAGGTAAAACCTAATAATAATAATAGCTAGCCAGCCAGCCCCAGGAACTGTCTAACCCCCTTTTTGATCTTGGGCCTCAGGCAGGCTGCAATCACTGCAGTCTTGTTAATTTGGGGCTACACCTGCCCATGACCCAAATGGAGCCCCAGATACCATACCTGCCCAGTTGCACACTTCTTTGGGTTAGCTGTGAGACCTGCATGCCTCAGTGACTTTAGAATGGCCCTCAGATGTTCTAGGTGCCATGGCTAATCATGGCTGTAGATTACCATATCATCGAGATATGTGGCCATGTAGGCAGCATGAGGGCAGAGGACCCTGTCCATGAGCCAGTGGAACATAGCGGGCGCCCCAAATAACCCAAATGGGAGTTTGACAAATTGGTGTAATCCAAACAGTGGTATGGAAAAGGCAGTTTTCTTTTGGGATAGAGGAGTCAAGGGGATCTGCCAATATCCCTTTCTTAGATCTGGTGTTGAATAAAAGTGAGCTGCACCTAACCAATCGAGCAACTCATCAGTGCGAGGCATTGGGTAAGTGTCAAATTTAGACACCACATTGACTTTTCTATAGTCCACACAAAACCGAACTGACCTGTCGGTCTTGAGAACGAGGACCACTGGGCTGCTCCAGTCACTGATACTTACTTAAGCCCATTGGCCCCTGCGGAGCATAGGCCATCGATGAGCTTTCTCCAACACATCCAGTTCTGGGCCCTCCTACAAAGTTCTGACCAACTTAGACCCATCCCTTTCACTTCCCTTTCCAGGTCTCTTCGCCAGCTATTTCTGGGGCGCCCACATTTCCTTTTTCCTTGGGGATTCCACTGCAGGGCATTCCACGTGATGTTATCCGCAGGCTTCCGTAATGTGTGCCCTATCCAACCCCATTTTCTCCTTTTAACCTGTACAGCGATTGGTTCTTCCTCCGTCTGTTCCCACAACTGCTCATTAGTTACTTTATCTATGTGGATAAATGGATCCCAAGAATTTGTCTGAGGCAGTTATTCACGAAACTATGAACTCTGCTTTGTATTTTCTTAGTTGTTCTCCAGGTTTCCGATCCATAAAGTAGGACAGACTTCACATTAGATCTGAATATGCGGAGCTTGGTTCTAATAGATATCTCCCTCGACGCCCATATTTTCTTTAACATGATGAACATTACTCTGGCTTTTCCTATCCTTGTCAGTGCATCTCTGTCTGTTCCTCCCATCATGTCTACAATACTCCCTAGATATGTAAACTCCTTGCCATTCTCTAGCTGCTGCCCATCGACCACTACGGGTGCCTCACTTGTTGTATTTATCCTTAGTACTTTCGTCTTTGTCTTGTTAATCCTTAGACCTAACTTCGCTGATTCCTCCGCTAATCTTGATGTTTTATCCTGCATTTGCTTGTGGTTATGTGAGAGCAGGGCAAGGTTATCTGCATAGTCAAGATCGTCCAACTGCTTCCATGGGGTCCACTGTATTCCATTACCTGCTCCTGTTACCAATAACATGATCCAATCAATAGCCAGCAGAAATAGAAAGGGGGATAACAAGCAACCCTGGCGCACCCCAGACTTTACTTCAAATGAATCTGAAAGTTGACCCTCATGGGCCACACGACAAGTAAAACCATCATAGCTTGACTTGATCAAAGTAATAAGTTTCTCTGGAATGCCATAAAAGTGCAGAAGCTTCCAAAGCATCTCACGATCCACACTGTCGAATGCCTTCTCGTAGTCCACAAAATTGACATATAGGGGCGAATTCCATTCCAATGATTGCTCTACAATAACCCGTAAGGTGCATATTTGGTCTATACATGAGCGGTCTTTTCTAAAGCCTGCCTGCTGGTCTCTAAGCATGGTGTCAACTGCTGCCTTCATCCTCTCCAAAAGAATTCTGTTTAACACCTTGCCCGGAACAGATAGTAGCATGATACCCCTGTGATTACTGCAAATGCCAAGATCTCCTTTCTTAGGAACTTTTACCATAATCCCTTCTCTCCACTCTTCGGGGATACTCTCTTCTACCCAAATCCTAGCAAATAGCCTATGGAGGATGTCTACTGATGTTGTTAGCGCTACTTTCATGGCCTCGGCGAGAACTCCATCAGGTCCCATTGCTGTACCATTCCTCAGTGCTTGGATAGCTGATCTTATCTCTGACTTACTTGGTTTGTCACAATTCAAGGGTAGGGTGGTGTCTGATGGTGGAATCTCTGGTGGATTTTCGGTGCCAGGTTGGTTGAGAAGTTCTTCAAAGTGCTCCGCCCACCGCTTAAGTTGCTCTTCCGCTGTAGTGAGGGGCTTTCCGAGTTTGTCCTTCACAGGCTTCTGTACACCCTGATGTTTCCCTGTCAACTTTCTTGTGTAGCCATACAGATCTTTTACATTTCCTTTCGCCGCTGCGTCCTCTGCTGCTTTTGCAAGGTTATCAACATAGGCCCTTTTATCCCTTCGAACACTTCTCCGCACCTCCTTGTGAGCATTTCCGTATTGTTCCTGGAGCCATAACTTAGACGTTCTTGTTCGACAGTTATTTAGTTCAGCTTTCGCTCGTTTTCTAATCTCAATCTTCTCCATAGTATCCAGAGATATCCAGTCCTTATGAGTAGCTTTCTTTTTACCAATGGTTTCTTCGCAGGCCTCGATCCATATCTTCTTTGCTCTTTTCCACTCTGTCTTGATGTCAGTGATTCCTTCTGCATCATACAAGTCCTGTAATACATGGAATTTGTTTGACATAGCTGTCTGGAACTTGTCTCTCATCCTTTACTCCCACAACAAGTCTACATTGTATCGCGTCCTGGAACCAGCTGATACATGACCATGGCGTTTAATGTGCAGCTTGTGGGTGGCTAAAACAAGGTGATGATCGGATGCCACGTCTGCCCCTCTCTTAACTCGGACATCTTGTAAAGTTCTCCTGAACGTTTTATTGATGCAGACATGATCGATTTGGTTTTCGGTAATATGATCTGGTGATAACCAAGTAGACTTGTGTACCTTTTTGTGTGGAAAAACACTGCCTCCTATCACCAGTTGATTCAATGCGCACAGGTCTGCAAACAACTCTCCATTCTCGTTCATCTCCCCAAGTCCGTGCTTTCCCATAACCTCCTCATAACCGGTGTTATCAGATCCTATTTTTGCATTAAAGTCCCCCCATGATGATGGTAATGTCTCTTTCTTTTTCTTTATCAATCAGATCCTGTAACAAGGAATAGAACTCCTCCTTCTTGCTCTCTTCGGCGTCGTTTGTAGGTGCATAACACTGTATAATACTAACATTGATATTCTTCCACTTCTTCAAAAACTTAGTGGTAACAAACCTAGAGCTGATCGGCTCCCAGCTGATTAGTGCCTTGGTAGCCTCTCTTGATAACATTAATGCAACCCCCTCCGTATGAGGGGCATCAACTTCTTCATAACCAGAGAACAAAACCACTTCTCCTGTTGATAGAGTAACCCGTCCCGTTTGATTCCATCGTGTTTCACATAAACCTAGAACAGAAATGCCGTAATTCCTCATTTCTTTTGCTATCTGTGCCGCTCTTCCTGCTTTGTACATGGTCCTCACATTCCAGTGACCAATTCTGATTATTTTCCTGGGAGTCAGTAGTACTTTCGGCCTCACAGCTTCCAATTGGCTTTCACTGTGTTGCGTCATTAACCTTTCACTTGAAGACCCTACCTCACCCAGGACCGGTTGTTGTAGGTTGCTCCTCGATGATTCTGTAACATGCACTTTTTACAGTGCAGGGTTGTTAGCCCTACACCAACCTCTCGGGAGAGGGTTTGTGGGATTACTCTTCGTCTGGCCCCTACCTTTTGACCTGTTCGGCATGGGTGACCCTGTGCTCCAGTCACTGTGGGACTCCTCAATTATGCCCATCTCGAGCATGGCCTTGAGTTCATCCTGGACCACTTTTGTGTGTTCAGGTAGATGGTAAGGGCAGCTATGCATCACCACCCTTGGTGGCATCTCAACATGGTGTTCTATGAGGTGGGTGCTGCCGGTTAGGGGTGAGAACTTGTTGGAAAATTCTTCCTGCAACTTGGCTACCTTCGTGAGTTGGGTCCGTGAGAGGTGGTCTCCACAGGGGACCAGAGTGTTGAGATGTTACCTTTATCTCCGGCCCCAGCTCCACCTTCTCTGGAACTACTGATGCAAACACCACGGGGACCCCCTCATTCAAGCGTTTTAAACAGTTGAGGTGGTAGATTTGCAATGCCCCACCCCCATCTGCTCACCTCACCTTGTAGTCGACATTCCCGACTCGCCGTGTGACCGCCAAGGGCCCATGCCACTTGGCGATTAATTTAGAACTTGATAGTGGGCAATAATACGAGTACTGTGTCTCCCGGCGTGAACTCTAAGGCGTGTGCCCATCATACAGCTGGCTTTGATGTTCTTGTGCCTGCCACAAATTCTTC
The DNA here is from genome assembly GCA_026122135.1 of Cathorops aguadulce. Lineage (NCBI taxonomy): Eukaryota > Metazoa > Chordata > Actinopteri > Siluriformes > Ariidae > Cathorops > Cathorops aguadulce. The sequence goes on along the minus strand of JAPEIY010000003.1, from coordinate 13,366,291 downwards.
TGGGTTAAGTGTGTGTGTGGAGTTTTGCACGCAGATCAAGAACATACTGGATTTCATTTTTGCTAGGTGAAGGTCCCTCCTCTCAGTTTTCTCATAGCACATCCAAAATGCCACGCGGCTTATGCCCATATTATAATTTGAATGGAGAAAACCCCTTGGAGGCTTGCGGGACCTCTCATACTGCAAATAACAGGCTTGAGACACTTATCCCAGTTTTGTGCATCCTCTTTTACAAATTCACAAATTATGTTCTTGAGTGTTTGGTTAAATCGCTCCAGTAAGCCATCCATTTTTGGGTGATAGATACTGGTGCAGATCGACTTCATCCCCGGTAACCCATACAGTTCACACAGTGTGCATGACATAAACGAAGTGACTTGGTCCATCAGGATTTCTTTCGGAATCATGACCCAGGAGATAAAGCGGAAGAGCACTTCCGCAGTACTGTGTGCTGAGATATTGTGGAGAGGTACTGCTTCTGGATCACATTGCATAGTCCACCAGAACTAAAATAAAGCCATACTGACCGATCTAATGACCCGATGAGATCCATCCCAATTCTTTCAAAAGGGGTCTTGATTAGAGGGAGAGGGCTCAACGGCGCTTTTGGAGTGGCTGCGGGATTTACTAATTGTCTGGCACGCTTAAAGACACGTTATCCTAATGGGCTTCATGGGCAGCTGCCCAGGGCCTCGGCCACAAGGGGGCCTTGGAGGTAGTGAGATCGGAAAATATGAAACGATATTTTCAGAAGTTTTGATCATATTGATAACATTTTTGATACATTTCGCCACCCGTAAGGAAGCCCACCTTGTCCCATCGTATAAATCACCTGTCATTGTCAATATGATCACTGTCCATCATGTCTTCACACGAGGCGATTAGAAAACATGACAGTGGTGCTAAAAATCGAAAGAAAGCACAGCAAAGGAAAAAAAAAAAAAAAAGAGACCGACAAACAGAAATTCTTTACAAAATTCCAAAACTTTCAAGCTTTTTTAAAAAGTGTTGATCACCCTGGCTGTAAATGGAGACAAACCCAGACAAACTTCACCGGCTGGCAGCTGGAAGAGCTCGAGAAAGCCTTTTCTGAGACCAACTATCCAGGTGTGTTCATGTGCGAGGCAATTGCACTCCATCTGGACCTGGTCGAGTCACGTGTGCAGGTAAACAAACGTGTTAATGATTCTTGACATTCTAGAGGAGGAGGATGCTCAGAAAGATTATTCCTGATTATTATAGAGCACACAATCATTCAGAGAGAGAGAGAGAGAGAGAGAGAGTTCTCCTGGCTGTGAATCTGCTTTAGAAAACCGCACTGATGACCCGCGAGGCTGCGCGCTCTAAACCGTGATGTCTGATGGATGTTTTCACCATGCAGTTGCCTATTTCACCATTGCTTTTTCTCGATTAAATAGGTGTTGATGGATATAAAGTTTTATCGTTCAATAGTATTTCTAATTGTGCCATTGTCATTATTTAAGTTGTGTCTAGTTAGACAGGCACATCTGAGGGGGTGAATTTGCTGAGCGCAGTTGAAAACAGGTGGGGGTGGGGCCTCGGGGGTATGTCTGCCTAGGGCCTCGGCAAGGGTTAACGCGGCCCTGGCGATGGCACTGGACCCACTCCGCTGTTCCTTCGGGAAGTCAAACAATGAACTGCTCTAGTGTCACCAGATTGACGATTCCCTTGGTGTCGCAGTTGTCAGCCCTCAGCCACTGCCGGCAGGTGTCCCAGAGTTGCTGGCCCAACGCGAATGGCCGGCCGACCTCCTCTAGGTGTAGAGCGCGGAAGCTCTGGCATTGTTGTGCGGGGGTGCGCCCCACATGCTGGAGGTCGGCCTGGCACAGGTCTGCGTAGACCAACTGGCTGTTGGCAGGGAGCTGTAGCATGGCCAGCTGCACCTCGCCCATTAGCAGGGGGAGGAGGCGTACCACGCGCTGTTCCACCGGCCAGACCCAGGCCTCTGCTGCTTGTTTGAATAGCGCGAGGAAGGCCTCAGGGTCATTGTGCGGGCCCATCTTCATTAGGGTGAGGTGGAGTGGGCCCGAGGCGGTGGACCCCGCCGACGCGAGGAGGTGCCAGAACACCTGACGATCTTCCTGTTGCGCCAGCACCAGGGCCTTGAACCGTTGCTCTTGCTCCTTTCGGAGGGCGACTGGCACCTGGTGCTGGCTCTGTTGGGCTGTGGCGAGGGCGTGGATCAGGTCTGTGAAGGGGGAGGACTCCATGGGGCTGTTCTCCTCTGTGCTCCGTCCTGGGTTTTGGCACCACTGTAAAACTTTGAGCGGGTGGGTGGAGCACAGAAGTACGGCAGGCCAGAACTGAGTTTCCAAAAACTCTTTGTGACACTTTTCAGCATTTACACTCTCCCAGACACTCAGACATGCACACACACATCAGTCGTCTGGTTGGGGAGAGAGCTCCCTTCCTCCGCTCTCTCCCTCCTTATATAGGGCGTGGTCACTGGGGAAGACACACAAACACAGGTTAATTGACATCAGGTGCAGTGATTCTGCCCCTTACCTTCCCTGACTCCGCCCTCCGGTCACAGACCGATGCTTGACCACGCCCCTGCTGCCACATGCCCCTGCTGCCACATGCCCCCACCTCCTGACTCAGGCCGGGCAGCAGTCCAGCCTGCAGCCGAGCCCCCCCCCTTGGCGGGAGAGGAAGTTTGCGCCCCCAGCCTGTGGATCACCTTGAAGTTAAAGGGCTGGAGTGCCAGATACCAACGGGTGATCCACGCATTGACATCCTTCATGCGGTGGAGCCACTGGAGGGGCGTGTGGTCCGAACAGAGAGTGAAAGGGCGTCCCAGCAGGTAGTAGCGGAGGGAGAGGACCGCCCACTTGATGGCTAAGCACTCCTTCTCTATTGTGCTGTAGCGCCCCTCATGCACTGACAGCTTCCTGCTGATGTACAGTACTGTACAGCATGGGGCGATCCTCTACCTCCTGGGACAAAACAGCCCTCTGTCCGATGTGTCCATGTGCAACATTAAGGGGAGAGAAAAGTCAGGGGAGTGTAACAGTGACCCCCCACACCGTGCAGCCTTCACCTCAGAGAAAGCCTGCTGGCATTGCTCCATCCACTGGACCAGATCTGATGCCCCCTTTATAGTGAGATCAGTAAGCGGGCTGTTGACGTCCGAATAATTAGGTATAAACCTATGATGGTAGCCAGCCAGCCCCAGGAACTGTCTCATTCCCTTTTTGTTCTTGGGCCTCGGGCAGGCCGCAATCACTGCTGTCTTATTAATTTGGGGACGCACCTGCAAATTGCCCAAGTGGAAGCCCAGATACTGTATTTCCACCCGCCCAATCGCACACTTCTTCGGGTTGGCCGTGAGACCTGCTCGCCTCAGCGACCCAAGGACGGCCCTTAGGTGTTGCAGATGCCATGGCCAATCATTACTATAGATTATGTTGTCTAAGTATGCAGCCATGTCGGTGGCGTGGGGGCGGAGGACCCTGTCCATAAGCCACTGGAACGTAGCAGGCGCCCCAAACAGCCCAAAAGGAAGTGTGACAAATTGGTGTAAGCCAAACGGTGTGGAAAAGGCCGTTTTTTCTTGGGATAGTGAAGTTAAGGGGATCTACCAATATCCAGTGTCGAATAAAAGCGAACTGTGCCTAGTTGATCGAGCAACCCATCAATACGAGGCATTGGGTATGCGTCAAATTTAGACACTGCATTGACTTTTCTATAGTCCATACAGAACTGGACCGACCCATCGGCCTTGGGAACCAAGACCACCGGACTGCTCCAGTTACTGTGGGACTCTTCGACAATGCCCATTTCGAGCATGGCCTCGAGTTTTTCCCGAACCACATTTTTCTTGTGTTCAGGTAGCCTGTAAGGGTAGCTGTGCACTACCAACCCCAGGGGCATCTCAATGTGGTGTTCTATGAGGTGGGTGCAGATGGGCAGGGGCGAGAACACATCCGAAAATTCGGTCTGCAACTGGGCAACTTCTGCGAGTTGGGTCAGGGAGAGGTGGTCTCCACAGGGGACCAGAGACGTAAGTGATGTCAATGTTCAATTTTAAACCTTCGGCCCCAGCGCCACCTTCTCTGGAACCACTGACACCAGTGCCATGGGGACCTCCTCGTTCCAGAGTTTGAGCAGATTGAGGTGGTAAATCTGTAGCGCCCCACCCCTGTCCATTTGTCTAACCTCATAGTCAACATCCCCAATTCACCGTGTGACCTCAAAGGGTCCTTACTTGGCGACTAATTTGGAGCTTGACGTGGGCAACAGTATGAGTACTTTATCTCCCGGTGTGAACTCCCTCAGGCGCATACCCCTGTCATACAGGTGAGTTTGCCATCCTTGGGCCTGCCACAAATTCCCCTGGGTTAAGTGTGTAAGTGTGTGGAGTTTTGCACACCGGTCAATAACGTATTAAATTTCATTTTTGCTCTGTGAAGGTCCCTCCTCCCAATTTCCCACAGTACATCTAGAATGCCCCGCGGTTTACATCCATATAATAATTTGAACAGGGAGAACCCCATGGAGGCTTGTGGGACCTCTCACACTGCGAATAACAGGGGTTCGGGCCATTTATTCCAGTTGCATGCGTCTTCGCTTATGAATTTTTTAAATTATATTTTTGAGGGTGCGATTAAACCGTTCGACTAAACTGTCCATTTGTGGGTGATGAACACTGGTGCGGATCGGCTTAATTCCCAATAACCCATACAGTTTGCACAGTGTGTGTGACATAAACATAGTGCCTTGATCAGTCAGAATCTCTTTGGAGATTCCAATTCAGGAGATGAATTGGAATAGCGCTTCCACAACACTACGTGCTGAGGCACTGTTTCCGGGTATCGCATTGCATAGTCCACCAGAACTAAAATAAAGCTATACCCTCGTGTTGACCGATCTAATGGCCCGACAAGATCCATCCCAATTCTTTCGAACAGGGTCTCAATTAATGGTCGAGGGATCAAAGGCGCTTTTGGAATGGCTGCTGGATTTACTAACTGGCACTTCCGGCATGCCATACACCACCTACGGACATCGCCGTGAATCCCCGGCTAATAGAATCGGGCCATTATTCAGGCTAGTGTCTTATCCTGCCCCAAGTGTCCATCCATGGGATTAAATTGAGCCACCTGGAATACCAATTCTTTGGGATTAAAAGTTGTGTATTCGGCTCTTTAGTCTGAGTGTCCTGCATCACACAGTATAATCTATCTTTCATCATGGAAAAATAGAGGAAGGGTGGCATTTGGCTGGAGTGTTTGACCATCGGTTACTCTCGCTTGGTCAAACGCATGCCGCAGGACTCGTCTTGCGACTGCTCTAACGGGAAATCTGTGAGGGATTCCCTGAGAGAGAGAGGAGGGGTCTGCTGCTCACTCTGACACGGTGATGATGCAGACAGCTCTGTGACAGCTGATCCCACCAATGCCACACTGGGACCTCCCCTTTCTGAACTACGGCAGGACCCACTCTTCAGTAAATGTGTCATTAATTCCTGAAATCCTGGCCAATCAGTCCCCAAAATTATCGAGCCCAATGGACAAATTTTGTAAACATATTCCATTTGGTTGAGAAGTTATGAAAGGCACTTTAGTGAAAGAGTTGTTAGTAAAGCAATATTACCTTTTTGCATGAGCTTGGCAAAATCCTGAATGGTCATCATCAAGATTGGGGTCCATCTGAAAGTCTCTGCAAAAAGCCCCATGCATGCCTCCAACCTGATTTGAACATGCCATATGCTAATCGGGAATCAGATGCACTACCATTGCACCATAAGATCTGAGCTGAAACATTATAGACTGAACCATCATGGTACAAAGTTGGCATCGCTCTGAACTCGAGCTTTTTCAGAGGCTAAGCTCAATATGAAACATAACCTAGCTGGAGTTCCCTTCCCAATAGATTAATTGATATTTCCAAGATCATATGGCAGTTCTCACCTCAGTGTGTGAATATAAAGTGTGGACAACTGATGCTCAACTTAGGCACTTGTCATCCAATGTGACAACACCAAGGTGTCAACTTTCTTTCGGTTAACTTCACACTTTTACATTTTATATGAATCCTTTATGTCACTATTTGTGTCACATGATGAGCAATCATTGGAAAAAATGGTTTTTGAGGGTTCAAAGGAAAGGTATATTCTGACATTTTTGAATGCGACAAACACCAGATGGTATGAGCATGGCTTCAATTGAATCAAAGGAACCTGTTGAAAATGTGTGACCAAAGTCCTGACATGCTTTGACTCTTAAAGAAACAGAAGCATGGGGCCTGGAAAACTCAGTCAAGAGCACATCAGTGTTTTAATCTGTTGGTCCAATGCTTAATTCTGTCTTTGTCAGAGGAACAGACTTGCTTTTAAGTCAATTGGTCTCCTTGTTCCAAAAAGACAGGTATGGTTGAAAATAGTGATGCTTGTAAAAGGAGTCCAATACTGTGACATGAAAAGGATTCCTTGAACCAAGATAAGACTTTAGAATGATGGTCATAAAGCTGACTTCTTGATGGTAACATTTTCAAAGTGACCTGATGGTCAAACTTTTTCATGTTTGAAAAGAAAATATGTCCTATGGTTCAGCACAGCTCACCTTATAGCCTGTACAGCTCAGTTGATAGAACCAAGATTCAACATTCTGTGAGTTAACTATATCATTTTGGAGGTTAAATAAGTACCTTTTATCATTATTTGTGCCAGATGATAGGCAATCATTTGGAAAAGGTGGCAGAGCGCTGTTTTGTATAAGTTATACAGAGACAAGATAACACCTTGTTGGCTTGAAAATGCAACCCTCTGATCCAGAATCATGCTGGTAACATTTTCCAAGTGACCTGATGGTCAAAATGCTTCATCTTCTAAAAGAAAATACATGTCTTATGGTTCAATACAGCTCACCTTAGAGCCTGCACAGCTCAATAGATGGGACCAAGGTTCAACATTCTTTGAGTTACCTATACCATTTTGTGAAGCGAGGACATCTTTCAACAAGGCCTGTGTTCTGAAAGCTAACTCTGACAAAACTTGAAGCTTCTGCTCTCAGTCTGACCATGGGCTATGACCAGCAACCCTTTGAGAGAGGGAACATTTTCTTACAGATAACATCGCCACTCAGTCCTGTCTCTTTGTTGTGTCAACCTAGTTGCAAGTCATGTGACCTTGAGTAAAATCATCATTTCATAGGCTCTCACTTTCATGAGTCCTTTTGTTGCCAGGTGTCACGATGGGACAAGAAGTCTGATGGCAGAGCAGAAGATTCCAGGATTGACTCCTGGCTTACTCAGCTTAGCCTTCTCTTACCCTCAGGTCCTGGTCCCAGCTGTTGTTCACTCCAATAAAGCACAAAGACTGTACTCTGAATCTGATCACAGCAGCCACTGTTCAGGGTTAAAGCTATTTTTAACACCATGGGTTCAACCCTGGACAGGAGGAAAGAGTAAGCATCTGGGTTTTCACTACACCAGGCCAAATGTGTGCAAGTGCATCCAGCTCTTCTTCCAACATCTGATTTCCTGGCAAAGAAAAAAAAAACATTATCAGTCTATGTTAGTTCAGAGTGCCTCAGGGTCATTTTCTCACACACCAATCTGCATATTCTGAAAGAAACCTCATGTCTTGTAAATGCTCAAATGTCAAACAAATGGTCAAAATGAGCAAAATGTTCAGCAAATCAAAGACAGGACACATATGACCATTTCCTTAACAGAATCTGAACATGGTCATTGATGGAACTCCTGAATTGTTGTTGTTGCATTTATTTCAATTCATTGCCCAAAGCACTACACCAATAAAATTAAACAAAAGTGAATAATTGAAAGTTGCATTGAAGCTTGTTGACTGCAAACTGAGAAGTAGTCTCCCTGCCTTTTATTTCTGTCCATGTTTGTGAGTGTGATTACCAAAGTGGAATTAAACCAAATATGCAGTGTATTTGGGTTGTGGCATATTTTTTTTCTGAATTACAAAGGAAGCATAGTACAGATGAGGTCATCTGTACTATGATGATGTATGAGGTCATCTTTATAGATAATATTATTTAATATTATTTTGGGTATATTTCCCATCAAAATCAAATCAGGTTGCAAGATCTTGAAAGAATTTAGGTGCAAATTTGCATTTAATAAGTACAAACTGTCTTATGAGCAGAGGAAATGCAATCATGACAAAATATTTCATTATTTCAGTCGACATTTTACACTCACACACTGAGGTGAAAACTGTCATATGATCCTGAAAATGTCCCTAAATATCTTGGGAAGGGGTATCCAGCCAGGTTGTGCTTTTGGTGTTGGTTGTGCTTTTGGTGTTTTACATGGATGAGTTGGTGCTCATCCATGTAAAAACTCGAGTTCAGATTTCAGAGCTAGGAATTTTTAAATATAACTTTCATAGAAATATTGAGACTAATTGTAGAATGGCACAGAGGCAGGCATCATTTCAGAAGTTTTATTAACTAACTCCACAACATTACAGGCATGCAGTTTGTGTCCGTATCCGTAGGTAGACTTGCGTACGTGACGTAACCACGTGATTACGACATCATTCTACACTAATATACAGTAGATTCCTCAGGTCACTTTATTATTAGTATTACCATAAATACAGTGTGTGTGTGTATAAATAAAACTCGCCTTCGCACCTACGGCGCTGAAACTTGTCCCCCTCCGAGCTACTTACAGAGAAGGACAATCTCCCTCTTTGCAATTTCCTAAGTTGGAGCCTCTGTCATCATATATGCAAAGATGTTGTTTATGGACACAGTACTCCAAAAAGTAGCTTTGATACAGTGTTGTTGTTTTTTTTTTACAATGCCTGCCTTCATTTCACTGTTTCACCACATACCAAATACGCTCAATGGAGTTTGTACATGACCCTGTATTTCTAAACTTTAATAATAAACTTTACTGTGGTTCACAGTGAGATGAGTATGGACCTTGTGTGCGTGATGTCACGGTCACATGATTTCCTTTTTACACCATACATACTGGGGATCATGCTTTCGCAAGTTTGATAGTGATACCCGATGTCGTCTTCTCAACTTGTGTTGAATCACTGGATGTCACAGTAAAAAATTGCTATAGAGGTAAGATTGCTGTCTTAGGTGTCAAACAATATATCATTAGTAAGAGTGAAACCAAATCTGCGCTTGATTGTTCAAGTAATGAGCTGCCAGACGCAAGTTAGCCCGATGTCTATCACTATCTAATCAACACGCCAGGGGGTTATAGTGGTCAGTCACTAAAAGTCTAGAAGTCACTAGAAGCTTACAGATATTTCTCCTCAGGATGGGTATGGAAAGTGCTAGTTCATATGCGTGAAAAGCGTTTTGTACACTTGTATTGACTATATTGGAACGGACTTACCGTTTGTTGCAGGCTCGCGGTGTCTCGTGCAGGCTCGCGGTGTCTCGTGCGGTGTCTCGCAGTGTCTCACACGGGCTCGCAGTGTCTCTCGCACAGGCTCGCAGTGTCTTGCACGGGCTCGCGCGGACTCGCGGTATCTCGCACGCAGGCTCGCGCGGTGTCTTGCACGCAGGCTCGCGCAGTGTCTCGCAGTGTCTCACACGCAGGCTCGCAGTGTATAGTGGCTTGGTCTCTCGGCTCTTGCAGGCTCACGGCTTGGTCTCTCAGCTCTTGCGGGCTCGGTCTCTTGGCATCTCGTGTCTCTCGCGGCCTCGTGGCTCGGTCTCTCGGCTCTCGTAGACTTGCGGCTAGGTCTCTTGGCTCACGAGGGCTCGCGGTGTCTCTCGGCTCCTGCGGCTCGGTCTTTTGGCTTGCGGTGTCTCGCGGCTCGGTCTCTTGGCTCTCGCAGCTCGGTCTCTTGGCTCGCGGCTTGGTCTCTTGTCTCAAGTACTCGATGTGTGGATCATATGTGAGCAGGATGGTGTTATTGTGAGTGGCCACTGCACATGTATGGCAGGTCTGGGAG
>JAPEIY010000003.1:13256746-13267388 GCA_026122135.1 Cathorops aguadulce | reverse complement strand
GGCTGCCTAGTGACAGGAATTACCCGCCAAATGACAAATTAAGTCGCCTCAGGCGACCAGACCACCGCGAATTTCGAGCCCTGGTGTGCACTGTATTTTTATCTTTTAAGAACCTTTTGATGCTAACAATGTTGAATGAATTGGACTCTGAATCCTTCAAACAAATTTTCATCCAAAATATCTACATCAATTCTGTGAATTATACCTTTTACTTGGTTGATAGGAACAAGTCACTGTACTATGATTGGTGTTTCTTCAAATTTAAGTTTCATGAGTTTATCAACATTTTGACCCATCACAAGTCACTTCAAATTTCATCCAAAAATGGGGACACTGAATTTTGTACCTAGGAGTCTTAATAAAAGACCAAAATTTAAAAGAATTGGTTTTGGCAAGTTTGATGATATTGGATTCTGCTCTAAACACAACCTCCAAACTTTCATTTATCTCTTTCACCATTTTGTTACCAAAATCTGGCTCTACTGAGTCATTACTTGTCCTTTTCATGAAACTCGTATATACTGTATATACTTGGCCCCAAAATGCATGCAATTTCTAAAGCAGAACTTGCCAAAACAAACAGACCACCCGCTTCACACAACACCAGCAGTCCTAGCACCCTGGCTATCAGGTACACAGATGCAGACTGATACTTTGTAATGTGCTAGAGTGTTTAGCATGCTTATATAGGGAGTTGAATAGGGAACAGGTGTACTCCCAATCAGTACTCTGGAAAGGAAGGGTGCTGTGGCACCTGGGAGTTGTAGTCCATGGCTGCCACAAACTTGCATAGTCATTCACATCTGGAAATGGGGTTTGTAATTCGTAAGGTTAGTATATATTATGCTGATATCTGCATACTTTATATTTTACCCCAGAAATTAGTTTTTAAAACATTAATAGCACATCCAGTTGCAGGCCATGCCAGATGACCTTATGTGATCACGCGTCATCTGTCCATTGTCCGTCCATCGTCATGGTCCATCCACAATTTACAAAAACCACAACTTTTCCTACAGGAGTGATCAGATTTTGATCAAACTCATGGAATGTTCCCCAGGTTGGTGTATATATAAAAAGTTGTCAAGATGGTGGCACCACCGGTCATATTTAACATTTTATGGGTGTTTAAAAATTGAGTGACTCATCACACCAAACACTACTATTTGTAAACTGCTAGGATGTTTTCACTGAAACTCACCCAGAAGACTCTAAAGACATATTCCAACAAGAATTGTTCACCAGGTGGCACCACCTACCATGGATGAGGCCACAGAGGAGTCCCATGCAATTTCATGAAAATCACTACTCCTCCCACAGGATTGATCAGATTTCAAACTCACCCACAATAACAGTGGCCAGTATGAGCTATAGCCATATTGATGCTAGCTTTCTATGATATAAGAAGGCATGTATACTCTTGGGAATGAAGTGATGGACAGCCTTGGCTAGAAGAGACAACACCTGCATTGTGCCATGTCTGTTCATTACATGGAGTAGCTGAGTTTGTTGTGGAGTTTGTCAGGCAACCTTGTCTAACCTACCATTGATTTATCATTGTTTCTAAATTTAAACCTTTTTGTGACATGCTGTACCTTGGTATTGGGAGAAATGGGAAGGTCTTAGAAATGAGTAGATATCCCTGACTTCAACTCTTGTCTGCACTGTGCATATTCTGGCTTCCGAGAGCCACAGAAAGTCCCTTTGCAAACTCTGGCTCCAAATTTGACAATATTGTGGATGAATTTTCGTCTTTCTTTCCATAGAATGGAAGGGCATGAAACCATGTTTTTTACATTGTTCTCTTTGTCATGTATACACCCACTCGCACTCAAGACTCCACTTTCCAGAGTTCACAGTGGCCTCCAAACATGGCCACCATGGACTACGATAACCAGCCTGCACTGCACTGCCCTCCATCTCTGGAATACTGATTAGCACTACACCTGTTCCCATCTCTCAGAATCACCACTGTGTATATGAGAACTCTAGTTTGCACTTACCAACTGTGAAGTAAACACTCACTGTTCCCTTGCCTGACTTTACCAAACTTTTTTTTTTTAAATGTGTTGATACTCAGGGTTTTTTTTTTTATTTGTTCTTTGGATTTTGCCCTTTTGTCTTTTCCTATGATATTCTGTTTGTGCATTGCCTGAACATCGCCTGCTCTTTGACCTTGACATTGCTTCACAATTTGGATTTTTTTTTGTCAGTTTAAGGCAAACACTGCCATTTTTTACGTCCATCTGTCGATTGCATTCCTGACACTTTATTCTTGCTGAAACACCTTAAAGTCTAGTTTGATGAGACAGAGGTAAATGCAAATGAAATAAGTAAAATGCTGGCATTATCCAGCAAATTGTTTGCTCTGGTACAAAAGTAAAACCTTATAGCTTATAGTCTTTTCATTTGGTTAAAAAAATCATTTGAATGCTGTTTTAAATATATTGGTGCCCTCTATACTGTTTGTTCTGACACAAGTGTCTTCTTTTAAAAAATTTTATGAAGAAATGTATCTTTGTTTTTGAACATGTATTTCCTCTTAAGCCTGAACTTTAACAGTTCTAGGGTTGATTCTTTCCACTATTTTACAGTAAACTGCTGGCTGCAGTTGGTAGGGGTGAGTTTAAATCCTTCAACGGATCAATATCTCTCTAAAAATGTCACCATTGCTATAAAAGGCTTAATGCTGTTATTTTCTCCAGGTGTGGCTTTATCAAATCAGTTAAGTGCTGATAATTTTGAAACCACTGTTTTGTAGAACAATTTCCACTACTAAAAATGTTTCATGTTTGAAAAAAACATTAAACTATACAGCTGCAGCAGTGTTTGTCAGTGCACAAGTCTGCAGAGGTCAAGTAGTTCATGTATGAAGCTCTATTAGTCAATGTAGGTTCCTATCCTCACCTATGGTCATAAGCTATGAGTAGTAAGAATAAAGTTGTGAGTACAGAAATTAGGTTGATTTTTGAATGAATAATTTTTTGCTTTTTTTTTTTAATGTCAGTAATTCTGACATTACTGCTGTTAATGGTTTGCTCTAACAGCACTTTGATACGTTTTTCTTTGGTCTTTTTGATCTATACTGTCAAATAACTGTCATTAGTACTTAGAGAACTGCCAACCAGATGGATTTTATGACACTTTAGTGCGCTACATACAGTGTCTTGTGAAAGTATTCATCCCCATTTGTGTTTGTCCTGTTTTGTCACATTACAAGCTGGAATTAAAATTGATTTTAATTTGATTTGAATTGATTTTAATTCCAGCTAATGGGGGTTAGCACCATTTGATTTACACAACCTACTTACCACTTTAAATGGGGGGTGGAACAGTTCAGCAGTCTGACTGCATCCGGGTAGAAGCTGTTTTTCCATACTAGATGTTTTTGCCCGGAGGCAGCGCAGCCTCCTTCTAGAGGGCAGGGGAGTGAAAAGTCTGTGTGCAGGGTGGGTGGGGTCACAGAGGATGCAGGTGGCTCTTCCTCTACATCTGGTGGTGTAGATGTCACTGATGGGTGGTAAGCTGCACCCCATGGTCCTCTGTGCAGGACCATGTGGCAGCATGGATACCTATTAGGTTAGGTTAATATGGGATGGCCTTGGGCTGAGGTGCCCACCAAAACTCACAGACTGGGCAAGGACGGCATTAATCAGAAATGCAATAAAGACACTAACGATAACACTGAAGGAGCTGCAAAGATCCACAGCAGAGATGCATCTGTCCAAAGGGCCACTTTAAGCCGTACACCTCACAGAACAGGGCATTATGGAACAATGGCCAGAAAAGGGCCATTGCTTAAAGAAAAAAAGAGAAGAAAATGTGTTTGGAGTTTACCCAACAGTATGTGGCAGACTCCCCAAATACATGAAAGAAAATTCTCTGGTCAGATGAAACTAAAATTGAACTTTTTGGCCATCATGGGAAACTCCATATGTGGTGCAACCCCAACACCTTGAGAACACCATTCCTACAGCGAAGCATGGTGGTGGCAGCATGGATACCTGTTAGGTTAATATGGGACGGCCTTGGGCTGAGGTGCACTTCAGCGAGGCACCTAACTCCCAACTGCTCCCCAGGCGCTGTTGGCATGGCTGCCCACTGCGCTGGGTATGTGTGTGTGCTCATTGCTTACGTGTTAGACTCAGATTTATTGTCATTCAAACCATGCGACATAAGAACAAAATGCAGTTACCCAGGTCTCAGTGTGTACAGCTTGAATAAGTAACTAAATAAAAAAAAAATAACTAAGTAAGAATAGTTAAATAACAAATAGAATAAACTAAGGTTGATTTTTCTATTTAAAAATAGAATAAACTAAAATAAAAGCTATCTAAAATAACATTAAAATTCAAAGGACAGTAAAGTATTGCACAATGTACTGCAGTGGCAACAGCTTAAAAAGTGTTCAGTGCAACATTGAGAAAGCACAGCAGCAAAAACATGAGCAGCAACAGTTCACAGTATTAAGGCATGTTGGTAAGGTGCATAGTGTTCAGTATATGGGGGGTGGAACAGTTCAGCAGTCTGACTGCATCCAGGTAGAAGCTGTTTTTCCATACTAGATGTTTTTGCCCAGAGGCAGCGCAGCCTCCTTCCAGAAGGCAGGGGGGTGAAAAGTCCGTGTGCAGGGTGGGTGGGGTCACAGAGGATGCAGGTGGCTCTTCCTCTACATCTGGTGGTGTAGATGTCACTGATGGGTGGTAAGCTGCACCCCATGGTCCTCTGTGCAGACTTGACCACCTTCTGTAGCATCTCCTTCTCACCCACAGTGCAGCCAGCATACCACACTATGAGGCAGGAGGTCAGGATGCTCTCCACCACACAGCTGTAAAAGGACCCGAGAACGTCAGCCCCCAGTCCTGACCTCTTTAGTTTCCTCAGGAAGTAGAGGCGCTGATGGGCTTTCTTTATGACAGCCGTGGTGTTGGTGCACCAGGTGAGCATGTTGGTCAGGTGTACTTTGAGGTGCCTGATGGCGGGAACCATCTCCACATCTGCTCCATTGATGTAGAGAGGAGGGGGGGGGTGCCCATCCTGCAGAAATCCACAACAATCTCCTTGATCTTCTGGATGTTGAGGATGAGGTTGTTGTTCTTGCACCACCTTGTCAGGTCCTCCACCTCTATTCTGTACAATGACTCATCCCCATTGGTGATGAGTTCAACCACTACTGTGTCATCAGCAAACTTCACCACAAGATTATTCTTGTAGTCAGCCCTGCAGTTGAAGGTCATCAGTGTGTACAGCAGAGGGCTGAGCACACAGCCCTGGGGGGAGCCGGTGTTGAGGGTGATGGTTGAGGAAGTGTTGTTAATCCTGACACACTGTGGCCTGCAGGTCAGAAAATCCAGGACAGGGATGAAGAGGTTCCCAGCGCTGTCAGCTTGGTCACCAGTTTCTGCAGGATGATGGTATTAAACACAGAACTAAAGTCCAGAAACAGCAGCCTCACATAGGAGTCCTTTTCTTTTCATCCCTGTCCTCCTGTCCTGTCTACTCCCCCTCTGTCAATTGTGTGTATGTAAGGACAGGTTGATGGTCAATTTTGCTGGTACTTGTGACAAGTGACAATAAAGGGTTCATTCATTCATTCAAGGACAAGCTGAAACTCCATATGAACAGTAACGTGAGCTCAGGATTGAGGAAGGACACTGGACCAGTGACAGAGGTTTATTAGCTACTATATGTGTTAGGGTCAGTATGTGTGTCCCATTCAGGGTTTATTCATACCCTCCCTTTGCTTAGTGATTGATGCTATCACATAGAGTATTATAAATGATTATATGTTTATGATATTCTAATATCAAAGAATTAAAGCTGACATCCTGCTCTTTATCCACATAGACATTATTTCATTTTTAATTCAATATGCTACACATGTATTGGCAGGGCAGAAATTAAGAGCGACACATTACAGGACATATTTATTTGAGTATATGGCTCACTGTAGTACTACTTCTCTTGACTAATTAAAATCCTCGTATGAGTTCTTATAAACAAAATATTCAACTTCACTACATTTGATTATTGATCGCTGTTACACAGTAAATAATAATAGTGTCCTAAAATGTAGTAGTAATAATAACAAAAAAAACAACTAGATAGAGACTTGACTAAAGTCACAGTAATTTGCAGTAGCTCTTTGTCAGTTGAAGGTTAAGGAAAAGTTGCACCCTGCTGCCCTGAACAAAATAAATAAAAAAAATAGATTGAAAAAATCATGAAAATTGACCTGATTGGAGGGGGAAAATTTTCATGGATCATTCTAGTTCGGTGATCTGGATCAGCACCAACAGTCATAGCACTATAACTCAGTCCAGAGGTATTTTTCATGTGAAATTTTGTGATGATTGGTTGAAAAGGGAGAAATAGTGCCTTAAACATGTTGTTATTATAATAATAATAATAATAATAATAATAATAATAATAATAATAATAATATAATAATAATACATCTATTCTCAAATTATCATAAGCAAAATTATTGAATTTTGTCAGCTAATCAAAATAAAGTTGTTTCCTGCCAAGAGTTTATACTTCGGGCACAAAATGTTTTTGTTTGTTTGTTTTACCACAGTACTGTTATTTATCGAGTACTTTTCTATTTTACTCAAGTGTATTATTGTTCTTGTAGCAGTGCTTTTACTCAAGTCAGTGTGTTTTGTGCTTTTTCCCCCAATCTATATGGGTCATGTGACACAATTTGGAATGGTACAGAATGAACATTTTCTTTCCTTTTTTTCAAGGGTGTAAACTTTTCCTTTCTTTTTTTTAATGCACAACCATTTTCCTGCTATTTTTTCTGATTTTATTTTCCTTTTTTTATCATAACCAAAAAAAGTGTAAATTTACATATTGAAAGCTTTTAATGTACTTACAGTTACAATTTTGTTTATCATTTCAGAAAAAAAAATGAGTAGACGTTGGAAAAGAACTTGAAATAATTCAAAATAAATATTGAGGGGTTTTTATGTCATTTCATGAGTTTGATTACAGGGCATGCAAAGCTCAACAAAACAAAAGAGCTAAATTAAATTGATTATATTTTAATTTGTGCAATAAAAAGTCTCCTGAGTAAGTAATGTGTTTTGAACACTTTAATTCTCATGCAAGCTGGGACTGAATGTCATCATGGCCATGGTTTCACCATTGTTGATAAAGTCTCATACAAAGGAGGAACAAATCAGCCACATTCTGTAGTTTAGATTATTTATATAATAGTTAAGGGCATTGAGACTTTATGAAGAAAAAGATGCAACAAAAAATTTACACTCAATTACATATACACTGCAAATAAAAACACAAAGATTAAACAAATATGTAAACTTAATCTATTTATATTACTGATACAAATACAGCTCTGTGGTGTTATACTCGGATTGTTTCATTCCATAACTCAACACATAAACATTCTTTGACAAACCCACAAACATGCATGATCCACAATGATTCCCACTTCCCACACTGAGCAAACATCTTTACAACTTCACTTTGTAAAATCTACCTGATTAAAAGGTGAGGGTCTTTAAAATTAGCCAACGATTCAGGAAAATGCAAACATGGTAGAGCACCATTGAACCATATGGTTGAACCACACTGGCAGACCTATGTATCCTGTAATTTTTTGTGTTTTGAGGAACACAAAAAAACTTGCCCAAGAAAACAACATTGTGAAGTTCAGAGAAACAGGAACATCCAGAACATGTTACCATGACTGCTGATATTTTGCATGCTGAAATAAAGAGGAGTTCAAACTACACTTCTGGGTCTATGAAATCCTGTGATTTCTTTTGGACAGTGTCTAGATAATTATGAAATTAGCCATCTGCCTCTTGGCTCAAGTAAAAATTCAACCTGAGTCTTTATAATTAACATGTGATCTTCAATATTGTCCAAGATTTTGTTTGTAATGAAATACTAAGTTGAAGTTTTCAGTTTAAACTTCATTCATGGACTTGCTTTTCTGTTTTCACTTGGGTTTAAGAGATAAACAGGTGAATTCACATATACATCAGGGTCAGGTAGAATGGCAGAGAACTAATTAGAATTTTAGTGTTTTTACAGCTTCAGCTCCGTTCTCGCAGAGGAATGCTGGCATTCATCCAAAACTCAACCCAATACAGGATTTGTTCCCTCCCCCTCTCCCTCTGTCTTCTTCTCTGCCTCCAGAAATGATGCCTGTGTCACTTTCTGCAGGACCATAATCAACCCATAAAGGAAACTGAACAAGCTCCACACAGGTAGTGACATCTACTCCAGTGTCACCGCACACAAGGTCCCACACAGTAAAGAAGGGAACTGAAGGCTCCCCTGTGCATGCTGATAAAGATGGGGAGATTTGCACAGTCATCCACATGCCAGTGGCCACTGTAGCTGGCCCAGAAGGCTCGACTATGGTCTTCTGTCCCTGGAGCCCAGAGGAGATTATGCTGATTGCTGCTGAAATAAAGGACCCTAGGCAGCATGGGGGCCCAAAGTGTGCTGAGGAGCTGTTTGATTTCTGCAAGTCTTATTTTCCCACCAGCCATGAACTGCACCAAGTCGTTGCAAAGAAACTAGGTTTGGACTTCAGCAAGATTCCTGAAGAAGAAGAGCAGGCAAATCATCCAGATTGGATGCATATCAGTCACAGGGTTTACTGAGAGTTTGTTACTAGTTTGCAGGATGCTGTCAGAATGAGGTTCCCAGTCCAAATGGACATCACACAAATACCAACCTGTAAGCAACAGGATGATGAGATAGTAAAATGATATCTGCAGAGACATGCAGTCTATGCAGAGAAGAGACAGCAAAGACAGATTAAAAAAAGGATGACACGCTTGACAAGGCCATGTGTACAATGGGTTTGGAGGTGCAAGTTGCACAAGTAAAACAGCAGCATGGAGAACATGGAAGGGCACGTGGAAGAGGTCATGGAAGAAGAAGAGGTTAACAGCACCAAAATGACTGCTTCATCTGTGGCTCACTTAATCACTGGTGTGACCAATGTCCACATTATCCAAGCAGTCCCTAGATCACCAAGATAGCAAACTGACTGCCAGTCCTAGTTGCTCAAGCTTCTTGCAATGAAGAATCTGCTTTGTGCTTACTGCTTGCTACAGCTTGCACAGAGAGTAGGGAGAGTGAGCAAATGAGGTACATATGCATTATACATTGATGAATTATGCTTGGAAAATGCCAATATTTTCTCTAACTGTCTCTAATAAGCTTTTAGATTTATTAGTAGATTCAGGAGCGGGACACTGTCATTAGATCCTTAGAGTTTTCTACACAGCAACAAAATCAGCAACCGATTCCGGAAACACTGTGGGTGCCTCTGGACAGCAGGTCCCTGAGAAATGTACTGAGCTACTCCTCTATAGACTGGGTGAGTTTGAAACATTTGAGTTTTCATTTTAATTTTCTTATTATTGTCCAGTAAATATACTGGGAAGAGATCTTTTGCACAGATTAGGCATAAGTCTCCGAAGTACCCCAGAGGGGTTACATGTAGTGTGAATCCCAGATGAGGAGAGCACAGTTATGAGTAATGGTTAAATTAGATCCATCTCCACCCCTTTATGTGTATGGATGAAGGCTGGTGCCCTCAGATAGTCTGAATATAAATCATGAGCTGATTGAGATGGCAAAAACATGCACTTGCCCAAGTAATATTGATTATATGTGATCAAAAAGCTTACATTGCACCACTCACATTAGCCACAGGTACCCAGATGTTAAATTTGAGAAGGACTGGTTTGGAAATAAAAAGAGGGGGGAAAAAAACAAGGGGATAGGTGGAAGGATTTGGGCCCATGTGTGTTAAAGTGTGTGAATACAAGTGACTGGCAACATACCACAGATCAAAAATTATTGTACAGTAAAACCATGAATGCATTTCAAATGAACCTGGATTTTACTGTCTCTGGAGAGACATGTACTGTTAACTGGTGAGAAACCTGTGTCAGAGACTGAGTGGCAATTTGCTAAATTTACAGTTGATTTCCCATGTTTAATGGAGGTTTCTAAATAATTTTGGGCACAAGGCAAACATGATGTGGGGCTGATAAAGGGGATTGATTTTAGTGATCACCCCAAAATCTGAATTTAGATCCTGTAAATCCCAATATCCCCTGAAACCTGAAGCTATAGAGGGCATTAGATCCATGTTCAATTCTCTAAAGGCAGCAGGGGTTCATTACGGTAGATTGCCCTAATTGGCCCATGCACACTCCTATCTTCCCAGTTAAGAAACACACTGAGTGAAGATTTGTATAAGACCACATAAGGTTGTAAGTGCTCAAGCTCCCAATGTTCCTAACCCCCATACTATTCTTTCACAAATACCACCAAATAGTACACATAGTAAGTGTAATGGAAAGGCTTAAGTGTTTAAGAAGATTTTTAACATCTAAGTTTAAATGTGCAATTTCTACCATCTAAGCAGAAAGATTTTTGTTTTCGAAAGTGTGTGTGTGTGTGTGTGTGTGTGTGTGTGTGTGTGTGTGTGTTTTGGATTCTTTTCTGATATGGCACATACTCAGTTTCAAGGTTTCATTGTTTAGGCCAGCCTTTCTCAATCAGGGTGCCGTCTGGCTTTGTTAGGGGTGCCGTCAAAAAATTATATATTCTAACATTGAAATAAATAAAATGAATTAAA
>JAPEIY010000003.1:13220712-13231645 GCA_026122135.1 Cathorops aguadulce | reverse complement strand
TCACCAGTTAACCTAACCTGCATGTCTTTGGACTGTGGGGGAAACCGGAGCACCCAGAGGAAACCCACACGGACACGAGGACAACATGCAAACTCCACACAGAAAGGCACTCGCTGGCCATGGGGCTCGAACCTGGACTTTCTTGCTGTCAGGCGATAGCGCTAACCACTACACCATCATGCTGCCCATGGGCTGAATCATATCACTAAACCCTATTCTTACCAGCTGCCTTTAGTCCCTATAGCACTAGAACAACTTCGTGGAGCAACTATATTCACAAAGCTTGACTTAAGAAGTGCATACAATCTAGTCTGCATAAAGAAAAGTGATGAATGGAAAACTCCATTTCTTACCACTAGGGGGCACTGAGTATTTGGTAATGCCTTTAGGGTTGCATAATGCCCCGTCCATATTCCAAGCGTTTATAAATTATGTTCTCAGGGATATGCCTGGCCAATATGTTATTGCTTACATTGATGACATCTTGATTTATTCCCCTAATCTCAAAACTCATATTCATCATGTTCATTCTGTCATTACATGTCTGTTTGAAAACCAGCTGTATGTTAAAGGGGAGAAGTGTGAATTTCATCTCCCTTCTTCTTTCCTAGGCTACGTCATTAGTCCAGAGGGTGTTGTTATTGAAGATAAAAAGGTAGAAGCTGTAACTAATTGGCCCATCCCTACTTCCATAAAGGAACTCTAGTGATTTCTTGGGTTTGCTAATTTCTACCATCATTTCATTTGCAATTTCAGTAGTCTAGCAGCTCCTCTTACCACCAATAAGGTGGTAAGAGGAGCTGTATGTCCTTTAACATACAGCTGGTTTTTAAGCAGACATGTCATTGAAGGGGAATGCCAAAAAAACTTCATGGAATCCCTGGGCACAGGAAACGTTCAAATCCCTCAAGATAGCCTTCACCTCTGCCCCCATTCTGAAGCATCCTGATCCCACTCAGCCTTTCATGGTGGAGATGGATGCCTCTGAGGTAGGCACTGGAGTTTTGCTGCCTCAGCGTGTAGGCGATCCCTGTAAATTACATCTGGTAGCCTTCTACTCCCATATACTGATCCCTGCTGAACATAATTATGGTATAGGAGATAGAGAATTGCTGACCATGAAGCTAGCTTTCAAAGAATGGCACCATTAGCTAAAGGGAGCAACGCATCTCTTCCTTGTGTTAACAGATCATAAAAACCTTGAATATTTATGGTCAGCTAAATGGGTCAACCCCCATCAGGCTCGGTAGTCCCTATTCTTTTCTCGATTTAATTTTTCCATTTCTTATTGTCCCGGTTCCCATAATACTAAAGCAGATACCCTGTCTTGTATATATCCCAGTCCCAAATCCTCTCCTGAGGTTCTTAATATACTACCCCCATCAGTTGTGGTCACCCTATTAGATGGGAAATAGATGAAGAGATTGACCAAGAACTATCTGTTACTCCTGCCCCTGAATCTTGCCCCATAGGAAGGAAGTATGTACCCACTCAATGCAGGGACAAATTAATTACATGGGCCCACTCCTCTTTGACTTCTGACCATCCAGGAGAGACACATATGCACCAGTTATTGTCTGGCAGATATTGGTGGGAAAATATGTTGTCAGATATCCATAGATTTGTCTCCTCATGCACCAAAGTGCAAAACACCCAAAGCTCTCCCTGCTGGTGAACTCATGTCCTTGCCTGTCCCTTCTCATCCATGGTCACATATAGCAATAGACTTTATTACTGATTTGCCCCCTGCACAGAACTACATGGTCATTCTGACCATTGTTGAAAATTCTCACAAGGAGTGAGATTTATCCCCTTAGTTGGCCTACCTACCGCCTTTCAGACAGCTGAAGCCCTTTTTACCTATGTGTTCCATATATTTGGTATTCCAGAAGAAGTAGTATCTGATCGAGGGCCTCAATTTACCTCTTATGTATGGTCAGCATTTTTTGAGAGACTCGGAGTTAACGTCAGTCTCACCTCCGGGTACTATCTCCAGTCTAATGCTCAATGTGAAAGGGTCAACCAAGAACTGGGAAAGTTTTTGAGAATGTACTGTCATGATAATCAAGCCGTTTGGTCAAACTATTTGCCCTGGGCAGAAATGGCTCAAAACTCGTTAATCAGCTCTGCTACGGGGCTCACACCCTTTCAATGTATGCTGGGTTACCAACCCCCCTTAATGCCATGGTCTGCCATGCCCTCTGACAACCCAGCCGTTGACAATTGTCAACTCTACAGCACCATGAGCAGGTCTGGGAACAGACCCACCAGAGGATCGAGAATGTCCTCCGCCGACACAAGAGGCTGGGGGATCATCATAGAGGTGACACACCTACCTATCTCCCTGGGGACCGAGTGTGGCTGTTGACCTGGGACTTCAGATTTCCTGAGGGAGGTAGAATATTATTGCCCAAATACACTGCTCAGTTTAAAACTTGCAAGCAAATTAATGATGTGACTTACAAATTAGAACTGCCTGTGCATTACAATGTTTCTAACTCATTTCATGTATCTCTCTTGAAACCTGTTGTCTCAGGTTCATTGGACGAGGCCACATCCCATGTCACGCCCCAACCTCCAGTGTATGTAGAAGGCACCCTGGAGTTCTAATCACCATCACCTGTACCTTTTTGTTTCCATTTGTATTTATACCCCTTTGTCTGTCTTGTTCGGTGCACAGTATTGCCTCTACATTTCATGAGCCTACTTAGCGTTATTATTCTGATCGTTTTTACCAGTGTATGACCCTTTTTGCCTTCCCGTTTTTTTCCCCGTTTCGCCTAGCTCCCGTGTTTGTTTGCCCGTTTCTCTTGCTTCCCGGTTTTTTGATCCTCGCCTGTTTCCTGATTACGATTTTCCTAGCCTTCATGTTTTGATTGCCCGTGTCTACTGATTCCTGGTTCTTGGACAATTGCTCATTTCCTGACCACGATTTGTCTAGCCCTCGTTACTGTTTTGGATCTCTTGGTATTGACCTGGCCTGGCTTTTGTACATTGTCTTATTTCATTGTTCTCATTAAAACCTTGAGTTCATTCACAATCCGCGAGTGTCTGGTTTGTCACAGCCGCGTTACATATCTATTATGAATCCTTTATGAAATTGATTTTTTTAATCAGAAGTTGATATTTTGATAAACAGTTTGGGATCTGTAATCCACAAATGCAACAAACTTTCTAGGTAACATTCATTTCTGAGCACATGGATATGTGTGATGAAAACTGCTACATTTCAATGTTATGCAGATTTATTTATGAGCACTGTTCTCTAGCTGATGTATTATTCCTGCCTCCTCTATAGTATGTGGGCATTTTATATAATCTCTCTCTGCCTCTGGTCCTGTTCAGGCACGTACAGTAATGGTGCTGCAGGGGACATGGCTTTTTATCGACTGAAGGACTTTATTTTGGAAGAGGCCAACCTGTGTGGGGAAAAGCAGAGCAATCCAACCCCACAGTTTTTTTCTACTAACAGGAATCACAAAAACAATGAGAACATTGAGGTTGGGGGGGGGGGGGGGTGTTCAGATCAGCATCAAAGTTCTACATACTTTTATGTAAAAATGAATGCAGTAGTAGGACCAATTCTTTACTTAATACATAAAGCCTTATTTGAACTGGATTAGCTTGACATGAAGAGGTGAAGGAAGGCATTTTTTTTTGTATATCTGGGATTTTCATTCCATCTAAAGGAATGCAAGCCATAGCCTAATGGTGCATAGTATTGCCTCTGGAATGGAATGGAAGTAGTTCTGGGACCAAAAGGTTGCTGGTTCGATTCCCTGGACCAGCAGGAAGGCTGAAGTGCCCTTGAGCAAGGCGCCCCAGTGCCCCAGTGGCTCCTCAGGCTGCTCTGGGTATGATGTACGTCATTCTGGATAAGAGCATTTGCTAAATGCCATTAATCTAATCTAAATCAGTCATGTTAGTAATTTAATGGACTCCTTGTACAGGATATTTGATATGATATCCATAACCAGCTGTTTATTATTATTTGTTACTCACTTTTAACAAGAAGTAGTTTGCATTATGTAATCCTAAAGCAACAATCATAAAAATCAGATAGAAAGGTAGCTAAAGAGAGGAATTATTCAATAATTCCTGGTTCCATTTGTTTTTGGAAACATCTAACTAGCTAGTTAAGGTTAACAAGCTTACAGTAATCCATATAGCAATGAATTAAATAGATGTGTTTGGGTGTTTGCTGTTATTTCATATTGTTTGATGCTAGTTATTAGGCTCAATCATGTGAGGTTTAGGCTGTCTGTCTTTGCTCCTACGCCACTTAGTTAATCAACAACAAAAACATATAGCGATCTACCCAACTATATGTGTCCTTAAATGCCAACTGTATTCTTGCTTAGGTGCACATACTTATGTGCTTGCTGCACTAAATTGAGCTTTGTTCTGGATGAATTCAATAGTTTATAAATTTGCAGTTTGATTTATATGTTTTAGCATATATAACAATGTTGAACTGTTTAGATGAAAAGGGAAAATGCAGTGTAGCATTTTGATTTTTCATAATACTCCACTTCTTGGTGAAAAAGCAGCTTTTGAAAATAGTATTTTGAAAATAGCTCAGCTACAACCATACAACTATAAAATGTAGTTAAGCTAGAAATGTTGCTACTTGAAGATAATTACTCCACAACATTACTATGGTCAAGTGATCTACTAATCATTAATTGCATCTTAAGCAGCTATGCACCCTACAAGAAGTGCAAAATAATCAGTTTGTATTAAATATATGAAGTATACATAGTACTTATGGTACTTTTGCTGTGACAACCATGTAGACATTGTGGAAAATACTCCCATCTCTCTGATTAAATCACAGGAATGTTTCGTATAATGCTAATAAGAAAATTTCAAACAGGCAATTTTAAATACCTATTCTATGAGTGTACATATTTGCTTCTCTATGCTTTTTTACTGCCCTACTATCATCTCCCAAATGCATTTAGCTTTCCTGCTAGCTTTCCATATGACTTCAGTGGTATGGAATCTAACAAAATTGTCACAGTTGAGTCATCCTGGTTCTGTCGCTTCAATAAACAGGAAGTGGTAATGCATTAACAGTAGTCAGGAGCGGAAAAGTACTAAGAAATAATACTTTCATGAAAGTACACATAATGTGTCAAAATCTCACTTAATTAAAAGTGTAAGTATTCATCCAAAAATGTATTCAAGTGAAAGTTGATATTTTTAAATACACTCAGGTATTAAAAAGTAAGCAGTAAGTGTTTTTAAATTATGAAATTAAATAAATGTCATGTTACTATGTGAAAAGTATTTTACTGCTTTTATGACTTATCTAAAATGTATTTGTTGGTTTGCCTATAAATATTTTCACCATATATTTCCTGGTCATATACATGACTGATGATAATTAAGTCAAATGAAGTAAAAAAAATAAATAAATGTGTAAAAAAACAATTTGCCAGAATTTAACTTGCTGCCTAGCAAATCTTCTTTAGCTAGTATAAACAATGCTAGTCTAACCAAATAATAGCAAAGAAAGCAGGCTGACTGTTCAATATAGCTTATTAATGTTAGAAAATTAGTGAAACTTACCTCTACATGTTTTTTTTAGATTGGAAATATGGAAAATACAAGGAGTAAAAAGTTATTTTTTTCTTGTAAATGTAATCAAGTATTCAAGTTCAATAGTCAAGTTTATTTGTATAGTGCTTTTAACAATAAACATTGTCGCAAAGCAGCTTCACAGAATTTGAACGACTTAAAACATGAGCTAATTTGATCCCTAATCTATCCCCAATGATCAAGCCAGTGGCAACAGTGGCAAGGAAAACCTCCCTCAGAGAACATGAGGAAGAAACCTCGAGAGGAACCAGACTCAAAGGGGAACCCATCCTCATTTGGGCAACAACAGACAACATGACTATAACATTAACATTTTTAACATTAAGTCAGTTTCGTTGCTGTTATAAACTCTTCACTGATGGAAACTTGAGTGCAAAACTGTTCATGACAACTGCAGTCCTAAAGTTATCAAGTCAACTGATAATAAAAGTAGCCATAAAAGCATTACTGTAAGAGTCCAGAGCATCCTCCCGGTGTGACTTTCAACTGTCCACATGGGGCTGTCCTCCACAAGAGCGATGCAATGAGGCTCCAACCAGACACAAGGCACCAGGATGGATCAGGCAGGTTTGAGGAGCAGAAGAGGTTAGCATCTTGATCCCAGGACCGACATGTAAATCAGAGGGACAGATTGGGGGGAGCGAGAAAACACAGGTTGTTAGGTATGCCCAATGTCACCTGATGAGTAGGAACAGTATACATTTTGGGCTGAGTGCAAGCAGGGACTCCGGCAAAACTAACTATGACAGCATAACTAAAAGGGGAGAGC
Organism: Cathorops aguadulce; assembly: GCA_026122135.1. Taxonomy (NCBI): domain Eukaryota; kingdom Metazoa; phylum Chordata; class Actinopteri; order Siluriformes; family Ariidae; genus Cathorops; species Cathorops aguadulce. The sequence goes on along the minus strand of JAPEIY010000003.1, from coordinate 13,225,272 downwards.
CAGAAGGTAGCACAGGTATGAGAGGGCCCTGAGACATAAAGCAGCCAGCCACTACACTGTCAACAAACTCAAGTGAGCAAGTGAGTGGGAGACTGACATATATCCCAGTTTACCACAATATTCTATGTCTGAGGACCCTCCAGATCTACTCCTTTACCTCATAAAGACCATTAACAAAAGGCTTGACTAAACAGATGTTTTCAACCTAGACTTAAATGCTGAGACTGTGTCTGATTTCTGAACACTACTTGGAAGACTGTTCCATAACTGTGGGGCTTTGTAAGAAAAGGCTCTGCCCCTTTCACTATATGAGGTACCAGCAGATAGCCTGCACCTTTTGATCTAAGTAGGCATGGTGGGTCATAGAGGAGCAAAAATTCACTCAGGTACTGTGGCACAAGACCATTAGGAGCCAATGCAGTATGGATAAGACAGGGGTGATGTGGTCATATTTTCTAGCTCTAGTAAGAACTCTTGCTGCTGCATTTTGAACTAATTGGAGCTTGTTTATGCACTTATTGAAACATCCAGATAGTAAGGCATTACAATAATCCAACCTGGAGGTAACAAATGCATGACCTAGTATAGAAATACTAGGTCATGCATCATGTAGTGACATTACATTTCTTGTCTTCGCAACATTTCTGAGAACAAAGAAAGCTATCTGGGTAATGTTATCGATACGAGTTTCAAATGAAAGACTGCGGTCAATAATCACCCTTTTTGTTTCTTCATGTCTTTTACTGCTGCATATGAAGAAACAGAAAGGCCATCCAGAGTTACTGTGTAATCAGAAACCCTACTTCTGTGGTGCAAGTACAAGTACTTCAGTCTTGTCAGAGTTAAACAGAAGGAAGTTAATAAGCATCCAGTGTCTAATGCCCTTTACACATTCCTCAATTCTATTAAGCTGGTGTGTCTCATCTGGTTTTGCAGAAACATGCAACTGTGCGTCATCAGCATAACAGTGAAAACTAATGCCATGCTTACGAATAATATCACTCAGAGGTAGCATATATAAAGAAAAAAGCAATGGGCCTGAGACAGAACCTTGTGGAATGCCAAACTTTGCCTCAGTATGTCTAGAAAAATAACCATTTACATCAACAAACTGATAGTGATCAGTTAAATAAGAGCTGAGCCAGGAGAGTCTCATCGCATCGCTCCTGTGGAGGGCGGCCCCATGTGGACAGTTGGGGGTCATGCCTGGAGGACGCTCTGGACTCTTGCATTGGTGCTTTTGTGGCTGGAGACTGCAGTTGACTTGCTGACTTTAGGACTGCAGTTGACTTGCTGACTTTGGGACTATGGTTGTTGTGAAAGGTTTTTTGCTTGGGTTTCCGTCAGTGGGGTTTTATAGCATCGACGAAGTTGACTTTATTTTAGGACTGTTAATGTTATAGTTATGTTGTCTGTTGTTGCCCGGATGGGGATGGGTTCCCTTTTGAGTCTGGTTCCTCTTGAGGTTTCTTCCTCATTTCGTCTGAGGGAGTTTTTCCTTGCCACCGTCGCCACAGGAGTGCTCATTGGGGATAGATTAGGGATAAAATTAGCTCATGTTTTAAGTCGTTGAAATTCTATAAAGCTGCTTTGCGACAGTGTTTATTGTTAAAAGCGCGATCCAAATAAACTTGACTTGACTAAATTGACTGTAGGTATGAATGGTTGTTTGTCTCTATGTGTCAGCCCTACGATGATTTGCCAACTTGTCCAGGGTGTACCCGGCCCCTCGCCCATAGTCAGCTGGGATAGGCTCCAGCTTACCCTTGACCCTGCACAGGATAAGCGGCTACAGATAATGGATGGATGAATGAACGTTTAGTCTAAATTCACCTCTAGGGGGCAGTAATAAATAAAATTACTCCTTAGCTGCTTAACTTTTTCCCCTGATGTAATGTGTTCTGGATGTAAGGAATTTCTGATATGCAAAACAGGAAGTGAGAAATTCCATTTGGAATTTTACCAAAGAAATGTGTATTTTTTTTTTTATTATTCTCCTAGAACTCTTTGTGAAATTTGATACAGTGTTCAATGCTAGATGATGCGGAAGAAAACTTATTTCTCTGATTTTTAAGATGCAACGCAATTTATCCGTAACATGTGAATGACTGATCATGCTATCGCTAAATAGGAAGTGAAGCCATACCTCTGCAACATCTTAACATTTTGTCATGAAATTTATGAAGGTAGAAATCATTACTTAATAAGTACTATTATTTTTTTCACGGTACGGTTTCCATCAAATCCTGTGCTCTGATTGGCTGTCCGTATCCTACAGTATAGACCCCGGTTACAGACCTCTGGTGACTCACTCATTCACAACAACAACAAACATAATAGCATTTTTTGTTAACATTTATCTTCTTTTTCAATAAGATTTATTCTAAGATTATCAAAAATCTTGTAAATTTTAGCCAGCATTTCTCAGGAGAATAGCATTAATTTTACATCATGGATAGCGATAACGACAGTCTTCACAGTGAAAGCGAGTTTTACTACCCTGAGGAAGAAAAAAGAAAACATTTCAGGAGAAAGCTAAAAACATCTAACTTGCTAACGCCAAGCAAAAACATGGCTGAATCTTGCATGACTCAATTTTGTATAAATAGGGGACTGCATAGGCGGCAAAATATAGGGGGGTTTTTTCGTGCCATGAAAGTGCACTTGCATACCGAGGAGGAAGCAATTTGCATTACAGCCGATTCAAAATGGCGGCTCGGCTCAGTTTTCCCTTTCGGGCGTTCTCGTTTTCTGTTAGAATTTGGTAAGGAAAAAAATATATTATTTACCAGCTTAAGGTTCGTCCGTATCGTGAAATACTGTGACCTCAGCCCAGAGGGCCTCGGTCAGTACTTTCAAGACCTCGGTCATGGTATTTCACAATACGGACCTCCCTTAAGCTGGTAAATAACATACATACATACATACATACATACATACATACATAAGGCAGTGTCTTACTGATATACACTGATTTTTCATGTCATCTGGTCACCCGGTAACCCATTTACCACCGACTCTCTGGACAATTTCGTATCCCTTTACCTCATCCATAAATGAACAGATATTATTTGGGTTGTGGACCATTCTCAGCACAGCAGCGACCCGGACATGGTACAAGGGTATCAGGTACAGCAGTGTTCCTCAGGATTGTAAACAATTCAATGTCGCTGATTAACACAGTTGAATGAGGCACATTTTAGCTTTATGCGATTTTCTGACCTGTTTCCAATAACCTCTCGGTCTTTGTTCAGTGCTTCATCGGCCATTTCCTGTGTTGCAAACTGCACAAACGCGTCACCTGAACTCCGACCCCAGCGGTCCATGACCAGCGTGATCCCATCTTTCACAACGTTCAGTCCTGAAAGAGTCCGTTTTATAAAGGGAATCAGGTTACCGATGAATCGGATGTGTGTGAATGGCTTGCTCGGTCAGTTTCTCACCTGAAAAAAACTGAATAATCTCCTTCTCTGTGCAGTTAAAGGGCAGCCCTCGAATGCGAACCACTCCATCTTGGCTTTCACTTGTGCCCTTCCGTATGGCCTCTGCATCATTATGGGTCACTTCATACACTGCAATAATTACAGAACATCGTTGCATGTTATCCACTAGATGCAGATGTGATTTTTAACGCTGTTGCCAAAAAAAAAAAAAATTCTAGGTCTGTCCATTAACACTTCTTACATTTTTATGCTTTCATAAATACATTTAAATTTGCTCCACCTGCCTTCTACATAGCGGGGTCCAAGATACTGCCTGTGCCTCTCCAAGGCTTTGCTGACATCCTCCTCAGCCTCCAGCTCGATGAAGGCTTGTCCTGTTGGCTTTCCGTTTTTGTGATACATAAGATGGATTCCGTTTACTCCTTTGTGAATGCGACACTCTGTACGAACAAATAACCTGTTGCAGTTACGGGTCTCGTAAAGAGAGCTTTTACCTGAAGATAAATTAGACCTTAAATAACAAGCAGCTGATGTTAAATGGTCTCCTAATTCATCATGACAGACGACGTCTGATGGCGACCGACCATTTGTTAGAAAAGACAGCAGCACATACCAGAGAAGAATTTTAGCAGGTCCTCAGGACCACAAGACCACGGCAGACCCTGAACACGGACGATGAACACTTCCTTCTGTTCACCCTCTGGAGGAGGAGAGTACTCAGGAAGAGGGGGATAATCATCTTCTTTGTACGGTGTCTAAAAGAAACAACTACCGTTAGTACAACATTTGTGCTGAGCAGATCTACAAAGTGGGAAATAAGCTGAATGGCTGAACTAAACAATGCAACAATTCTGTGCCTCCGAGACATAAATAAATCACAGAATCTACATAGTCTAGGCAAATGAAACTGAACAGGCTTAATGTTGAGCAATATAAGATTTCATCTCATTATCTCTAGCCGCTTTATCCTGTTCTGCAGGGTCGCAGGCAAGCTGGGGGCGTATTACAGAAAACTTCCTATCTTAAGTCAAAAGTTAAGGTAGGACGAGTGGAGATAAGATTTTTTCCAGTTTGGTATTACAGAAAGCAAATCCTAACTCCATTTAGGAATCTTATC
>JAPEIY010000003.1:12975104-12987277 GCA_026122135.1 Cathorops aguadulce | reverse complement strand
TCTGCAGCCATATTTTTTCTGTACTCAGTATGAATTTTCCTAACCAATGAAAAAGCCCTCTCACTATCTGCATTGCTGTGGGAGGCACAGCAAAGCAGTAAAAAGTTGTTTCAGCATTGGAAACCTGGCAACACACAAAGCAGTTTTTACATTGAAAACCTTTCCTCAATATACTACGGAAGCTTATTGCTGCCACACTCAAAAAAAAAAAAAATGGCTTAGTATCAAGTAATTACGTGAAAACTTTGTTATAACAATATCTTATTACATTTTTACAATATATTTATCATGTAATAACATGATATTATCATGTAATTTCATGATATGAAATTATCACGTAATTTCATGACATGAGATTATCATGTAATTTCATGATACGAGATTATCACGTAATTTCATGATACGAATTTTTCATGTTATAAAATGAAATTATCATGTTATTTCATGATAAATTATCATGTTATTTCATGATATGAAATTATCACTTTATTTCATGATACAAAATTATCATGTCATTTCATGATATGAAATTATGTTATTTCATGATATGAAATTATTGTGTTATTTAATGATAAAATATCACATTATTTCATGATTTTTTTATGTAATAACATGAAAACAACTTATCAAGAAATAACATGAAAGTGTGGTTTAACATCATAACATCTAGCCAAGCCAGTCCACTAATACGGGAGCACACTTCCCAATCTCATGTTCCAGCAAGCTCATGCTTCGCTATGGCTCAAAATGTGGATTCTCCACTGTCGAGATTTCTTCGAGCTTGTGGTGTACCAGAGGACTATCTCCTTCGCATGGAGTAAGATCGTGTAAGTGTACTTTACCGTTTCGTCCTCAAGTAGTGTATAGTTAGCTTATGGTGGCCACTAGTCTGCCCACACCTGCCAGTAGCCCGGTAAGCAGCTGCTAAATGAAGGTGCTAGCATTTAGCTATAACTTTTTTGCTGTGAGCAGCTAGTTGTATCCCCCCCCCAAAAAAAAAAAAGAGAGAGAGAGTTAACATTAAAGACTAATGCATTCAGAAATTAGGTAAGCAATATTTGCATCGTCGTTGCTGTTTTCAAAGCTAGCTGGCTAAAATTCTCCTTCGTAATCTTGCTTGTAAAGCTATCATACAATAAGGTAGTTTAGCACAGGCTCTGCCAACAACACCACTGACAGTAACGGAAGCAGAACACTCTCAGATATTTCCCAGTTTATTTACAGTTCACTACACTTCTGTTAAATATCTTGTGTAGCCCTATTGTAGCATAGCATAACATAGAGCATAGCCTGCCAATCTGCTGCTGTAACCATTAAAGCAGAAACTACAATGGCACCAGAGCCCGTTCTCTTATGGCATTTCACATCATCCGAATGAATGAAACGGTGGCATGTAAGTGAATGTTAACAGTGACTCGGGCAGTTTCTAGGTTGTGTGTGGGCGTGTAACGTTTTGATTATGGGTGTAGAAACGATGTGTGTGGATATCCTACAAATAGTTTTAATTCTGATACAGTGATTCTGACTAGTCTGGATGTAGCCAAAGAATAACTTTCCTCACATGTGGTTTAAAACTTCGACAAAAATGCGCACAAATCAACAGACAACACACTACACTGTACTACACACTGACAACGCCTACAAGGAGGCAGATAATCCATATCAATTAAAACTGTAAGAGAGCTAAGTGGTTCCACCTGTGACACCACTTGAGAGGTCAGTATATAATCACTATTCCATCAATGTGCATGAAAAACTGGCTCACAAAGGAGTGCAAGTACAAACAACCAAACCTCCATTGTTATATGTAGTCTTGGGCAGTGTTGGGGAAGCTACTCAGAAAATGTAGTTAACTAAAACTACCAGTTGGCCTGTTCTACATCAGATGAAGCTTCTCTACATGACAGTTACCTGAAGACAAAATGTAGGTAACAAAACAATAGTAGTTTACTACATGCAAAGCTGCTTTATAATTTACAAAAAGGCCTATAAATAAAATGTGACCTAGCCTAACTAATAGGTCTTCACAGTAGACACGTGTAACTTTTAGCCTACTATTGTAGGTGAAAAGCTCTTAAAACAATAATCTTTGGGTTGATATGTCCATGTTCCGTGCCCCTTGTCAAATAGTACAATAGTTTTGTGTTGTTTGCTTTCTTGGGTCCTGAAGCACGAAAACCAGGCCAGAGTGATGCACCATCACAATGGTTTATTAGTCCCTCTCCATACTATCCACTAGATGGAGCGAGCATCTCCATAAACGGTGCTATAACTAAGGCTGTGAGCTTTTGTTTGGACTTGATAAAGCCCTTTCTGAGCTCTACTAGCAGCCTAATTTTGGGTGGTGGGCTATTATTAGTAGTAGACAGAGTGTCCCACAACCTATGATCTTAGCATGATTATTAAAAAGGACATACCAGTAAGCTGTGAGTTGAGTGTGAGTGTTTTATTGTTTTCAAAAGTCATACCAGAGTAACAAATGAAGTTGGTTAACCTATTGCACAATCTTCAACTATGTGGAGCTACTGATGTTAATAGATTTTGGTAAGAAGCAGTTAGAATTAATAGTAACAAATGACAGCAATATGCTGATAGTGTAATAGAAACCAAAATAATAAATATTGATAATAATAATAATAATAATAATAATAATAATAATAATAATAATAATAATAATAATAATAATAAGACAGTCACAACTGTAAAGTTAAACCAGGTCTCAGTTGATACCCTTAAGGCCACCCACCGCCCCTCAGTCTTTCCTGTGTGTGTGCACATAAGTTATCTAGTCTTGTACTTGAGTTGTAGGCCAATTATCATCTCTGTCTTGACAGATTGATGCCACAGTTCTTGATTTTATGGACGACAACACTCTGGCTGGCTACATCCCAACTTATGGAGATAGGGTTGCGGCAAGACGCTTCTGTTTGCAACATCATGGTGCAAAAAACAAAGAATCATCGAAACATTCAATGCTTGAAAAACTGAAAAAAAGAAAGGGCATTGGTGGGAGTGATGGCACTTGCAACAAGGGGATTTCTACCGAAAGACTGAGACGAAGTTATGCGCAAAACAACAAATGGGCTGAAAAAAAGACGAGAAAAGTGGAGTTGGGATGGATCCATGAAGGTAAACAAGTCCGAAAACGCACAGGAGGGGGGACAAGGACCCTTGATGTCCCCAAAGGATCAAAGAAAGAAGACATACTACAGTATGCCAAAGATATCTTCTTCCCAAACGGAAAAAATAAATTAGGAAATTTTGAAGCCTTTAGTCATGACATAGTAGATTATCAGGAGGAAGCTATTTTTGATGATGTTATTACAGTTGGAGAACTGTACAGTTTACTAAGAATGGGCATGTTGAGATTCTACCTGTGCACTAAGGCCCTAAAAGATGACAATGAAGAACATGTTGGGGGAGATTCAAATGTGAACGAGGATGTAATACAGAATGACATGCAAGAAGAGGACGAGAAGCATCTTCAAACTGTTGATACAGAGGCATTAGACACATCTGAGGTTCAGGTGATGCTTGTCCCCTATCTTGGAGAACCCATGGCTGGCCAAATGGATGCCACTTTGTTATATCAACCTGGCCTGCAGCTCAGTGAGGACACTGCTGTCACAGCCCTCTTTCCCAGAACAAGCTCAGCACTCATTACTCCAGACACAGCATATGTGCCTCCCCCCATGCCTTCCCCCCCATGCCTCCCCCCACAAGCATGACGAGCATTACTTCAAAGTCAGCATCTATTGATGTAACAAGTATCTCTACAGCTTCATGTGATGTGCATATCACCATTAAACTTCACAGGGTCAATCTTCTGGAGATGATGATGATGGACCAATTTAAGGATTCATCACTTGTCAAGTACACCCTTTGTTACACTTGCATACAATAGATGAAAAAGGAGCTGACCTAGATGGTGTCTCAAGGGATGTATATTCTGCATTTTGGACACAACTCATGGACCACACAGCTGAAGGGGAGGACCTGAGGGTTCCATTGCTGTGTCCTAAATGGCAAGAGGAAGAATGAAAATCCATTGGCCTGATTCTACTAAAAGGATTTCATGACCATGGCTATTTCCCCTGTTGCTTATCCCCTGCTTTCACTGTATCACTTATTTTTGGTGAGAATGAAGTCTCAGATGATGTGCTTTTTGAAAGTCTTCTTCTGTTTGTTAGTCAGTCAGATGATCTGATCACAGTAGATCTGATCACCACTGCATTAAAAGAATATCTTTCAGAGGATGACAGGGATGAGCTGATTAACCTGTTGGACCGCATGGATGTAACAGCCCTTCCAACACAACAGAATTTGAAAGGCATCCTTCTAAAGGTGGCAGACAAACAGCTGATCCAAAAGCCAAGATATGTATGTGAGATGATGTCCTTGATTGCTGGTTCCTCCCTAAAAGAAGCATTTGCAAGCGCACAAGATGTCTTGCTTCAAGATGTGATGAGGACAAAAAGCCAACAACTAAATCAAAAAAAGATCAATTGTCTCATTCATCTTTTGATCTCAAAAGATGCTGTCTGAAGGAGCATTCCAGCATAAAACTAGAACTTAGGATTTATAATTATATTTATATTTGCATTTTTTGTTATGGTATGTGTTCTACTGCACAGTATTGTATATTTAGTGTCTCTATTTTCACAGAAATCATGATTTTCTATTGGTTTTCTGTTTTCCACACTTTGATGTCGAGAAACTACAATACCCAGCTTGCATTGTGCAAATACGTAATTCATCCATCAGTAAGCTCTACTTTATCAATCAATCCAGACCTCTGATTGAAACGCTTCACTCTGACATTTCTTAAATAAAAAGAGCCTGCCTCACTTGCAGAAACAACGGGTGTTTCTCAAGGTCAAGGAAGGATCCTGAAAGGAAAAAAAACACTAAAAAAAAAACCAACCCCAAAATAAACTCCTTTATACTGACAAATAATATCCATACAAGACATGCTTGATTATTCATTTGTTCATATTTGTACCCATATACTGTGTACACATTGTTTATCTTATAAAATAAAACTTCCCTGGGTGCTGCCATCTTACTTTCTTTGAGGTTCAACCATCATGCACTGGGTGCAAATTATGTGAGAGAATCTGAGATTGTGACATAAGTTACACACCACATGACTTACCTAGGCTTAGATCTAGTGGATACATCACTTCTAAATTGTTCTAAACAACTCTCAAGATGCCCGAGCATTTGGATATAAAAATAAGCTTCAATGTTACAAAGGGAAATCAATTTTTTGTCATCCACAATCTTGTAAAGGATATTACTTTGAAGGAGCAATCAGCAAAATGGCTGCATTCCATCACTTCCAGTATTGCTGGAATCACTTTCACTGTTTGTTTCTTCCTCCCTGGGCTCACATTCTGGTTCAAACATGTATGGGTTGAATCACTTTTTGTTCAGGAACATTTTCCATGTTTGCAAAAAAAAAAAAATTGCAGAAAATTTCTCAGTTGATGACTCTGTGTTACTAAGACAAATGGTGTACTCGTGTGCAAGCGACAGCTACATCACATACAAGCAGCTATCTGGTTTCAGTGCAAATGTCTGTGCCCAGGTAAGCCTATTTTTTTTTAGCAATATCAACTTTTAAACTGAATAAATTGTTGTAATAAAGTTTTATTTATAATTAGAATGTGCAGGGACACAGGGCAATTGCCATAATTGGTAAATGGAGCTTATTTTCATTCATTCATTCATTCATTCATTTATTTATTTATTTATTGACTTTAAAAGGCTATATTTCAAGGATGCCACATCATTGAATCCTGTCGAAGGACCATTCCGATGTCTAGGATCCTTCAAATTCTACCAAGGCCCAAGCCCTTCTTTCAGAAAATTTTCAAGGACGTGTGCGTGGATCCTTGCTGTTCTTAAGTCACCCACAATCTGATGTGCATGTACTGTACAAGGTGAGATCTTTTCAATGATGCACACCAACATAATTACATATAATGTGCACAAGCCTAAATTATGATCCAAGTTTAGGAGGGAAACATCAAATGGGGGTATGTTTTTACTGTGGGGAAGCATACTTTTAGAATGCAGAGAATATGCATAAAAAAGTAATTCCAATCTCATCCCAGTACCCCCATCTCCACAATAAAGCCTGTACACCAATAAAAATTATGGATATTTATGAGTGTGCAGGTAGAAATCCACCAGATATGTATGAGAGACATACATATTATAAGCAAATGCCCTAAATAAGATGTCTTCCAGATGAAAACTGCAATATCAAGCAGACATTGAAAGATAATACAACTCCAATTCCAAAAAAGTTGGGCTGCTGTGTAAACTGTAAATAAAAACAGAAAACAATAATTAGCAAATCATGGAAACCCGATATTTCATTGAAAATAGTAAAAAGACAATATATCAAATGTTGAAACTGAGAAATTTTATTGTTTCTTGAAAAATCTATGCTCATTTTGAATTTGATGTCAGCAACACATTTCAAAAAAGTTGAGTTAGGGGCATGTTTACCACTGTGTTGCATCACCTCAACTTTTAACAATACTAAGTGTTTGGGAACTGAGGAGACCAATTGCTGTAGTTTTGAAAGAGAAATGTTGTCCCATTCTTGCCTGATATATAATTTCAGTTGCTCAACAGTTTGGGGTCTCCTTTGTCATATTTTGCACTTCATAATTCACCAAATGTTTTAAATGAGATACAAGTCTGGACTGCAGGCAGGCCAGTTTAGCACCTGGACTCTTTAACTATGGAGCCATGCAGTTTTAATATGTGCAGAAAGCAGTTTGGTATTGTAGAATTTTGCACGGGTGGGTGGAGCACAGAAGTACGGCAGGCCAGAACTGAGTTTCCCCAAACTCTTTATTATAACACTTTTCAGCGATTATTTCACTCTCCCAGACACTCAGACACACACACACACACATCAGCCGTCTGGTTGGGGAGAGAGCTCCCTTCCTCTGCACTCTCTCTCATTATATAGGGCATGGTCGCTAGGAAGACACAAACACAGGTTACTTGACATCAGGTGTAGTGATTCTGCCACTTACCTTACCTGACTCCGTCTTCCGGTCACAGACCGACGCTTGACCACGCCCCCGCTGCCACATACCCCCCTCGCCCGACTCAGGCCAGGCAGCCGTCCGTCGAAGTCCGCCACAACCATCTGCGCCCCCAGCCTGGAGATCACCTTGAAGTTAAAGGGCTGGAGTGCCAGATACCAACGGGTGATCCACTCGTTGGCATCCTTCATGCGGTCGAGCCTCTGGAGGTGTGCATGGTCTGAACAGAGGGTGAAAGGGTGTCCCAGCAGGTAGTAGCGGAGGGTGAGGACCGCCCACTTGATGGCTAGGCACTCCTTCTCAATTGTGCTGTAGCGCCCCTCACACACTGACAGCTTCCTGCTGACATACAGCATGGGGCAATCCTCCCCCTCCACCTTCTGGGACAAAACAGCCCCCAGCCCTCTGTCCAACGCATCCATCTGCAACATAAAGGGGAGAGAAAAGTCAGGGGAGTGTAACAGTGGGCCCCCACACAGTGCAGCCTTCACCTCAGAGAAAGCCCGCTAGCATTGCCATCCACTGGACTGGATCTGGTGCCCCCTTTTTAGTGAGATCAGACAGCGGGCTGGTGACGTCTGAATAATTAGGTATAAACCTGTGATAGTAGCCAGCCCCAGGAACTGTCTCACCCCCTTGACCTCAGGCAGGCCGCAATTGCTGCTGTCTTATTAATTTGGGGATGCAGGTGCCCATTGCCCAAGTGGAAGCCCAGATACCGTACTTCCACCCGCCCAATCGCACACTTCTTCGGGTTGGCCATGAGACCCACTCGCCTCAGCGACCCAAGGACGACCCTCAGGTGTTCCAGGTGCTGCGGCCAGTCGTTACTATAGATAATGATGTCATCCAAGTACGCGGCCGCATAGGTGGCATGGGGGCGGAGGACTCTGTCCATAAGCCGCTGGAATGTCGCGGGGGCCCCAAACAACCCAAAAGGAAGCGTGACGAATTGGTGTAAGCCAAACGGTGTGTAAAAGGCTGTTTTTTCTCGGGATAATGGAGTCAAGGGGATCTGCCAATATCCCTTCATCAAATCCAGTGTCGAATAAAAGCGAGCCGTGCCTAGTTGATCAAGCAACTCATCAACACAAGGCATTGGGTTGATCAAACTTAGACACTGCGTTGACTGTTCTATAGTCCACTTAGAACCGGACCGACCCATCGGCCTTGGGAACCAAAACTACCGGGCTGCTTCAGTCACTGTGGGACGCCTCGACGATGCCCATGTTGAGCATGGCCTCGAGTTCTTCCCAAACTACCTTTTTTTTGTGTTCAGGCAACCTATACGGGCGGCTACACACTACCACCCCTGGGGGCGTCTCAATGTGGTGTTCTATGAGGTTAGTGCGGCTGGGCAGGGGCGAGAACACGTCCAAAAATTTGGTCTGCAACTGGGCAACCTCTGTGCGTTGTGTCGGGGAGAGGTGGTCTCCACAGGGGACTGGAGAGGTACACGATGCCAATTTACCATTTTGAACCTCCGGCCCCAGCTCCACCTTCTCTGGAACCACCGACACCAACGCCATGGGGACCTCCTCGTTCCAGAGTTTGAGCAGATTGAGGTGGTATATCTGTAATGCCCTGCCCCTGTCCATTCGCCTCACCTCATAGTCGACGTCCCCAATTCGCCGTGTGACCTCAAAGGGCCCTTGCCACTTGTCGACCAATTTCGAGCTTGATGTGGGCAACAGTACAAGGACTTTATCTCCTGGTGCAAACTCCCTGAGGCTCGTGCCCCTGTTGTACAGGCGGGTTTGTCGCTCTTGGGCCTGCCGCAAATTCTCCTGGGTTAAACGTGAGAGTGTCTGGAGTTTTGCGCACAGGTAAAGAATGTACTGAATTTCGTTTTTACTCTGTGAAAGTTCCTCCTCCCAATTTTCCCATAGCACGTCTAGAATGCCACGCGGCTGATGCCCATATAATAATTCAAACACGGAGAACCCTGTGGAGGCTTGTGGGACTTCTCACACTGAAAAGAGTAAGGGCTCAAGCCCTCTATCCCAGTCGCGTGCGTCTTCACTCACAAATTTTTTAATGATGTTTTTAAGAGTGCGGTTAAAGTACTCTACTAAGCCATCCGTTTGTGGGTGATAAACGCTGGGTGGATCGGCTTAATCCCCAATAACCCATACAGCTCGTGCAGTGTGCGTGACATAAACGTAGTGCCTTGATCAGTCAGAATCTCCTTGTGGATTCCAACTCGGGAGATGACATGAAACAGTGCCTCAGCAACACTGCGTGCTGAGATGTTGCGGAGTGGCACTGCTTCCGGGTATCACGTTGCGTAATCCACCAGGACTAAAATAAAGCAGCATCCACGTTTTGACTGATCTAATGGCCCGACGAGATCCATCCCAATTCTTTCGAATGGGTTCTTGATTAATGGAAGAGGACGCAAAGGTGCTTTTGGAATGGCTGCTGGATTTACTACCTGGCATTCGCAGCATGCCGTACACCACCTACGGACATCGCCGCGAATCCCCGGCCAATAGAATTGGGCCATTATTCGGGCTAGTGTTTTATCTTGCCCTAAGTGTCCAGCCATGGGATTGAAGTGAGCCACCTGGAATACCAATTCCTGACGGCTTTTTGGAATTAAAAGCTGTGTCACAGTCTCTTTGGGCTGAGTGTCCTGCGTCACTTGATATAATCTATCCTTAACAATAGAGAAATAGGGAAAGGTCAGAGTGGCGTTCAGCTGTAGCGTTTGACCATCAATTACTCTCACTTGGTCAAATGCACGTCTCAGAGTCAGGTCTTGCATCTGCTCTAATGGGAAATCTTCAAGGAATTCCCCGAGAGAGGGAGAAGGAGCCAGCGGCTCCTCACTCGGACGTGATGATGACCCAGACGGCTCTGTGACAGCTGCTCCCGCCAAACCCACACCAAGCCCCTCCCCTGATTGATGGCTGCAGGACCCACTCTCTACTAACTGCATCATTAAACCCCAAATTCCCGGCCACTCAGTCCCCCAAATTAACAAGTGGGTAAGGCGAGGATTAACCGCCACCTTTAAACTACATTTTTCCTCTCAAAAAACAATGTGGACTGACACTAAAGGGTAGTTGTGAACATCCCTGTGCACACACAAAACCTTCACCCATGGTGCTCCCCCCAGTGCCTTGGATTGAACCAGGCTTTGGTGGATTGAGGTCTGATTGCAACCCGAGTCCACCAATGCCTGATATGCATCCCATTGGATACTCACCGGTATGTGATACGCTCCGGCCCGATCGAGGGCGGCCCCTGGCATGTCAGGGATCTGGATCACCGTGCCCACTTCCATTGCCGTGCGCTGATGCTCGAGGTGCCTCGGCTCCCCGCTGTGCCAGCGAACCGGCCTGAGCTTTCTCTCTGCACCTGCGCTCTGGGGCTCACTCACCTGAGGACGGGGAGAGACAGACACGGAAGTGGGAGACAAGAGGGCACTGCGGGTGCAAGGAGCCGGCTGCGGTCGAGCCAGGTCCTGCCTCCGTGGTGAGGGAACAGGGTGAGGAGGAGGAGACACAGAAGGAGAGAGAGAGGAGAAGACAAAGCACGTTGTCCTGCTGTCGGAACCACTGCCAAACGATCCTCCACCAGCTCGATCGCCTGATCCAGTGATGCCAGGAGGTGGGACTGGACCCACTCCGCTGTCCCCGCTGGTAGCTGGGCAATGAACCGCTCCAGAACCACCTGATCGATTATCCCTTCGGCGCTGCCGTCCTCTGCTCTCAGCCACCGCCTGCAGGAGTCTCAGAGCTGTTGGGCAAACGGTCAGCCGACCTCCTCTAGGCGCACAGTGCAGAAGCGCTGTCAGTGTTGCTCTGGTGTTCACCCCACATGCTGGAGGACAGCACGGCAAAGGTCCGCATAGTTTAGCCGGCTGTCAGCGGGGAGCTGGAGCGTGGCCAGCTGTGCCTCGCTCATTAGCAGTGGGAGATGGCGCACCGCGCGCTGTTCCACCAGCCTGCTCGAAGAGCATGAGGAAAGCCTTGGGGTCATGGTGCGGGCCCATCTTCGTGAGGGTGAGGTGGGACGGGCCCGTGGAGGTGGTGGACCCCGCCAACGCGAGGAGATGCCAGAACTCCTGTCGGTCCTCCTGCTGTGCCAGCACTAGGGCCTTGAACCTGTGTTCCTGCTCCTTTCGGAGGGCGACTAGCACCTGGTGCTGGCTCTGCTGGGCCGTGGAGAGGACGAGGATCAGTTCGGCGAATGGGGAGGATTCCATGGGGCTGTTCTCTGTGCTCCAATCCTGGGTTTCAGCGCCACTGTAGCAAACTAAGGTGTGGGTAGAGAACGGTAAGACAGCAGAACAGAACTGAGTTCCAGAAACTCTTTATTTTTGACACTTTTCAGTCGTCAAACACAGTCACACACAGACGCACACACATCAGTTGTCTGGTTGGCAGAGAGCTCCGCTCTGCTTCTCTCTCTCTCTCTCTCTCTCTCTCTCTCTCTCTCAAGGGCGCAGTCACTGGGAAGACACAAACACATTAATTCACATCAGGTGTAGTGAATCTGCCACTTACCTTCCATGACTCCGCCCTCCTGTTGCAGACTGACGCTTGACCATGCCCCCGCTGCCACACAGTCTAAGAAAATAACAAAACAGAGCAGATTTAGCTGTCCGTGGTTACTCTCTTTCGAAGACGTTCACTGTGAATTATATCTAGAAACACTTAAAGGATGAGTCAACAGACGGCGAGGCGAGTATAGTTAGTTTTGAGACAAAGTGCGACCCTGAAAAATTATATCGATCAAAAATAGTGATCCGACACATGCATACACTTGTACTCACGTAAATTTACAGGCGAAATAAAAATGACATCCAAACAAACCACATCAGTTTACCGATATTTTTTTCCTTCCTGTGTGCCCATCATCAGCTTATTTCCATGAGTTTGGAAAGCTGAAATCCATCAAGAAGGCCACACCAATTTAATTAGTTGGTTCTCGGATTTTTTTCAAGAAAAACATGAAGCGAGCGGCCGAAATGAAATAAAAAAAAATGCTCTGGTAGTAAAATTAGTGGTGGAAATAAACCAAACAATACAGGCAAACCAGTAAACAGAATTTCGACACACCTGTCAAAGATTTTATGCTTCTGTTTACTGAATA
>JAPEIY010000003.1:12887252-12899660 GCA_026122135.1 Cathorops aguadulce | reverse complement strand
CTGTCTAGAAAAGATTGAGAATTGAGCGTACAGAGCGAGGCTAGAATGTTTATATCGCAGGCTAAATCGTATTGATCAAGGGTACGTTGCAATTCGTACGTAGCTAGATCGGCCACGATTGAGCCTTGATCGGCCAATGTCACACACTTGCGAGGATAGATTGCTGAGAGATCGACGCTATGTCGCAGATTGGTTGAACAGAACGAGCCTTGGTCGTGTTAAGATCGCATCAGATCAAGTGGATAGACGCAAGTAGACGTATGTAGAGCGTCTACAGAGCGTATAGGACGCGGGTAGCGCGTACACATCAAAGGTCGAATGAGATAACATCAAACATAGAGTGTACACAGAAAAGAACGGGTTTAGGTCGCACGGATTTCGCACGCGACTACAGGAAAACACAGCTGTGATCATAGTCGCGTGCGATTTTTCCAGATCGTACTCGGTGAAATGGGGCCCTTACGTTCGTCAGAGAGGTTTGGCATGGTAGCCAAGTACAAGGAGCACTGAAGCAGAAATCCCCTACAGTTAAGGGTGTCACCGGCAGGAGTTGGGAGAAGCTGCATGGGAGTTGAAGAGGCATCAGAGTGCGTAAGGAGGCCCTGCGACATCACAGCAGTTAACTGTGCCATTCTGGTGTTGAGGTCGGCAAACATCTGCTGATGTTCTCCTAAGAGGCGTCCCTGAGTGTATAAAGCTGTTTGCTTCACCTCCTCCAGTACATCCATAACAAGGTGAAGTATCCTGTCAGACTGCAGGCACTCACAGATGTAAGTGCAGGGGAGAGGGGGATGCAAACAGAAGGCATAGTCAAATCAGTAAGCAAACTTGTCGTCAGAAAGTAGACAGGGGTCGGTCGATCGGCAAACAGGATGGTAGATAGCACGCTAAAGAGTTAAACGAGTAAACATAAAGGTTCAGGAAACTAGAGGCAGGCAGGCAGACAAGAAAGGCTCAGTATGACTGGGCAAACACAGAACGATACTTCACACTGAAGGTGTGTGACGGAGAGGTTACGTAGCACTGCTGATTAACAGTTAACGATAGTCAGCTGAACTTAATAAGAGGGCGACAAGGGGCGCTGTGAACTTTGGGCGTTGTAGTCTTGGGAAGCCATGCTTGTAGTTCAGTTAGAGTTTCAACTCACAACGCCATTACTGACAACCATATTATAGCATATAATTATTCCACCTTCTTTTCAAAAAAGCTTCCAAAACTGTAAATAAAAACAGAATGTGATGATTTGCAAATTATGGAAACCCAATATTTCACTGAAAATAGTACAAAGACAGGGGCGCCTGAGAACAGCTAATGGAGCAGGACGCATATTTAGTAGCTCCCACAGACTTTGTTTAAAATCCTTTTTAGTCGGCCATAACTCCTGACTCTTTTTGATGCTACGGTGTGTTTTTCTACAAGTTTACAAATTTCAGCACTTTTGTCCGAGTTGATAATGCAAAAAGAGTCCACCGAGCTTCGTAAAACTTCTCAGCAGATGCGGCCTGCTGCGCACAGCAAGACCTCGTGCTCAGGTACCTCGGCTTCACTCGGTGACCCCACTCTTTCTGATATGGAGGCACTGAAGCTAGAAGTACTAGCATCATTGAGGCTAGACATTGCAGCCATTTTTATGGCTGAACTCCATGAAGCGTTGGGCGACGACCTGACCGCAATAAAAGCTGACCTTCAATCAGTGAAAACGCAACTCAAGAATGACAAGGCTGCTACGAAGGCCGAGATAGCCACGCTCAAAGGTACTGTGTGGGATATCGAGGTGTCTCTTTCCAGCTGTGCGGATGATGTTCAGATTATCACCAAACTTGAGAATTTAGCGGCTCAGATTTCCTAACTGGAAAGCAAATGTGAAGACCTTGAATCCAGGTCTCGTAGGAATAATATAAGGATTGTGGGCGTCACTGAAGAGATGGTTGTTAACAGCACTGCAGTTGCTGTGCTGCTTAAGGAGACATTTAAGATGGAAAAAGAACCACTACTTGACCTTGCGCACCGAACCACCCAGCCCAAGCCGCGACCAGGAGAGAGGCCGCGTCTCATCATCGCCAGGTTCCATTACTACAGCGATTGTGCGGATGTCCTGCGGCACACCAGAGAGGCTCAACGGATTTCTATTGGTGACACGAGGATCTCCATGTTCCCCGACCATACTGCTAAGGTGGCCAGGGCCCATGCTGCGTTCAGTGAAGTCCGAAAGCTACTGCGCGGTATGGAGGGGGTCCATTATGAGTTGTTCTTTCCAGCTCAACTTCAGATCAGCCATAACGGGGTGGTTAAGGACTTTGTTTCAGAAGAGGATGCTATGACCTACGCCAAGAAGCTGAACACTGCCTGACAGTTTTACTCTACACGGTGTAGTACAGTCATGCTGGGCCACAGGCCTTCAGGCCATTTGTTTACCTGCGAATAGTATTGGCCTGGCGTTATTTGTTTGTGTGTGTTATTAATAGGTCTTCTCGTTTGTAGAGTATTTATATTTTATTTACTTAATATTTTGCACTGATAATATACTATACCTCTAACCTTAAAAAGTAAGGACTTACTAAGCTGCAATGTTCTGGATGTTTCTACTGCGTATCATATGCTACCTCATATAATATACTGGTATGTTCTCTTATTGAAATATGATACTTTAGTATATGGTCAGTGTTGGCCACTGTTATTTGTATTTGGCTTTTCATTTTTACTATTAGTCTGCGGGAGGCCGTTTGTTGAGGTTTAGCTCAGGTTTTCTCCGAGTTGTTGTCATGGTTCTGTGGCAACAATGGTCTTTCCGCTTTTTTCACTGTGTTCTCCCTTTTGGAGACACAATTTTTCATTGTTGTGTGTTCGTGTATGTGTGTCGGGTAGGGGGGGTGGGATGGGAGTTTGGTCCACTCTGGTTCTTTTAAATCATTTCTGGGGATCCCTTATTTCTTTACACACGTGTTCAGCTAGCTTGAACTCCAGCACTTCTGGCATGGTGAAGCCGATTCGTTTTCTTACTTGGAACGTACGTGGTTTGGGCAGTTCTACTAAAAGGTCTATGGTCTTTAGTCAACTTAAATGGCTTAATTCAGACATAATTTTTTTGCAGGAGACCCATCTTAGATGTAAAGATCATTGCAGGCTCCAATCTCCCTAGATAGGGCAGATATACCACTCTGACTTCAACTCTAAAGCCAGAGGGGTTGCTATTATGCTCAATAAATGTCTTCAGTTTCAGTCTACAGACATCATTGCTGATAAGGATGGCAGATATATTATAGTTGCAGGTACACTAATGCAAATAAAAGTGGTGATGGTTAATGTCACCAAACTTTGATGATGTTAATTTCTCTAATAGGTTACTTAGCAATATACCCCATTTGAACATCCACATGTTGATTCTTGGAGGTGACCTGAATTGTGTGTTTGACCCTGTACTGGATCTCTCTAGTCTCTGCTCTATACCCCTTTCGGCCATGGCTAGGTCTTTTTCTGATTTTATGACTCTGGTTGACCCTTGGGAGATTCTGCAACCCTCTAGCAAAGACATTTTCTTTCATTTCCCCAGTACATCAGTCGTATTCGAGAATAGACCACTTTTTTTGTAGATAATAGACTTCATTCATGTGTTGTTTCCTCTGATTACTCAAGTATTCTAATATCTGATCATGCGCCTTTGTATCTAGACATCCAGTTCTTCATGCTTAAACCTACTCCTCCCCTCTGGAGGTTTAACTCTCTATTACTTGCAGATAATTCATTTTGTGAGTTTATTTCCAAATCTATTGATAACTTCCTGTCCTTTAATCAGAATGAATCCACATCTTATTCATTACTTTGGGAGTTTCTAAAAGCCTTTCTTAGGGAGCAGATTATCTCTTTTTCTTCTTATTCTAACAAGAAACGGAATGTTAGACTTGTAGAGTTAGCCTCTGCTATTGATGACCTTGATCGGGTACGTGCCTCTACTCCCTCTCCAGAATTATTTAAAAAGCGGCTAAACCTTAAAGCAGAGTTTGATCTCATCTCTACCAGAAATGCAGAGCGTATGCTATTACAAACCAGAGGTATTTACTATGAACATGGTGATGAACCAAACTGATTGCTAGCTCTCCAGTTGAAGCGTCAATCCACTTCATGTCTTATATACCAGGTTAATAATGACTCCAGTGTTATTGTCACTGATCCTGTAGCAATCAATAACACATTTAAATCTTTTTATTCCTACTTATACAAATCTCAATTCCCACTGACACCACTGAAATTAACAAATCTCTGGCGGATCTTCAAATTCCTACTATTGAACCTAACAGAGCAAAGGAATTGGATGCGTCTCTTTCCCTTGAGGAATTAAAATCTTCAATTAAAGCAATGCAATTTAATAAAGGCCCCTGGCCCAGATGGACTCCCTATTGAGTTCTTTAAGAAATTTGTCGATAAATTGTCCCCTTTACTTTTGTCAGTGTTTAATGAAACCTTTGAAAATGGCTCGTTACCACCTACTTTGACCCAAGCTTTAATTTTTCTTCTTTTAAAAAGTGAGAAGGGCCCCACTTTGTGTAGCTCTTATAGACCCCTGTCCTTACTCAATGTTGATGTGAAGATTTTGGCGAAGGCTGTTGCCAGTCGTTTAGAGAAGGTTTTGCCTAATATTATCTCTGAGGATCAAACAGGTTTTATCAAGGGTCACCATATATTTTTTAATACTCGTACTCTTTTTGATATCATTTATTCCAAGCCCTCTGACAATCTACCTGAAATTGTGGTCTCTATGGATGCTGAAAAGGCATTTGACAGGGTGGAATGGGGGTACCTGTTTGCAGTTCTGGAAAAATTCGGTTTTGAGATAAATTCATTAGATGGGTGAGATTATTGTACACATCATCACAAGCCAGTGTCCATACTAATGATGTTCGCTCAGATTATTTCATGTTGGAACGTGTGGCACGACAGGGGTGCCCTCTATCTCCATCCCTCTTTGCTTTGGCGATTGAATCTCTAGCTATCTCAATACGTTCCTCCTCATCACTAAGGGGTGTTATCCGTAATGGTGTTGAATATCGTCTGTCACTGTATGCGGACGATTTGTTGATGTATGTTACAGATCCTGTATCTTGCCTTCCAAATGTCTTATCCATCTTAGATAAATTTAGTTCATTCTCCTGTTACAAGGTAAATCTTAATAAAAGTGAATGTTTCCCTATTAATGCAGCTGGGTTGCTTCTCCAACAAGCCAATTTGCCTTTTAAAATCAGTCCTTCTGGATTTAAGTATCTTGGTGTCTATGTGACTCGCACTTTTTCTGGACTCTTTTCTGCTAACTTCACCCCACTCGTAGCTCAAGTTAAATCTGATCTTCAGAGATGGAATAATTTGCCTCTCTCCTTGGTAGGAAAGATTAATGTTGTGAAAATGAATGTTCTCCCGAAATTCCTTTATCTATTTCAATCAATTCCTTTATTTTTAGCTAAATATTTCTTTGACTCTTTAGATAACGTAATTGGCTCCTTTATTTGGGGTGCACGATCTCCAAGGGTCCGTAGATCATTACTACAGAAATGCAAGTTTAGTGGGGGCCTTGTCCTGCCAAATTTTCTATTTTACTATTGGGCAACCCATATTCATAAAATATGCTGTTGGATTGATTTTCCTAATTTAATTTGGTGCAAACTCGAAGCTCAATTTTGCTCTAATTCGTCCTCTATATCTGCTCTTATATATTCTTCTCTTCCAGTCAAGATTTCAATGCATATTAAAAACCCTGTTGTGCTCAATAATTTTAAGATCTGGTTTCAATTTTGGAAATATTTTACATTTTCTGCTGCATCTCCTCTCGGTCCACTGTGTAATAATCATTTGTTTCCCCCCTCATGTATAGATTCTGCTTTTTCAGTATGGCATAAAAAAGGTATCCATTGTTTCTGGGATATGTATTCTGATAGTATTTCCAATAGTTTTCCCAATTTGTCATCACTGTATGGATTACCTGTAAACCACATGTTTCGGTATTTTCAAATTAGATATTTTGTCTCTAAATGTTTCTCTTCTTTACCCTCTCTACCCCCCCAGCAATCTTGGGAAGACTTGCTTGCTCTCAAGATGCCGAGTAGGGGGTTTATTTCAGTGTTATATAACCGTATACTGGGCCTGAGTGATCACTCCAACTTGAAAATTAAGGCTGCATGGGAGGAGGAGATAGGTCTTCAAATCAATGATGACTGGCGGAATGGAGTGGTGAGCAGGTTGGGCACTCCCATATGGAAAAGATGTAGATAAATCTTATAAAATTTGTATATCCTTTGTCTGAAACTTGTATGTAAAGCATACAACAGTGAAACCAGATATAAGATCCTTAGTAAATTTGAACAAAATGAAACTTGTATGATTTGTGTATTTATCAGAACAATATATGACAATATATGAGAGTAATGCAAAAGTGGCCACTTTCAGGAGTAAATCATATTCCTCATATTATGCACAATACATGAAACAAACTGAAGGTGATGGAAAGTTATATATATATATTTTTTTTATAAGTTTCTTTTCCATATGGAATTGATGTGTCACTAATGTGTGTGTGAAAAATTGTAACAGTCAGTAAGAAGAAAAAAGATTGGACTCAAGAGGTTGCTTTGTGTGGATGTGACCTTTTCCATGTGCACACGTGCAAGCATGTGTGTGTGATCCTGACCTTTTCTTGTGCATGACATCTGTCTGAGATGAATATTCTGACGAACACACATTGGATGTGAGGCATGGAAAAGTGTGTGAGAGAGTACATCAGTGTATAATGTATCTACTGTGTATTGCATATTGCACTTAAAGTATTGTTCTACTCCTGGAACTGGCTGTGGCAATGATGTGTTACTCTCATGCAATCAAGGATCATCTCTTGGGGCTCCAGTGATGTAGGATCACTAAAGGATCACTAAATATCCTTGAGATGCTCACTGACTTGAAGTGTATGCAAAGCCCAGAAAGTGAGATACAGAAAGAAAAAACTGTTTGCTTTTGTCTTTTTGTCATTTGTGAGATCCAGCTAGAGTGTGGCAAGTGAAGCCCTTGTCTATAATGGATATAAGTCTATAATGGATAAAGTGCAATAAGTGAAGTGAGAAGGAGTGAAGGATTTTTTTCTAGGTTCTGGTGAACAGGGAAAATGAAGCTGTGCAGAGTGTCAGTTTCTTATCACCAAGCTGAAGGTTGGTTACTTGAGAAGAATCTGTTTGGAGGAAAAATGAGTCAATATAGGGATTAGGGAATGATTTGGCAACACAAAATGGCATCTGGTTGGCAGCATTTTTTATATTTTGATGAATTCCATGATGACTGGAAGTGCTTTTATTCCTTTTTAAGTGTGTGCATGAATCATATTGCATTATCGTATTATGAACTTTTTATAATAAGTTGCATTTATATAGCGCCTTTCTCAAACTCAAGGTTGAAATATAATATAAAATATAATACTAAAATCTGTTAAAAAATAGCATAGTAAATTCCAAGCATTATTTACTGTATGGTTTATTTAGTATATGATGCATTGTAGGAATGTGTGTATACACTCACCAACCACTTTATTAGATATTCCCATACAGCAAGTGTATAGACATATTTGTAGACATATTTTATGCTGTTATCTAATCAGCTAATCCCTTGACAGGAGCACAATGTGTAAAATCATGCAGATACAAATCAAGAGCTTCAGTTTATGTTACCTTCAAACATCAGAATGGGGAAAAATTATCTCCACGACTTTCACTGTGGCATGGATGTTGGTGCCAGATGGACTGGTTTGAGTATTTCAGAAACTGCTGATCTCCTGAGGTTTTCACATACAGCAGTCTCTAGAGTTTACACATAAAGGTTCAATAAACAAACCAAAAAACACAAATGAATGGTAGTTCTGTGGACAGAAATGCCTTGTTGATGAGAGGGGTCAGACTAATAAGAAAACGGCCAGACTAGTTCAAGCTGAGAGTAAGTTTATAGCAAGGGCATAACTTTGGGTTGGACATTGTGGGTGGGTGGGGGTGATTTGACCACCCATTTAGGGGGTAGAGGGTTTTGATTATTGGGGAACTACAAAATAAATAATTGAACAGAGATGTGTGATATGAAACAATAGAAACTCATAAATATGTTCAAAACAGCAAAGCAGAATGACAACATATACAAAGAACCAAAATATGATGTGGAATATTATACTGGTACTATTCATTTGAACATATTCAAACTTTATTAAATCATTTTAACTCCATGAAAAAACAGTATACTTCATATATTGTGAAATTCAAAATTACCCACAGAAAATTAAGACTCACTGGATGTGGGATCAGACAGACAACTGAAGCGCTGCCGTAATGCTAAAGAAGCAGTGATGTGACGTCGATCTTGGTCATCCTATAAAGAGAATATAAAATGTAAAAACTTTTTACTTCTGTTAAAATTTCGAATTATCTAATGATATGCAAGTTGTAGATATAGTCACAGGAGTGCCATAAAAATAAATCTGTAAAAGAATAAGAAGAATAAGAACTCAGTTTCTTCACATTATTTTTCTGTGTTAAATAATGTGTAAAATAATAAATAAAATAGTTGAATAATAGATAATGTGGCTCTCTGTAAATGACTAAGTAGCATAGTGGATAATGTTGCTGCCTCAGTGCTTGAAGATTGCTGGTTTGATCCTCAGCTGAGTTGATCCATCCATCCATCCACCCATCTTCTACCACTTATCTGGATCTGGGTCGTGGGGGTAGCAGCCTAAGCAGAGCAGCCCAGACTTCCCTCTCCCCAGCCACCTCCACCAGGTCTTCTGGGGGAATACCAAGGTGTTCCCAGGCCAGCTGAGAGATGTAATCTCTCCAGCATGTCCTGGGTCTGCCTTGGGGTCTCCTCCCGGTGGGGCATGCCCAGAAAACCTCCCTTGGGAGGCATCCAGGGGGCATCCTAACAAGGTTGAACTACCTCCACTGACTCTTTTCAATGTGGCAGAGCAGCAGTTCTACTCTGAGTCTCTTCCAAATGACCAAGCTTCTCACCCTGTCTCTAAGGGAGAGCCCAGCCACCTTGTGGAGAAAACTCATTTCTACCACTTGTATCTGTGATCTCATTCTTTCAGTCACTACCCATAGCTCGTGACCATAGGTAAGAGTGGGAATGTATAGATGGACTAGTTAATTGAGAGCTTTACCACAACATACCGGTTTAGTATCTGCATCACTGCTGACGCTGCCCCAATCCATCTGTCCAACTCCCGTTCCCCCTTAAGGGAGAGCAGGAGTTGGACAGGTGAGGATAAGGGGGAGTTGGTCAGTTGAGGGTAAGGGAGAGGGAGTTGGACAGATGGGTCAGGCAGTGTCAGCTCAGTTGAGTCCTTATTAAAACCATTGGTTTTATTCCAGGACTACCAACTCATGCTGTGAAAGTGCAACTCAGTTCATTCTCATAGAACCAATGTACATATTTAAATCAGGTAAATTCTATGAATTATTTTGTATAATTTCTTAATGGAGACAAATTTCAGGATTTACTGGTTTCACTGAGGCCCCAAACAAGTGTCCTGAATCAATCTTTACTGATTCAGGACACTTGTTATATATCTGAAAAACAGAAATGATAATCTGTTCAGGAACACTACAGTATCCATGACAGTATTTGTAGATTTCTGACTCCCCTTTTCAAGTGATACAAAATAATGCAGAATTTATATAGCACTGACAAACAGTACATACAGTAGATAGATGTACTTTATTGATCCACAAGAATAAATCTGGGAAAAATAAAATTAAACTCCACACAGTCTCCCTAGCAAGGGTTGGAATCCATGATTTTGGTGCTGAAAAGGACAGTGCAGAAGTGCTATCACTGTGCCACTATGTATCCCTGACAATGTGATTGTCAGGTATAAGGTAGGTGAATGAAAGTGCAGAAGTATATGTTTATTTACAGTGCAAACACACACAAAGGCAAACAGTCCAAATTGGCAGGCTAAATCCAAAGCATGAAACATGTAAAGGCTCAGGTGAGGTGAAAACAGGATATCCAAAGCATGAGTGAAAACGAGAACGAGGAACAGGCACAGGAAATCAGAAACAGGAAACAAGGCTCAGTAATGCATACTGAAGCAGAACACTTCGCACTGATCGTGCATCAGAATAGTCCTTAAATAGGTGCACATCTAGCTCCTTAATTAAGTTCAGGTGCTTGTCATTCACAGCATATGCTCGAGTCTGCTCAATGCATGCGCAGCCCAGGGCACACCTTCAGGTGCACATGCCACAGCACACAGGACTGACAGAACCCCCCCCAAGATCTCCCTCCAGAAGCAAAAATCCATCCTACTTGGCTCCGGTAGGGGCTCAAGTTCAGGCTCGGGCCAAAACTTGGACTCCTGACTTGTACTGGTTTCGGGCTCTAGAGATGGCTCGGGCTTAAGCTCGATAGATAAAGTAGCATAGTGGATAATGTTACTGCCTCAGCAAGCCCAAGTCTAGTCCAGAACCCAGACCTAGTCCAGAACTAGACCAGAATGAGTCATCACCAAACTCAAGTTTTGGACTGGACTCGAGCTCTGTACTGGACTTGGGATTGAGCTGTGGAGATGACTCAAACTCTGGATTGGACACAGGCTCTGGAAATGACTTCGGCTCTGTGCAGGAAGCACGCTCAGACTCAGGACTTGACTTAGACCCTGGACTTGGCTCATATCCAGGACTTACAGTGGACTCGAGCTCCAGGCTGGATTCAAGCTCTGGAGATGACTTGAGCTCTGGACTGAACTCTGGCTCAAGCTCTGGACTGGACTCTGGCTCCATCTCAGGAGATGATTCAGGCTTGAGTCCTGGAACTGGCTTGGATTCAGGACTGGAAGTATGCTCAAGCTCTGGACTTGACTTGAGCTTTGGACTGGACTTGAGCTCTGGGGAAGACTTGGGCTCAGGGCAGGAAGCAAGCTTTGACTCGGGCTCCAGGCTGTATTCAGGCTCATTTGAGGACTTGACTTGGACTTGGAACTGGGCTCTGTCAGGGCATTGCTTTGGTTCTAGTTAGGACCTGGTGGTGGGATGACAATGTCTTCATGGCCAGGTGGCAGCAGGACGATGATGTCTTCATAGCCAGGTGCTGGAGGAACAATGACACCTTCAGAGCCAGCTGGGGCAGAGGTCAGTCTGTCATCCTCTAACACAGGTTCTGGAATAGGCTCAGGTCCTGGTGCTGGCCTTGACTATGGCATAGACACTGGAGCTGGAGCATAGCTAAGAAAGTCTGTGAACTCTGCCGGCACGGGTGCTCTACTTGGATGAGGTACTCCACCCATCGGCAAGCTCGTCCAGCTGTCCAAGTGAGCACAAGGCTCACCCAGATCGGTTCTGGTGACTTGGGTTCTTTAAAGGCCTTGTAGAACAGATTACACTGCAGACTGAATCTCCTAGGGTGATATATTCCATACTACATTGCCAGAAGGCCCATTGCAAAATGCTGCCAGAAATACGAGGTGAGGGGCCGAGATACAGGAACCCAGTAGGTGCATGGTATGGCCAACTGGATCGCTTCCACTACATTCATTGTTAGGCGAAGTATTCTGTCTTCATGTCAAGGTACAAGGTAGGCGGATAGAAGTGCAGAAGTATATGTTTATTTACAGTGCAAATACACACAAAGGCAAATGGTCCACATCAGCTGGCTAGATCCAAATTGTGAAATGTGCAAAGGGTTGGGTGAGGCGCAAATTGGATATCAGAGGCAGAGCAAAAATGAGAATGAGGAACAGGCACAGGAATCTGGAAATAAGGCTCAGTAATGCATACTGACATAGCGTAATACTTTGCACTGATCATGCATCAGAGCAGTCCTAAATTAGGTATACATATAGCTACACATTAAGTTCAGGTGCTATTAACACCTCGCATCATTAACAGTGTGTGTGCTGGTGTCTACTTGACATGTGCGCAGCCTGGGGCGCGCCTTCAGGTGCACGCAGCCACAGTGCATAGGACTGACAATGGAGTTTAGACTGTGGGTAGGATTTATTTTCAGACATACAGTTGCTAAGATTGATTCAGGATGCTTGTTTGGGGCCATGATATCAATCACTACAACCAATAAATCCTGAAATTAGTATCTGTTATGAAATTACACTGAAAATAATTCATAGAATTTACCTGATTTAAATGTGTACATTGATTGTACATGAATGAACTGAGGTGCATTTACAACGTTTGTTTTGCACAGCCAGCATGATTTGACAGATAGGCCGTCTGCTCAAACACAGGGGAGGGCTTCAAAATGGATTTTGTTCCAACATCTTGGGGGGACAGACACTGTGGTCAAGAAAGCCCGAAAACGACTCTACTTCCTGAGAAGGCTGAGGAAGTTTGGTTTGAACACCAACATCCTCACGAACTTCTACAGGTGCACCATCGA
>JAPEIY010000003.1:12763556-12773682 GCA_026122135.1 Cathorops aguadulce | reverse complement strand
ATGATGCTGCTGGAATCTTAATTTCCCTGAGAGAACCCTCCCAAAGGGATCAATAAAGTTTTATCTAATCTAATCTAATCTAATCTAATCTCTCATCCAAACTTCTGGCATGGAACATTGCAGCTGAGAAAGCTCTCAACACATTCAAAAGGCCACCACAAAACACCACAGCCCTGATCTTAAGGCATCCTGATCCTTCAAAACCTTTCATAGTAGAAGTAGATGCCTTCGAGATGGCAGTGGAAGCCATAGTAGACAGGATTTATAGAAGATCATTTACAGGACCTTCTTGACAATCACTTTGGTGTAGAAACATCCAGTTAACATATCATTGTAAATAAAAGAAATTAAGCCATCCTCTCTCAGTGGTTTGGGGACAAGTCTAAATGTCATTGCACAGCTTTCTGATCCAAGAAGTTAGCACCAGCTGAGCAAAATTATGACATCAGGAACAGACAGCTGTTGGCAGTCAAACTGGCATTGGAGGAATGGTGTCACTGGATGGAGTGAACCACATGTCCATTCACTATATTTCCCAATCATAAGAACCTTGAGAGTCTCAAAACATTCAAATGTCTTAATCCTTGCCAAGTCCACCGGGCCTTGTTTTTTGCATGATTCCATTTTTACACTCTCATATAGACTTGGCTCTAATAATACCAAAGCAGATTCTTTGTCCCATTTGTTTT
Source organism: Cathorops aguadulce (assembly GCA_026122135.1). Classification (NCBI taxonomy): domain Eukaryota; kingdom Metazoa; phylum Chordata; class Actinopteri; order Siluriformes; family Ariidae; genus Cathorops; species Cathorops aguadulce. Next base: position 12,772,993 of record JAPEIY010000003.1, on the reverse strand, counting down.
CAGCTGATTCCAATAACAAAGAGAAGATCACCTCCTTCCTGCTTCATGGATGTCATCACATGGGACATTGACCAGGAGATAGCACACACCCCAATTCAGCAAATTCCAAGTTCCTGTCCTCCAAGCAAGAACTTTGTGCCCAACGGCCTGCAGAACAAACTCATTATATGGGCAAATAATACTCCAGACACAGGTCACCCACGCATGCATAGGAACTTACAGTATCACCTGTTGCAGGCCAAACATTGGTGGCCTAACATGCTGATTGACATTCACCAGTTTGTCATTTCATGCAATGCATATACACAAGTGTGGCCCAACATGTGCTAGTACCCCAACATGCTGCCTAATGTGCACTCGTTTGTCTCTTTATGCACCTCATAAAGCTAAGGTCCCTTGAACATATGCCTCTACCCACACCACAGTGACCATGGTCCCACCTCACAGTATCTTCATCAGCAATTTCTTTGAATCATTCAACAATACAATCACCAAGGTAATCACTGACCGATTATTGAAGTCACTTCACCTCATTTCCTGTCCAGGTTACACATACAGGTAGCTTTCACCATGGTAGAACTGCTCTTCAGCAATGTGTTTTGATATTTTGGTATCCTGGAAGACACAATCAGTGACAGAGCCACACTGTGGCAGCAGGGGCATGGTCAAGTGCTGGTTTGTGAATGGAGAGTGAGCCCAGGTAGCAAAATTATTACACCTGTGTCTAATTAATGTTGTGTGTGTGTGTGTGTGTGTTCCTTCAAGTGATGGCCAAAGGCTGATAAGGGGAGAGAGAGCAAAGAGAAAGGAGTTCTCCCAACAGGAGCATGTGTGTGTAGTGTCACTGAACTGTGTTGTGTGTCACTGAAAAGCCATTATTACATTTACTAAAGGAAAATAGCAAACAAAAACCCAGCTGTCCTGTACTTCAGTATTCCACACATTCAGGGATCTTCACATTGTTGTTGAAACCCAGGAATACTGAAAGGAACTGCAAACATGGTGTCCTTGCCCTTGAAGGAACTCATCCATGCCCTTGCCACCCAACAGAACCAGCATCAAGCATTGGTCACCATGCACAACAAGCAGGAGCAGCATTTCAAAGCTCTGCTGCAAGCCCAGCAGGAGGATTACCAGGCATTCCAGAACCTGCTTGCATCAGTGGGCACCCAAGCTGCTGTATTGGCAGGATTCCCCCACACCACTCTCACAAAGATGAGGTCCCATGATGATCCAGAGGCCTTCCTGGTGCTCTTCAAGCAAGCCAGGTAGGCATTGGGGTGGCGGGTTGAGCATTGAGTGACTCATCTAATGGTCCTCCTGACCGGAGAGGCAGAGCTCACTGCCCAGAAGCTGCCCGCCAACAAAAGGCTGGAGTATGCCATCCTGCAATGTGTCAGCTGCACCCCTGAGCAACAGAATCAATACTTCTACTTGCAGACCCTGGAGGCTGTCGGCTGGCTGTTCACATTTGGCAAACAGCTTCAGGATGCCTACCAGCAGTGATTGAAGGCAGAAGACTGTGGCAACAAGGAGATCATTGATGCAGTCACACTGGATCAATTCATTGCTCAGCTGCTGGGAGGAACAGCCCTCAGTGTTGCTGGACTGAGCAACTGCATTAGCTGAGGACCACCTGATGGTGGTTCTAGCAGCAAGAGGACATCCTGCCTCTTCTCTCTCTCTCTCTGTCTGTCTCTCTCATCCTGCCCCTTCCCCCTTCCATTCCCTATCCCTTCACCATGGAAGCAAAAGTATACCCCTTACAGCCAGCTTGCCGAGCTTGCAGTGTCCCCCTACCTTCCTCCCCTTATGTTTCTTTGTTTCCTCCTGGTGATCCCCAAGCCACCAGTACAAAGGTGAGGCCTGGGCCAGGGTGCTGGTGCTGTGGGGAGCTTGGGCACTTCCAGGACCAGTGCTATGCAATGGAGGTGGGCGCAGTGGTCCAAATCCAGGACATGCCAGAGACCGCCCCTGAATGAGCTGGAGAGTATCAATTTCAGGGAACAAATCATAGAGTCGCAGTGGTGGTTAGTCTATGCATCACCCATGCACTTATTCTGGGAACAGATTGGCTGGTGTTTAAATATTTAATAGAGTGTGTAGTGATTGGTGGGTCCTACAGTAGTGCATCATGGAGGGATCCCAGTGTCATGTTGTCTGGGGAAGTCATCTCAGCCTTGTGTCATAGTGACATGGGAGGGGGGGTGGCCTGCCCCTCCTTTCTCTCGGGAATTTCCTCAAGGATTTCCCTCTAGAGCAAGTGCAAGATGAGAGTCTGCAACCAAGTGAGAGGAATTAATGGTCAAATCCTCCAGCTGAACATTGTACTCTCCTGCCCATACTTTTCAAGGATATATTATATTGAGTGCTCAGATTGGGAAAAAAAAAATGGTTGTTAATTCCAGAGAGCCATAAGGAACTCATGTTCTTGAAGCTCAATATAACCCTATGGCAGGACACCTAGGGCAGAATAAAATGCTAGGCTGTCTCATGACCCATTTCTACTGGCCAGAGATTCATGGAAATGTCCATAGGTGGTATGCAGCATGCCGCAAATGCCAGCTGGTGAATTCAGCAGCCATGACAAAAGGGCCATTGTGCACCCTTCCTCTAATTGAGTCCACCTTCAAAATAATTGGGATGGATCTCATTGTGCCATTAGATATGTATGCATGAGGGCATTGCTTTATTTCAGTCCTGGTGGACTATGCAATGCCATACCCAGAAGCAGTAACACGGCATAACATTTCAGCACCCAATGTTGCAGAGGAACTGCTTAAAATTATTTCCTGAGTCAGTATCCCAAAAGAAATCTTGACTAATCAGGAAACTATGTTTATGTTATGCACCCATTGCAAACTCTATGAGTTACTGAGGATTAAATCCATCTGCACAAGTGTTTCTTACCCACAGACAGATGGCTTGGTCAAGCAATTTAACCAAACCCATCCATCTATCCATCCATTATCTGTTGCCACTTATTCTGTACAGGGTCCCATGCAAGCTGGAGCCTATCTCAGCTGACTATGGGCGAGAGGCGGGGTACACCCTGGACAAATCGCCAGGTCATTGCAGGGCTAAAACATAGAGACAAACAACCATTCACACTCGCATTCACACATTCAAGACAACCTAACCTGCATGTCTTTGAACTATAGGGGAAACTGGAGCACCTGGAGGAAACCCACGCAGACACAGGGAGAACATACAAACTTCACACAGAAAGGCCCCTCTTGGCCACTGGGCTTGAACCCAGAACCTTCTTGCTGTAAGGTGACAGTGCTAACCACTACAACACTTCATAAGTTTGTGAGCAAAGATGCACATAACTGGGATAAATTGCTTAAGCCCCTGTTATTTGCAAAATGAGAGGTCCCACAAGCCTCTATGGGGTTCTCCCCATTCAAATTGTTGTATGGGTGCCGGCCTTACAGCATCCTTGAGGTCATGTGGGAAAATTGGGAGGAGGGACTTTCTAATAGTGAAAGTGAAAGTCAAGATGTTCTTGAACTACATGGAAAATTCCACATACTCAGTTACATAACTCAGGGGAATTTGCAGCAGTCACACAAACTTCAGTCCCAGCTGTACAACAGGGGTGCGCACATTCAGGAATTCACATCAGAGGATAAATTGCTCATATTAATACCCCCCCCCCAAAAAAAAAAAAATTCCCAACACCCAGTTGGATAGTGATAGTGTGTGAAGTCCACTCGGTGTGCCTTCAGGTGCAAGTGCCACAGCACGCAGGACTGACAACTGTGTGGCAGCAGGGGCATGGCCAAGCAGCAGTCTGTGAATGGAGGGTGGGGTCGGGGAAGGTAAGTGGCTAAGTCATTACACCTGGTGTCAATTAATCTGTGTGTGTGTGTTTTGCAGGGATGGAGTATAAAAGGAGGGGGAGAGCAGAGAAGAGTCGCCCCCAACCAGAAAACATGTGTGTTGCATGTGTGAGTGAGAGAAGCTGAAAAGCCGATGAAAATAAGTAAAATAAAGTGTGTGTGAACCCCAACTCTTGCCTGCCATGCTTCTGTGCTCCACCCACATCGGGGATTACTACAGTGGTGCTGAAACCCGGGACGCACAGAAGGGAACCATCCCATGGAGTCCTCCCCATTCGAAGAGCTCATCCTTGCCTTCACTACCGCCCAACAGAACCAGCATCAAACACTGATCACCCTCCGGAAGGAGCAGCAGCAACACTTCAAAGCTTTGCTGCTGGCTCAGCAGGAAGATCGCCAGGCGTTCCAGCACCTGCTCACGTCAGCAGGGCCGTCAGCCACCACTGCCACCACCCTCACGAAGATGGGACCGCAGGACGATCTGGAAGCATTTCTTGCTCTCTTTGAGCAAACAGCTGAGGTGTGGGGGTGGCCACTGGAGCAGTGCGCGGCGTGCCTCCTCCCACTCCTGACTGGTGAGGCGCAGCTCACAGCACAGCAGCTCCCTGCTGACAGCTGGCTGGTCTATGCTGACCTAAAAAAAGCCATTCTGCAGCGGCTTGGCTGCTCCCCGGAACAACATCGCCAGCTCTTCCGGACGCTGGCACTGGAGGAGGTCGGCTGGCCGTTTGCATTTGGCCTGCAATGCCGGGAAGATGTAGGGAACTCGTATTCCATGGGGCTCACTTTAATCCCATGGCTGGACACTTGGGGCAAGATAAAACACTAGCCCGAATAATGGCCCAGTTCTATTGGCCAGGGATTCACAAGGATGTCTGTCGGTGGTGTGTGGCATGCTGTTAATGCCAATTAGTAAATCCACTCCAAAAGCACCTTTGCACCCTCTTCCTCTAATTGAGACCCCATTTGAGCGAATTGGGATGGATTTTGTTGGGCCATTAGATTGGTCAGCATGGGGATATCTCTTTATTTTAGTTCTAGTGGACTATGCAATGCAATATCCGGAAGCAGTGCCTCTCCACAATATCTCAGCATGCAGTATTGCGGAAGCACTCTTCCGCCTTATCTCCCGGGTCGGGGTTCCGAAAGAAATCCTGACAGACCAAGGCATTTCATTTATGTCATGCACACTGCGCAAGCTGTATGGGTTACTGGGGATCAAATCTATCTGCACCAGTGTCTATCACCCACAAACAGATGGCTTAGTAGAGCGATTTAACCAGACACTCAAAAACATAATCCATAAATTTGTAAGTGAAGATGCGGGTAATTGGGATAAGTGGCTCAAGCCCCTGTTGTTCGCAGTACGAGAGGTCCCGCAAGCCACCACAGGGTTTTTTCCATTCAAATTATTATATAGGCGTAAATCGTGTGGCATTCTGGATGTGCTACGAGAAAATTGGGAGGAGGGACCTTCACAGAGTAAAAATGAAATCCAGTACGTTTTTGACCTGCACGCAAAACTCCACATCCTCACGCACCTAACACAGGAGAATTTACGGCAGGCACAAGAACATCAAAGCCGGCTGTATGACAGGGGCATGTGCCTTAGAGAGTTCACGCTGGGAGACAAAGCGCTCCTATTATTGCCCATGTCGAGTTCTAAATTAATCGCCAAGTGGCAAGGGCCCTTTGAGGTCACAAAGTGAGTCAGGGATGTTGACTATGAGGTGAAGCGAATGGATAGGGATGGGGCACTGCAAATCTACCACCTCAACCTTTTAAAATGCTGGAATGAGGGGTCCCCATGGCGTTGGTGTCGGTAGTCCCAGAGAAGGCGGAGCTGGGGCTAGAGGTAAAAAAGATAACATCTTGAACCACTCCAGTCCCTTGTGGAGACCACCTCTCACTGGCCCAACTCACAGAGGTAGCCAAGTTGCAGAAGGAATTTTCCAACATGTTCTCGCCCCTTCCTCGTCGTACCCACCTCATAGAACACCACATCGAAATGACCCCAGGGGTGGTAGTGCATAGCCACCTTTACTGCTTGCCCAAACACAAGAAAACGGTGGTTTGGGATGAACTAAAGGCCATGCTCAAAATGGGCATAGTCGAGGAATCCCACAGTGACTGGAGCAGCCCAGCGGTCCTGGTTCCCAAGACCAACGGGTCAGTCCGGTTCTGTGTGGACTATAGAAAGGTGTCTAAATTTGATGCATACCCAATACCTCGCTTTGATGAGTTGCTTGATTGGTTAGGTGCTGTTTGCTTTTATTTGACACTGGATCTAACAAAGGGATATTGGCAGATCCCCTTGACCCCTCTATCCTGAGAGAAAACGGCCTTTTCTACACTGTTTGGATTACACCAATTTGTCATGCTCCCTTTTGGGTTGTTTGGGGCACCCACTACATTCCAGCAGCTTATGGACAGGGTTCAATGCGTGGATCACCCGTTGGTATCTCGTCCTCCAGCCATTTAAGTTTGAGGTGATCCACAGGCTGGGGGCGCGGATGGTGGTGGCGGACTTCCTCTCCCGTAGGGGGGAATCAGCTTCAGGCCGGATGGCTCCCCGGCCTGAGTTGGGTGGTGGGGGTATGTAGCAGCAGGAGCATGGCCAAGCAGCAGTCTGTGAATGGAGGGTGGGGTTGGGAAGGTAAGTGGCTAAGTTATTCCACCTTCTGTCAATTAGTGTGTATGTGTGTGTGTGTGTGTGTGTGTGTGTGTGTGTCTGTTTGTTACAGGGATGGAGCATAAAAGGAGAGAGAGAGCAGAGAAAGGGAGCTCTCTCCCCAACCACAATGCATGTGTGAGTGAGTGAGTGAGTGAGTGAGTGAGTGAGTGATGAAAGCAAGCAAGCAAGCTGAAAAGCTCAATAAAGTATTTGTGTAAACATCAAGTCTCGCCTGCCGTGCTTCTGTGCTCCATCCACATCAGGAAGTATTACAGTGGTGCCAAAACCTGGGAGCACAGAAGGGAACCACTCCATGGAGTCCCCACCATTTGAAGAGCTCATCCTTGCCCTCACTACCACCCAGCAGAACCAGCATCAAGCACTGATCACCCTCCAAAAGGAGCAGGAGCAACATATCTAAGCCTTGATGCTGGCCCAGCAGGAAGATTGCCAGGTGTTCCGGCACCGGCTTGCATCAGCAGGGGCATCGACCACCATTGCCACCACCCTCACAAAGATGGGACCGCAGGACAATCCGGAAGTGTTCCTTGCTCTTTTTGAGCAAGCAGCCGAAGCGTGGGGGTGGTCGCAGGAGCAGCGCACAGCGCGCCTTCTCCTGCTCCTACCTGGCAAGGTGCAGCTTGCAGCACAGCAGCTTCCTGCTGACAGCTGGCTGGTCTATGCTGACCTAATGAAAGCCATCCTGCAGCAGCTCGGCCGCTCCCCAGAGCAGCATCGCCAGTGCTTCCGGACGCTGGCATTGGAGGAAGTTGGCTGGCCGTTTGCATTCGGCCAGCAACTCCGGGACACCTGCTGGCGTTGGCTGAGGGCGGAAAACCGTGACGCTGATGAGATCATCGATCTGGTGGCACTGGAGCAGTTTGTCTTTCAACTTCCAGAAGGAATGGGTCCAGTGTCATCACCCGGCTTCACTGGAGCAAGCCATTGAGCTGCCGGAGGACCATCTGGAGGTGGCTCTGATGGCAGGCAGATGAGGCGTCTCCCCGTGCTTCCCTTCTCTCTCTCTCTTTTCTCCACCTGTCTCTTGCCCGGCCCCCTCCTCACACCACCCCATTCCCCTGCCACAGAGGCGGCGGCTGGCTCCTTCCCAGCCGGCCCATCGCACCCGTGGTGTCCTCCCCTCTCCCTCTTCTGTGTCTGTGTTGTCTCCCACTCAGGTGAGTGACACCCATAACACCAGTGCAGAGGCCTGGGCCGGTGTGCTGGCGTGGCAGGGAATCGGAGCATCTCCAAGGTCAGAGCTCCGCAAGGGAGGTGGCTGCTGTAAACCGGATCCCCGATGCACCAGAAACCACCCCTGATCGGGCTGGAACCTATCGCATACCGGTGAGTATTCAAGGGGCTACATATCATGCTTTGGTCGATTCTTGTTGCAATCAGACCTCAATTCACCAACACCTGGTGCAAGGTGAGGATTTGGGGGGAGCATAAGTGGTGAAAGTGTTGTGTATGCATGGGGATGTTCACCATTACCCTCTAGTGTCTGTCTAAATTCTATTCCGGGGCCAAATGCATAGAATAAAGATGGCGGTTAATCCCCGTCTCACCCACTCGTTGATTTTGGGTACTGATTGGCTGGGATTTTAATACCTAATGGAATATTTAACAGCAAGTGGGTCCTGCACTAGTAGGTCATGGGAAGGTCCCGGTGTGGTGTTGACTGGAGAAGCTGTCGCAGAGCTGTCTACATCAACACCGTGACAGCGTGAGGGGCAGCCCGCTCCTCCTCCCTCTCTAGGGGATTCCCTTGGGGATTTTCTGTTAGAGCAGTCGCAAGATGAGACATTGGGGCATGCGTTTGACCAAGTGAGTGTAAATGATGGTCAAACTCTTCAGCCAAGCACAGCACTGACCTTCCCCTATTTTGCCATTAGGGTCAAGGTTTCTTTTATTTGTACCATACCGTAGTACTGGTAAATTCGTTGTGCAGGCAGGAATTCAGCAATCCCAGTACAAAATAACAGCTACATAAAATACAGTGTGACAGACAAGACAACAACAGTACACACATCTTAACATATACAATCTTTAAAAGTCTGATCTTTAAAAAGTGCTTCATCATCAATTGTTCAGTATGAACAAGATTGTTCACCTCTGGGCCTTACTGTTCAGCAATACAATTGCTGTTGGAACAAAGCTCTTTCTGTACCATTTTGCTCTTCCCTTAGGGATCTCAAAACGACGACCAAAGCGAAGGAGCTGGAACTCACCATGCAAAGGGTGTGAGCCATCTTTAAGAATACAGGTAACTTTACGTTGTAACTGTATGTCATAAAGAGGACATGGTGAGTTGAGGCTTCCCAATTAGCCGCCCAGCCAATTTAATGATTTGGTTCAGGGAGTTTTTGTCCTGTAATGACAGATTACCAAACCAAGACACCAAGGCAAAAGATAACAATGACTCAATAAAAGCATGGTAAAATAGGGTCAGCATAGTTTTATCAATGTTAAAATGGAATAATTTCCAGAGATAAAACAACCGCTGATGTCCCCTCTTGCATACTGCTTTGCAGTTCTTGTTAAAAGTCAATTTGTCATCAATGACAATCCCCAAATACTTGTAATTATCCATGCGTTCGACAGATTGGCCCTTGATGACTGTGGGATCATGGTTTGGAGCCTGAGTTCTAAAATCAATAATCATGTCCTTTGTTTTGGATGTATTAAGCACCAAGAAAGAAAGATCACACCACCTGATAAAATCCTCCAAGACTGGACCATGACTGGATTCATTCTTGTGCAACAAATTTACAATGACGGTATCGTCTGCAATTTTTTTTTTTTATGATGTGCCTGTTTTCATAGACACTCTTGCACATATCTGTCTCATCTCATCTCATTATCTCTAGCCGCTTTATCCTGTTCTACAGGCAAGCTGGAGCCTATCCCAGCTGACT
>JAPEIY010000003.1:12740313-12751541 GCA_026122135.1 Cathorops aguadulce | reverse complement strand
GGTTAACTGGTGACTCTAAATTGACCGTAGGTGTGAATGGTTGTCTGTGTCTATGTGTCGGCCCTGTGATGACCTGGTGACTTGTCCAGGGTGTACCCCGTCTTCCGCCCATAGTCAGCTGGGATAGGCTCCAGCTTGCCTGCGACCCTGTAGAACAGGATAAAGCGACTAGATATAATAAGATGAGATGAGATTTAAGAATTTAATTTCCCTACATTTCTCCATATTTGTCCTGAGCAGAGCTTCCCTCTGCTTTTCAATTCAACTTTGCAGTCCCACATCTTCCTAATTAGCAGACCTGTGGTTAAACTATTAATAGTTAAGTGAATTAATTTGCTTCCTATCAGCAAACTGAGTTTGGAGCCAAACTTTCTTCACTTCCTACTTCTCTGTGCTGAGTGTTTCTTTGCATCACGTGTCTTCTGACAAACGATGGACGTGTGATACCTGATACTAGCATGGTCGAGTGGTTTTCCCTCACCATACCACATTCTACACAGTTACATTCTAGTAACATGTGTACATGAGCTTCCTCCCTCCATTTCCCTGTATCTGTGCCAAGCAGGCTTCCCCCTGTGGGGGCCATGGTACAGAACACAGTAGTGATGTTAAGCTTGATACCGAAGCTCTGAGGCCTGTGTTAAATAAAACAATGAAGTGTATTGAAGGATAGTGATGCACATTATCGAAGCTTGTCTCATTCCATCTTAAGCATTTGATCAATGATATCTGAAGTTTAATTTCTTCTTAAACACATAATTAATGATGTCTGATGCTTGACACTTGATCAATGATAGCGATGTTTTGTTCCATCTTCCATGTGAGTAGTTATTCTCTAAAGCAGGAGAAGCTATGAATTTAAAAAAAATGTCACCAACTTAGCACCCGCACTGTTGAGCAAATATTGTTTCTCAACTAAAATCTGTCAACCAATGGCCCATCTTTCATTGCACAAGCACTCCTTCCCAGTTTATTTCAAAGGCTGCCCAGTCCATAATCCCTTGCACCACTCAACTTTGCACCCACCAACAACCAGCACATTCATATTAATCATGCACTAAAGACCACTTGAATTTCTTCTTATTTGCATGAATTCTGATACACTACACTCACACACTCAAAATGAACTGCTTTTTACATATATGACTACCAGGCATCACCCATGTCCACCATTTAGAAAAGCTTTGAGTAATGAACCATTTCGCCATACTTGAAAATTAACCTTCACTGCTTTCGAAAGCTTCGTTTTGCCATCACTATTCCACAGCTACTTGACTAGCCTGTGGCTATGCTGAAACTTTTTAATTTAATGGTAGTTGATAATCAACAGATGTACACTACCTCCACCTAGTGGTGGTAATGTGCCTCTTTATTGATTACCAACACCAAGTGCTATAAAGTGTGGACCAGGATATTAAAAAAAAAAGACAGGATGGGGTTGAAGCTGTGTTTTAATAGAATATTTCCCAGGTTAGTTCCTTGCTTTCTCTGCCAAGTCATTTCTATCCTTGCTGCAATTTAGTCATTTTTATTTTTACATCTAAATATGAATGGATCTGTGACTTCATTGTGTTAGGCTGTTTATAGTTAGCCTACTTTGTTAGCCAGATTCCTAAAAACAGACAGCTTTTTTGAGCAGTGCAGTAATTTTCTTTTCTCCGCTGAGCCATTTTTACTCTCTCAGCTTTCACATCCACTGCTGTCCAATGAATAGCAGGCCTGTGCTTGCATTCTACTAGGATGGCGTTTTTTTTCCATCATAAACTGCTCTTTTCATGGTTATAACCCCCACTGTTACTTGCACAGTGACACCAATTATCCTGCTTCCAACCCAAGAAAATACACACTATTTCTGTAGTCATGAAGACATGTCCTAGCTCACAGTTGAACCAACAGTTGAACTGCAGTGTTCAACTCTGGCTTGACCAACATTCAGAAGTGAAACTGATTTAGCCCTTACCAGTTTGCATGTCCAAACAGTCTTGGATAGCCAAGCTAAAAATGAAAGTGATTACAAGTTTTCCTATCTGGTTAGGGAACAATGTCACATCCTGATCATAGCAACCATCAGATAGATAAATCACAAGGGTGGTACAAGATTAAAAGAAAGCTTTATGCCTTATGCAGGAGCTCTGTAAGTGGACTCACTGCCAATCTGCCTCACTGAGTTTGCCTCACTTAACTTACACAGCATGACAGTGCAATGGTGCAGCAGATGCACTGATGAGGCAACGCAAACACCTAGGAGAGTAGGACTTATACCCAGAAGTGGTGCAGCAGATCTGAGAAATTCAGCCAGGCAATGTCAGACTGTACCTCATGGCCCATTGTATATTTTCAGATGTACAATGGATTCTGCCCTTGCAACACAGCATTCCATAATGGAAAAACAGAATTATAATCAAGGCTCCAGATATGGCCAGAGAGAACTTAATTCACACTGCTGTGCTGTTGCAGATAATGTATGGGCACAATATCACAGATGAACAGGGAGATATGGTACTCCCAGCCAGGCTCTGTGCTCATGGGTTTGGTCCTTTGGAATGGTGGGTAGATTGAGGACTGTCATAGCAGTTCTAGAAATTATCCTGAATGCTAGAACTCTAGCATTAGGAACTTGTGCACTCTCCAGTGGAAATTGCTGTGTACCATGTTGATTCAATCTGGTGCACTGCTCAATGACTAATGTACTAGACCTTTTTGCAGGGACCTGGTAATTTAAAGGTTAGCATTGGCCCTTCCAGTGAGAATAGTATGATGATTATATCCAAACAGTTCTGAGTTGGTTCCTTATGATATTGTGGTATCGGTTATCCAGTTGTTAAACACCATCATTTGTAATGAAGAGGGGTGAAATAGAACACTACTTATATGTAACTGCAGTACATCTGAAAATATAAAATGTACATCTGAAAATATACAGTGGGCCATGAGGAACAGTCTGACATATGTATGGGTCTATGAACACCAGGGTTTCCTGTCACTCAGAAACAGTTCTGACCCAGCAGGATCTTCGCGAGATAGCCATTGACGGTATTTTATAGTAAATACTGTATGTATCATATAGTCATCACATGACTTTGTGATAAGGCATGTGTGCACATGCACAAGAATCCAGGTATCCAGGTGTTAAATACTGCACCTGGCATTTATCTCAATGTTCATAAATCCACAGTTACATATACAGTAGAATTAGCATTAAGACCTTCAGGTAAAATAACACTATCTTTTTTTCTGAAGGTTTACTTACTATGTTTTATTACATTTGTTACATATTGCATTTCTGTTTTATTACAATAATAATTGATAGAATGACAATTAACAAACTTTTTTTTAAGTTAATTACTGTGAAATAAATATAATTGTCTTTAATTTAACAGTTTCTACTCCCAGTCCTTTGACTGCTATTTACAGGGTTTTTAATGTTTAATATATGGTGTATGTCTTCTATGTGACACTCCAATTGACTTAGCCTTAAGCAACTGTAATCATGGCAGTTAGATTGCGAAATTTCATCCCAGGTGCCATGTTCATTAAATGAAACATTTTAATCTCTATAATTATATGTTAGGCAACAGCATGTTTAATCAACTCTGTATAATGTCTGGAATTTCCATTTAGGCTTAAACACTGTTCACATACAAATATAATGATGATTTATACTGCAGTTCACCATTAAAAATGATGAAATTCCATTATCCATCGCTATGTCTAATATTAATTACCAGAAGGTACATTCATAAAATATTGACATTTCTGCATTCAATTTGCAGGCAGTCATTTCTCACATTTTAAACCAGGATTAATGTAATCTTGCCTCAGAACATATGTTGAATATTGATCCTCATCCAAAAAAAAATGAAATTAAACTATTGCTTCCAGGCATGTGGACAAGAAACACAGACAAGAAGATCTTCCATAGTGGGGTCTCCTGGCAATGATGTGCAAGACAAGTGTTAGCTCCCACCTGTCAAAGTGAATATACAGGTGAGATGCTTGCCACAGCATAAAGCCTAAGTAGCATGGTCACACCCCAACCCTTTTCAAAATGCACAGCATTCTCAATGGCTTCACTTTAAAATGCCATTACCTCGGCGAAGGCAGCATGCTAAAGTGGGGAAAAAAAAAAAAAAACAACTAACATGACCTTTCCTCTAAACCACTGCTTGTTAAATCAACTCTCTAGTCCAAGGCTATTGGGTTCATTTCAATGTCAGGTTTCCCTTTGGCACTTCAAACAAAACATTAACAAAATAAAACAAAGCAAGCAGAGAATTTTATAAATACATGACTAGCACCATTCCAGATGTCCCTAAGGTCCCAGCAGAAGACCACATAGAAAATAGATGCTGATAGAGGCAGAAGGCCTTATCTGGGACAAGAAATGGTTAGATGTTCACACAATGAAAAATGCAAAAAATAAAAAGAAAAAACATGAAAGAGCTGGCATAAATAAACTCTGGCCCTTAGTATAAAGAAAAAACATGGTTTGAGCCTCAGTAGTTTAATTCATAAAGAAACTGAGACCCCATCCACACGAGTACGATTTTGATGGTTCTGCATAAATACTTTATCGTTTTGGCCTCGCATCCAGACGAGTCTGTTTTTCTCGAGGAGTGAAAACGGTATTTTTTGAAAATGCATCCCAGATACCCAGCTCCCCATGGATCCTGCGTTACATCTTCTTAATGATGATTCACAAATTTGTATTAATGACAGGTCAAGGAAGATTTGGCTTGCTGGTTTGACTGCGGCCAAGAAAATCATTGTACAAGTTTGGCTCCCTCCCCACAATGTACTGTTGAAACACTGGCTTTACACATTTTTGGATATTCTTTTGCTTGAACTTTCCTCTGCAAGGGTTAATGGTACCAAACCAAGGACATTACAAGCATGGAGCAATGGAATTGCCAGAGTTAAAGACATTTTACTAGAAAACAACTAATGGAATTGTATGTGTAAATATCTGTGAATTGTTTGACTTTATTTGACTATTTGTGACTCCCATGTAGAGGGGTGGGGGGCTTGGGATTGGAGGGAAAAGGGCAGGAGGGATGGAAAGAAAGGTATTCATTATAATCCTTTGTAAGATGTTTATTCCATGTATATACTTATAAAGTCTAATAAAAAATGAGTACAAAAAAGAAAAAAAATCTCCCTGGGTGTTGCCATCTTACTTTCTCCGAGGTTCAAATATCACGCTTTGAGTACAAACTGTGATGTGACCTACATTCTACATAACTTACCAAGGCTAGTGGATCTTGTGGACACACTGCTTCTACATCATTGGAAACAACCCTAAAGATGCCCAAGTGTCAAGCGTTTGGGTGTAAAAATAAACCTGATCATTTTATGTGATATGCATTTGTTTGTTTTTATTCACTGAGAAAAGCAGTCTTTTTCAACAGCAAGAATCATGTTGCTACGGCAACAGGATTGTTTACTAATATCTGTCTCAGTACTGCATATGCGTTATCTAAGTGAGATTTAAACTTCATAAAAGTAAAGTCTTTTGGTTCATGGATTTTGTTGCTGGTAAAAATCACATGGTTACAGAAAATTTCTGATTAGATTTTAAGAATTAGAATTTATTTTTCACATATACAGTACTGTGCAAAAGTCTTCGGCACCATTTTTTTAAATACAAACTTTATTATCAGAGAAGGATGGTGGAGGCAGACATATGTTCAGAAGAGTTTTATTATTAAAAATAGCAATGAGGTATACAGTCCAAGATGGCAGGCAGAAATCATAAATGATGAAACAAGCAATAGGTTGACAGAGGCACAAACAGACTATCAAAGGCACAGACAAAAGCACAAGAATTAGGAAACCAGGATAACAAAATGGAAACACGGCTCGGTAAAGTGTCACTAACAACTCAATACTTCACAACCTGCATGAGTCTTTAGCATTCTTATATAGGTGTGCTGACTGTGCCTTAAACTGATGTAGGTGTGTGTGCTGTTCAGAGCACATGCAAGTCAATTCTTTGCACATGCTGTCCAGAGCGTGCATGAGAGAGAGCCAGTTGCACACACCAATGCACACGGGTGTGACAGAAACCCCCTAAAAAGTTCCCTCCAGGAGCTTAAACC
Organism: Cathorops aguadulce; assembly: GCA_026122135.1. Taxonomy (NCBI): domain Eukaryota; kingdom Metazoa; phylum Chordata; class Actinopteri; order Siluriformes; family Ariidae; genus Cathorops; species Cathorops aguadulce. The sequence continues at coordinate 12,745,443 of JAPEIY010000003.1, read as the reverse complement.
CATCTTCAATGGCTCCAGGGATGAGGGTCTGGCACTGGACACCGTGCCATCAGTGCGCCGCCCTGGGCAGATGTGGCCCCGGATTCTCGGCGCAGCTTGGGCCTGGGCTCTGGACAGGATCTGGACTCTGGACAGGGCTCAAGCATGGGCTCTGGACAGGACTTGGACTCCAGACTAGACACTGGCTCAAGCTCTGGACAGGGCTTGGGCTCCGGACTGGACATGGGCTCAGGCCTGTCCAGAGCTAGGGCTCTGCACAGGGCTTGGACTCCCAACTGGACATGGGCTTGAGCTCTGGACAGGACCTGGATTCTGGACAGGGCTGAAGCATGAGCTCAGGCTCTGGACATGACTTGGATTCTGGACAGGGCTGAAGCATGAGCTCAGGCTCTGGACATGACTTGGACTCGTGCTGTGGACAGGGCTCAGGCTCCAGACTGGATATGGGCTTGAGCTCTGGATAGGACTTGGGCTCTAGAGAGGGTTCTGTCTGAACACCACTCTTGTCCTTGTTGAAACCCAGTGGCATGGCAGCAACATCCTCATGACCCTGCGGCGGAACATCATCTTGAAAGCCAAGTGACGGTGGGATGACGAAGTCTTCAAAACCAGGTGGCAGCAGGATGACGACGTTTTCAATGCAAAACTCATGTGACTAAATACAACCTATTTAACCCATCCAAAGCAGTGAGAATGTGTGTGCACACAGAGCAGTGGCACCCAGCGATTTTTTTTTATTTTATGTTATTTTTTTTAGAAACAGAAGCCTTTATTTGATAGCACAAGTTTATTTAAAACCTTTATTTGAAAGCCTTAGCATCTAACAAGGGTGAACAGTGTTCTAGGGTGCTGTTAACGTCACAGGCAGATATCCGGTTTAATGCGAATGTTTCCAGCCAGGTAAGCCTATTTTTAGCAATTTCATAACTTTTAAAATTGATACCTTGCTGTTATAAAGTTTTATTTTTAATTTCAATGTGCAGAGGGCACATCAGTGCCCTCTGCACTTTATCAGTGTTATCACATTATCAACGACTTCTAGTCACAGCCTGGGTGCCATATTGGTTGCCCATGTGCAATAATGCTTGATGTGCTTAAGGGCTTTTAAGCACTTTAAATTACTTATGATAGCTAATCAGGTGGTAATGCACGTGTGTGCATTATTATAATTAGGGCTTATACTTGTGATATAAAATCATATTTAAATGCTGTACAGGCACCCTTTAAAGTATTTGAAGTTAAAACTAAAGGGTATTGCAAGTGCAACTTATGGTTTGTATGGGGTACAAGAGGTGTTCAAGCGCAACATATGGTTTTATACCACTAGGATTATTAGGCATTTATAAGCCCTGATAAAACTAACCACCTCTCACACTCAAGCCAACTCCACCTCTTCGTGGTGCACCCTGGGGAACCTGGCCTTGCGGCTGGGTGAGCAAATGGAGTTACAGCAATAAGATGTAAAGTAACCTCTTTCATCTTATAATTAATTTCATCTTATATATTTAAAAGATTAAAAAGTTATTTTTGGATCATTTAAAGATCTAGTATTCAAATAAGCAATTAAGTTTATATAAGGAAGATAGGAGTATTTCAGTAATGAAGCCAGAAAATTACCATTATATTAGGATTGGCTCAATAAATCTAAGAACTGCAAAGTGCAAAACTAAACTGGTAGAACATGTCATACTCTGAAACACCACGTATGTTGCCTGCAAGAAATCCGCATCACAGGCCAGGGGGAAATAGAGTATGATGACCCATTAATTACTCTGAGGGTGGAAGGTAATTTACAATAGAATGAAGAAGAAAGCAAATGTAGGAGATGTAATAGTTTTATCACTACAGGTAAAATTGGTTGATGTACACCACTGTATGGAAGATAGGATACTGATGGCTAGGATCCATGTACATGGAGTGAAATTAAATATCTTCTCATGCTACTCGCCCACCAAGGAATATGCATGCTCCAGTAAAGAATAATTTCATAACATTCTGTCAAGAAGGATTAAAGTTGTCAAGAAATCACACCCATCATATAAGATTGTGGCATGTGGAGACTTTAATGCAACTATTGGAACTGACTGCCATCAGGACAGGTGGAGATGTTTGGGTCAATATAATGATACAACCCACAAGTTTCACTGGAATGAAACTTATAGAAACTGCTGAAAATAATGGCTTATATATCTTAAATATCATGTTTGCCACCAGATCAGACAAGCATCGCTGGTCCTTTAAATCAAACCTAGGCTATGAACGGTGACTAGACTATATCTTGGGAGAATGATTTGTGAAAAGAGCATCAAAGAACTGCAGAGTCTATCCAAGTGTTAGTGACCCTTTTGAATCAGATCATAAACTGGTTGTCTTAGATGCTATGTTTCCAACTAAATATAAACGTAAATTAATCTTTGCAAAGAAGTTTACTAAAGACCACCAACACCACCCAAACATCAAGCTTTTCAGACATTCTGAAGACCTTAGGCAAAATTGCAGCAGAAGACTTGATGAACCTTTGAAAGAAAGGCCATCATCAAACCAGGTGGATGAAATTGAATGTTTGTCAGTTCCATCCATGTTGCCTCTGAGGAGATTATCCCTGTTAAACAAAAGGAAATGGACTCCAAATCTTGGGTTAATGATGCCTTTTTGAAACTCCTGAAAAAGAGGTGGGAAGAGCGAGACCCTGTGGTTAAAAGAGAGCTGTCTATCAAAATAAGAAAGCTGCGCTTGAAGCTCAAAAGTTTATACTTTAAGGAGAAAGCAAATAAGATTAATATCACCAATGAACAAAGGGACATAGAGGAGGAATTCAGACTCACTAAAAGTTATACATCCACACCGATGAGAACTAGGCAAATGATTCAAGCAGAAAAATTAGAGAAATACTTCTCCCAACATCTGGGTGAGAAAGAATACAAACCACAACCAGAGGTATTACACCCTGAAAATCATCCTCGTATAATACCACCAAAAGAATTTGAATGTATTAATGAGGAGCTACCTGATACCTCTGAGGTACACCGTTGTTTGAAGAAGCTGAAGAATGGTAAATGCCAAGGTAGTGACGGAGTCTATAGTGAACAACTGAAGTATGCAGTATCTGGAAATCTACTCAAATATATAGTTATCTTGATGGGCATCATTTGGTCATGTACTAAGGTCCCTAGTTCTTGGTTACTGTCAACAATAACTTGACTTCTGGTTAAGCAATGTAGTGGATGGACGTGTGGGAGTTACCTCCATATAATTTCGGGAATTTTTTAATTACATCTTTCTTTTAAGTTTATTTTTGGAGTAACAATTTGTTTTAATTAGTGTCGCATTGAATCTGCACAGGGATGAGTAAACCAACTCGAGCAGGTGGGAAAAGTCAGGCACAACAGAAGCTTTCCTTCTCCGGAGGTGAAGCTAGCAAGATAGCATCTGGGCCTTCCCCTCTCACATTGGAAATGCTTATTATTGAGCTGGAAAAATCCAGGAGAAGCACGACTACAGAACTTACCACCTCTCTGAATGCGGCTCTCGCCCCGATTCTTTCAGCTCTTGAGTCCATCACCACCACCATGGCCAAACATACCTCTACAATTTCGGAGGTGGAAACGGCCCTCTCAACCCAGTCGGAAAATGTTACGAGCCTGGAGCAAGAAGTAGTGGAGCTACGGTCCAAGCTGACCTCGATGATGGAGGAACTTGATTCGCTCCAAGCTGCTGTGGAGGACTTGAATTCTCGTTCAAAGCGCCAAGAGTGATTGGTCTGTCTGAAGACATTGAAGGTAACAAACCGAGACAATTTATTGCAGATTTATTCAAGGAAGTAGCTGGAGACACGCTTCCAGTCTTCCCACCTGAACTGGACCGGGCCCATCGTAGCCTCAGACCCAAACCTTGTCAAGGATCTCATCCTTGACAAGGATATTCTTTCACCATTACATTGAAAAAGAGCGCGTGCTACAATGGGCAAAGGAACACCGCGATATGACTTATCAGGGTCATAGCATCAAGTTTTATGAGGACTTTAGTGCTACAGTGGCAAAGAGGCGGGCTGCATTCAACCAGGTGAAATCCTAGCTCTTTCGGAAAGAGACACGGTTCCGCATGATCTACCCTGCCTGGCGGTGCATCACCTTCAACGGTGTGAATCATGCCTTTGACTCCCCAGAGCAGGCGGAGCAGTTTTACCAAGAATGTATATGTGACTCATGAAGATCAGACTAAACAAGCGAAATGACCACCGATGCACTTGACTTATGCATCTTTAGGGGCTTTTTTCTTTTTCCTTGCTGGACGTACTCAAGGTAAGACATGATTACAATGTTGAAATGGACTAAAAACTCTGTGGACCTCTTATCATTCCATCCTGCCTCCAGCTGAATGTGAACAGTAAGTTAAATCACACAGTCCATCTGCATTTTGTGTTTTATTTTCTACTGATCTCTGCACTGGAATTTTTTTAGTTTATATAAAAAAAAAAATTCTCTATGCGGGGAAACACAGGCTCTTGATATGAGGGTGCCAAATTCCACTGCTCTCTCTTTATATACAGACTGGATTCCCAACTATATAGCCTGAAATCATTTATTTCCTTTATATTTTTTTTCAATGTAATTTTCCTATCTCTGTTGTGCGCATTCTAGTTGAAGGACGATATGCCCAGTCTGGTACAATTACAGCCCCTTCCTTTATCCTGCCTCTTCTCTGAGTTAACTGTGGAGTTTCACTCCAGATTGTTTTTCACATGTGTCTCTCTAGCGGAGATTTGATGCATGGATGAAAGGTGATGTTGCTTTTCTTTTTCTCTTTATTTAAACTATACTCAGTTTTGGTTGGTCAATTCTAACTTTGCCTGCTTTATAATTTCTATGACAATGTGCTTTTATTTACCTGTCACAAATGTTCATATGGAGTATACTCTGAATCCTCAGGACGGGAAATTCACTACATGGTAAATTGGTTGTGTGTACTCCAATCCTGCAACTCGTCTTGTTCTCTTATGGTGAGCTTAGGGAACGATTTATTGTATGGTTCTGAGTTAAATCATTGTCAAAATTTATTTTTGTGTTTCTGGAGGAAGGTTTTGATTACTGCTATTCATTGGGAGTTTTTTTTAATGTTTTTTTATTTAAT
>JAPEIY010000003.1:12092741-12104212 GCA_026122135.1 Cathorops aguadulce | reverse complement strand
ACTGAGCAGTTGCTCAGTTGTATCCAGTCTGAGTTGTAAGTCATTTTGAATAAAAGCTTTAGTCTAAGGAAGTAAACATAAATGCAGAGAGTGACTAGAGTGGATTTGCCTCAGTGTTCAGATGTACCTGAGAGAGCTCAGTGTTCATTCTTTTCATATGTTGTGAGGAACAGGATGAACCTTGGGCAGTTTGTTCCACCATCACAGAACCATGAGCGATTTTTACACTTGCCATGGTCTGGACACCAGTGCCATCACAAGGCTCAGTTCACCTACTGGTGCTTAATGAGCATTTATAATGCCTAAAACTAAAATTGTTAATACAGACTGTATTATAGTGCTCTTAATGACATACAGTACCAGTTAAAAGTTGAAACACATACTCATTCATAGGTTTTTCTGTATTTTGACTATTTTCTACATTATAGAACAATAGTGAAGACATCAACACTATAAAATAACATTTGGAACTAGAACGGCACTCTGTAGAGTGCATACTTCTGCCAAGCCACATATGAGAATATCCACAAAAAATATTCTGGTTCCACACACATGCGTATTTGTATCACAATCTAATCAATTGTTCCTTGGCCTACGACCCACCTTTGCTCATAATTTCATCAAAATCTGTTCAGTACTTTGAACTACGTTGGGAACAGACAAACAAACCGAGAAGAAAACATAACCTTCAACCAAGTTGACAGAGATAATTGTGGTAAAGAAAATAAATTGTATTTAAAAAAAAAAAAGTTTGCCATTTTAGATTCTTCAAAGTAGCCAGCGTTTACCTTGATGATGCTTTGCACACTATTGCCATTTTCTTAACCAGCTTCATGAGGTAGTCACCTGGCATGCTTTTCAGTTAACTGGTGTGCCTCATTAAAAGTTAATTAGTGGACGAGTTTCTCGCCACCTTAACGTGTTTGATATCAAACAGTAAATGGTACATAATAATAAAAATACAGTAAACAGCTCTATTCCACAACTGTAGTAATCCACATGTCAAGAACCGCTCAACTAGGTAAAGAGAAAGGAGTCTATGACTTTTTGACATTGCATAATTTTTTTTAATTAATAAAAGTAAAGAAAAAACATTTGAATTAAAAGGCGTCAAGTTTTTGGATAGCGCTTTTAACAGACCTTGTCGCAAAGCAGCTTTCCAGAAAAGTAAAGACTTTAAATGTGCTAATTTTATCCTAATAAATTTATTTATCCCTGACATGCAAACCTGTGGTGACGGTGGCAAGGGAAAACTCCTTCAGACAACATGAAGAAACATTGAAAGATATCAGACTCGAAAGGGAACCCATCCTCATTTGCGTGATAACCGATAGCATGATTATCCGATATTAACCGATATGATAATTTGCTTCTATAACTGTATCCTATATAATCACAAAGTACAACTGTGTAACCAAGAAATTATAGTTTTAACATGAAGTCTGTTTTGTTGACATTATCAACTATTCATTGATGGAAACTTGAGTGCGAAACACTTCATGACAACTGCAGTCCTGAGGTTATCGTGTCAATTGTAGTCCTCAACCGTCATAGCAAAACCATAAGTATCCAGAGCATCTTTGAAGTGCAACTTTTGACTGTCCATATGGGGATGTCCATAAACTTTTGACTTGTACATCAGTGTGTTTTAGATTTTTAAGCAAGGGGCATGAGGGAGTGGGACTTTCAATAGCATTCCTTCTTTCTGCTTCATTTTATTGACACTTTCATGCATCTTTTATATAGTTATCTTGAACAAAGGTTACTATACTGTTTTGGAAGAATATAAACATAGGTGGCAGCATCCAGTGCTACACTAAGCTACAGTATACTGATGGTGTTAAAATTCATTTTGGTGTGAGGTTGTATTACTTGTATGTCAGCTAAAAACAGCAAATGTTACATGTTTGATGGGAAACTAAAATCAACGCAATGAAAAGTATATTTTCTGCTGAGTTGCTCGAATGCAATATACCTAATATGCTACTATTACAAAGCACTACACCTTTTGAGTTATGTTACTTATCTATTACATTAATGCCATGCTTTTGTGCCTTAGTCACATTTGTATAAATAGTTGTCAATATCTTTAGTGAAGCTATGCATACATTTGTGTGGAAGAAGTGTGGAAACAATGCTGCACATATGTAACATTTATTTGATTAAAGAAATCAACCCATTAAAATTCTTTTAAAGAAAAAAAGCCCTACTTGTTCAGTTTGTGGTCCCTTTTAATGTCTTATGAAAATTAGTTCAGTATGTCCTTACTGTAACTGAAATGTAAACACAAATTCTCTTCTATAGATCATTTAAATACTTGCTGTTGTAAGCAGATCAGAACTGAAATAAATCACACGTATTCTGTGAATGTTCTAATTAAACATGTGCATTGATGTAGAATTCAAACATTATGAACTAGTTCTGTTGTCACTGTACAAACAGATGAGATTTCCTTTGATTATTACTAATTGATGTAATTACTAATAATCAGTTATGTTGATTAATATTACTAATAAAGCAGGTTGATTGGTTAAAAGCATGTCTTTCCCCAAGAAGCTGCATATTTTGGTTAAAACCGATTTGACTATAATGTCAGATATGCATGGTTATTTGGTTGTGTAGCTATGAAGAACAGAGCTACTGATTGCTCATATGGCAGGTAAAACTGCTCTGTGGTGTGTGGATGAAGCCACCCTGAAAGACTCGGCCTTACAGGGGCTTCGGGAACATCAGAATTGGGGCCCTCACCAGGTAAGTCTTGATGTGAGCATTTTTGAGTGCTTTCCTTTCATTCCCTTTGTGATTGCCCTGCTTGCTTTTGAGTGTATTTGGAACAGGAGCTCTCACTTTGGTGCCTTGGGAGGGTATTGAAGGTACCTGCTGTGTGTGTCTAGGATAGCCAAAGTATTTTTCACCCCCTTTTTGAGGCTGTGTCATCATAACTGTTTGTCATTGCAGGGTGTGCTGACCTGATGAGTCTAGACTCCATGAGCTTGCAGGAAAAGAAACGGCAAGGCTACATCCACGAGCTCATCGAGACAGAGGAAAGATACATGGAGGATCTTCAGCTGGTTCTGGAGGTATGCCTTTACAGTGGTGCAGAGTACAATCAGCTCATTTCCTCTTTCCACACAAGTCACATCCCTAAATATTTGGACATTGCTCTTGGGATGTTATTTTAGCTGTCTAAAACATTATATTGGAGTTGTAATTAAATAATGAATGACGTATTTTGGCACAGACTTTCAGCTTTAATTTGAGGATTTTTTTTATTGAAATTGGGTGAATGGTGTTTATGGGTTTCTCCCCCCCCCCCCTTTTTTTTTTAATAAACAAAAAGTAATTGGACTGTAATCATAAATTTTTCAACAGTTGGTTGTGAATCTTTTGCAGTCAGTGACTGCCTAAAGTCTGGAATCCACCATCATGTACTTAGTTTCTTCCCTGGTGATGCTATGTCAGGCTTTTACTGCAGCTGGCTTCACATCCTGCTTGTTTTGCCTTCAGGAAGTGAAATGCAGATAAAATGGATTCAGGTCAGGTGATTGACTTGTCCATTACAGAATATTACACTACTTTGCCTTAAAATCTTGGGTTGCTTTTGAAGTTTGCTTTGGGTCGCTTTCCATCTGCACTGTGAAGTGCTGTCCAATGTATTTTGAAATACTGGCTGAAGGTGAGCAAGTGCTATAGCGTTATACACTTCAGAATTCATCCTGCTGTTGTGACCTTCATTAAATACAAGGGAACCAGTTCCATGACAGCCATACATGCCCACACCAGAAGATGAGGTGGTATGTTTCAGATCATTTACCTTCTCCATATTCAATTTACATCATTTTGGTACAAGTTAATATTTCTGTCCATAAGATGGTCTTCTAATCTTGTCTTCCTGTTTGGAGGATTACCAGTGGTTTACATCTTGTGATAAATCTTCTGTATTTACTCTGGTGAAGGTTTCCCAGATATGCCTGCCTCCAGGAGGGTGTTTTTGATCGATCAACTCGGTGTGAATTCTGTCAATGAAAAATTTGATGTTCATTTCAGTCTTTGTCGTTATTTAGTCATGAAATAAATGTGAATGAAAAAAATATTTGACAGTGAAAATTGCACTGAATCTATTAATTTTGTCCTGATAAGTGAAAATGAAACGAAATGGCTGGCTCTGTTCGGGTGGACAACCTAGCTTACTTCTCAAGGGAAATTTAACAGCCAGGAAAAATATTATTCAAGAAACTCCATTACAGTATGTTACCTTCCCTGTTTTGCATTCCTGACCGTAGTTGCTCTTAAAGCTACAGAGCACATTTTTACAAGCATCAGGAAATGTTCCATCAGGAAAATCAATCTTATTTTACTATGTATTTATCAATCCCGCAATTAGTTCTTATGTATTTTATATACTTTTATCATATATTTATCAATCTACTCTTATTTAGTACCCCTGTCACTTCATGTGACACCATGTCTTTTAATAGGAAGCACTAGGCTACTTTTGGTATTGTCTAAATGTTCATTGTGGGTTGCTTGTATGTTATGTGTGTCCTAAATGTTCTGAATGTTTTGTATGAGCGAAGCTCACTTCACTGCAAATCAAATCTACCCTTGGGTACCAATAAAAGTTATAAAAAAAAAAAAAAGTAGTGTGGCTCAAAATGTTAATTCAATTTAAATATAATTTTAAGTGAGGTGGTGCTCACATTAAAATGGACAAAACTGCACAGTTTTACTATTAGCACTCAAAAGTTTTCTGGCCTCAGTGGGTCAGAAAACAAAAACAGTAACTTTAATAGAATAGATTATTATACCATTCAGGTGGTTTCATGCAAAGCTTAGATCACTTTTGCTCTCGTCACTCAGACATACATACATACATACATACATGCTTATGTACATACATACCTGTAGCTTAGAAGGTACAAGCACAGTGAATTAAAAAGTGAAAACTATGTCAAATACTCAATCAAATGTAACTAGAATCTCATAGCAACCACTCTTACTTAAATACGGATCTCTGAGGACTTAGAATTTGGAGAAAATTTGTCTGAACTCACGTCTTTAATTTGTAATTTGTTTAGGGTTAGCTGTGATTTCATACATGTCCTAGAGACAGAAACAAAGAGAGCTAACATGCATCTATGCAAGTTAAAACTGGCTGCTACATGCTCACCAACTGCAATGGAACCAGCAATGACAGAACATACATAATCATGCTTCACACAGTTTTTCTCAGAATTTCAGTTTGTTGCTTGCCAAATTCTCCACCATAAAAATGTGAGTTTTTAGCTCAGATTAAAGGGGAAATTAAATAGTAACAATGATTTCTCCACCATAAAAATGTATAAGGTTTTAGCTCAAATCTCTCTCTTTTCTGGCATGTCACTACAGTAACATGGCAGCTCTGACATTAGCGGACGAACAGGCTAAACTGACTGTCTGATAGCTGCACAGAGTCATCACTCAGGGTCCACTACATCGAGACTGTGTCTGTTCCCCGAGCTCAGCAAAAAAGTAGAAATACTCAGAATTTGTTCCAGTAACCTAATCAATATAAATTTAGATCATACTGACTGTACAGCCGATGCCAGCACCTTTGATCTAAAGGTGGCGCTATTAAATATTACATTTCTTACATCTAAAGTGCTAATGGTTAATGAACTTATTACTGATCAGGAGTTTAATGTATTGTGTTTAACAGAAACATGGATGAAGCCAAATGAATATATAGCATTAAATGAAGCTAGTCCTCCTGGATACGGTTACATACACCAGCCTCATCTAACTGGTGGAGGAGGATGCATCACAGTTATTTATAATGATTATCTAGGTGCAACACACAAACCTGGTTATGAATTTAATGCATCTGAAGTTCTTCATACTAATATAATGTATGTAGCCTCAAAAAATAAGTCCATTAAAATTTATGAGTTTTTAGCTCAGATTAAAGGGGAAATTAAATAGTAACAATGATTTAATTAAAACAGTTAATTCTGTTACTTATTATTTATAGGCCCCCGGGGTCATTTTCTGAATTTGCAGATTTTATCTCAGACCTGGTTATTTCCTTAGATAAAGCTTTAGTTGTTGGAGATTTTAATATTCACATAGATAACCTAGAAGACCCTTTGAAAACTGCGTTTGTGTCCATTTTAAATTCAGTAAAGGTGAATCTGAAAGTCATAGGACTGACCCATAAAGGCGGTCACACCCTCGATCTACCATAATACTAACATTTGGGTTAAATGTAGAAAATATAGTCACACTTCCACAGTCTGAAGTTATCTCAGATCATTATCTCATCTCATTCAAAATATGTCTGAGTAATAATATATACACCTCACCACACTACTGTATTAAACATACATTCACATCAGGTTTCCGGTTCCGGTGGCACTGCTCTGCTGGCGACCTGGACTCTGCTGCTCTTTGATGCTGCTTTTAATGCTGTTTTTAATGTTTGTTTGTTTTAATGTAGCATTTGTGATTGTAATGTGTAGTTTAGTTTGTCAGGCGGAACACCATGGCAATGTTTATACAAGTATTGCGCTTTGCACTAATTGTTTGGGAAGTGATCTCTACATGCCGAGCAACCCCTCGTGTCGAAGCAGAAAGATCGCTGTGTTCCACCAGAGACGTGCTGCTGTCCCTCCGACCGGTGGACAGAATTCCACCTGCGGATCTCTATGAAGCTGTGAAGGTTCAACCAACAAGGGCCAGACGTCGGCAGAGAGGTAAAGGGGAGGGGAGATTCGGCAGCGTCTCCACTGAAGAGGGAACAGACCACCACTGCCTTGTATGATATTCAGCAACGTCAGGTCGCTGATAAACAAAATAGACGAACTCTGTGTTAGCAGGGCAGATATGTGAAATAATTGTGCATTTTGGGTTAAAAGCATGAAATTTGGCATGGAGTTAGCAAAAAGTATATAGAACAATATCAGAATGGGAGCCAAGCCATCCTTGTCTCCGTATGGTGGCCATCTTGGATTTTTAAAAATGGCCACCATATTTGACCTCACTTAGTGTATATTGATTCTTTTAAGACAGCTTGTTATTAAATTTTGTGAAAGATTATATAATATATTATATTAGTAATTAATTATAACTCATATATGGCCTGTAGAAGCCATTATAATATTCAAAATGGCTGCCACAAAGTTTCAGATTGACATAAGTCTGCCTGTGTATAGTGTATATGAATACTAATGATACATTTCTAATAAGACTTTTACAGCATGTTGTTAGCTGTATTAATAGTTGATAATTGATAAATTTAACATTAACTAATTAATATTTTATTTTCAATAATAAATAAATTGCATATTATAATGAATAAACATAACATGTTTTGCAAATATGTATTATATTTAAGGGGCAGTCAAACTAGTATAAATTGTTACTACAAGTGTTTTGATGATTGAAAAGATGGTTACTTTCCTCTGCACCCAATATAATATAATATAATATAATATAATATAATATAATATAATATAATATAATCGAAATGTATATATGAAAATACTAAAGAAAAGACTTGTGTGCATATCACTATGTGTGTGCCCAATCAGCTACCATAGTGCAATATCAGCAGCTTTCCAGGAAATGACTTCATGCCATGTGGATTATTTGGAGATAAGTGTTCATTCATTCTGGATTAAAAGATGGAATTTTGACCAGGTAAGTCTTACAAACCCCTTTAGAGCCTCCCAAAGTAGACGCCATTATAATAGATGGAGCAGCAATTGTAAATATGCTCAAGCCTGGCTCTGCAAAGACATTTGAAGACTATGCAGAACAAGTGTTTATCCCATATGTCATGAGTCAACTTCGAAATGTAGTGAGGCTTGACATTGTGTGGGACCAATACTTCACAAATAGTCTCAAGCTAACTGCAAGACAGAAGCGAGGAAAAGGAGTTTGCAGAAGGGTGACACCAGATAACAAGCTACCAGGCCACTGGCCAGAATTTTTGCGGGTAGACAGCAACAAAACAGAACTTTTCAGTTTCCTGGCCAATTACACAGTGGGGCATCCTGGAATAAAAGCACTGGAGAAGGAAGTATATATAACACTCGGGGACAAGGTTGTCACTGTCCCAGACCAACTGGACATCATTCCACTGGCACCATGCACTCATGAAGAAGCGGACACCCACATCTTCCTCCATGCTTCCCATGCAGATAGTGCAGGATATAGAAAATTAACAATTCGCACAGTTGACACTGATGTAGTTGTTTTAGCTGTATCTCTGTTACACACCATGCAGTTATCAGAGTTATGGATTGCCTTTAGCCACGGGAAATACTATTGTCATATTCCAGTCCATGATATAGCTCAGAAATTAGGGGAGGAGAAATCAAAGGGACTGTTAATGTTCCACAGTTTTATAGGCTGTGATAATGTGTCCTCTTTCAATGGAAAGGGGAAGAAGTCTGCTTGGGATATATGGAATGTATATGAAGATGCTACGAAAGCATTTGTTTCTCTCTCTTCTGCTCCCCAATTAGTAGGTGGTGAAGGTTTTTCAATTTTAGAACGCTTCGTAGTTCTTCTGTATGATCGTACCAGTGGAGAAACAGAAGTGAATGTCTGCAGAAAAAACCTCTTCACAACCAAGGGAAGGGCTATAGATAACATCCCTCCAACACAAGGAGCCCTCCTCCAACATACCAAAAGGGCTGCATTCCAAGCAGGACACATCTGGGGTCAATCTCTTCTCCGGGTTCCTGAGGTAGTCTGCCCTGGTGACTGGGGCTGGGAAACCAACAAAACAGGAATATGGCAACCACTGTGGTCCTTGTTGCCAGAAGCCAGTAGCAGCTGCCAGGAGCTACTGAAGTGTGGTTGCAAGAAAGGATGTCAGAAGAACTGCAAATGCAAGAAGGCCAGCATGAAATGTACTGCACTTTGCTACTGCCGTGGAGAATGTGCTTCACTATGAAATGTTATATTGCATCGCAGTTCTAGTGCAATTTACCATTATAAATACCTGTGAATTATCTCAAATTAATATGTTATTGAAATGTTTTAAAATTGTAAAATGTCTGTGATGTATTTGACTAATACCTGTATTGTTAACTGTTGTCAGTAATGTACATAAAAGTTCCAAGTTATAATTGTAGTTACTATATGTACGTGAAGGTTCTAAGTTATAATTGTATGTATTATATGGCATTGGAAGCCATTTTGAATTCTAAATTATACCCAATTTTATATACAAGAGGCAGTCTGAAGCAACTGAACTCTTAGAAATAAATAGAAAGCATATAATATTTGAGAAATTCATCATAAAACTGTATCTTTGGTTCCGTAATTGGCATTATTTCGATCATTCAGGCCAAAATGGCAGCCATTTTGAAAAACCAAGATGGCCACCATACAAAGCAAGTTCCAGCTTGGCTCCCATTCTGATATTGTTCTATATACTTTTTGCTAACTCCATGCCAAATTTCATGCTTTTAACCCAAAGTGCACAATTTTTGTGTTTATTGTTACATATCTGCCCTGCTATGTTAAGGCCAAGGTATGTTATGAGTACAGGGAATCAAGTGTGATGGTGTTCACTGAGACCTGGCTCCATCGGGACATTCCAGACTTGCTCGTTGAGCTCGAAGGGTTTTCTCTTATATGGGCAGATAGGCATCTGTATGTTTGTGAATGATGGTTGGTGCAAGAATTACACCGTGCATGAGACTGTGTGCACAGCTGACTTAGCACTGACATGCATGTCACTGAGACCCTTTTATCTACCACTGGAGTTTGGGAACACTTTAATATGTGCAGTGTATGTCCCTTCCAGTGGAAACGTGGCGAGAGCTGTGAGCAAAATAGCTGACTGTGTTAACCAGCAATTGCAATGTTCGCCTGGAGCCCCTATCTTCATTCTAGGGGATTTCAACCACTGTAAACTGGAAATAACCCTACTGGGCTTTGAACAATATGTAAAATGTAAAACATGGGATGACAGAGTTTTAGATAAATGCTATGGAAATATTAAAAATGCGTATATCGCCAAATCAACCTCTCCCCTGTCAAATTCTGATCACAATACTGTACAGCTTATTCCCATCTAGGAATAAGCTGTACAGTATTGGAATAAATCACAAATTAAAAGAGTGGCCATATGGGATACAGACAGTATAGAGTTCCTTAAAGCATCCCTGCTTTGCACAGATTGGGACTTATTCCATAACCTGGAGTTGGACATGGCTGTGGATACAATAATGGACTACTGCAAAAACCCAGCTTACAAAAACAAGAAAAAAAAGTAATAAAATGAGGAATATTTTACTTAAAATAAGCAAAATTATCTGCCAACAGAACAAGAAAATTTGACTTGGCAAGATTTTTAAAAACAAGTAAATATATCTAGCTTTAGAAACCCCACATATGTCTTAAAACTAGTGTATTTATACCAAAAACAAGTAGATTTGTACTGAAATAAGGAAAATATTTAAGAATTATTTTCTGAATATGTAGGAACATGTGCTTAAATTCAGCATATGCTAGTGCCATCATCTTCCAATAAGCACAGCTACACTTAAATCTTTTCTCTTTATATAGTGAAATGTACTTGTTTTAAGAATTATTTTCCTCGTATATAGAAAAAAATACTTAAACTTAGCATCCAATGCTACAGCAATATTCTCGAAATAAGACTAAATTACCCTAGCACCCATGGAGAAAAAAGTGTCACAATCAATTTCCTTCCACCTCTTTATTGGCAGTTTAATCAATACACAACTACATCCATTGAATGCAAATTCAGCAAACCTAGGAAAAACAAACAAACTTAAACTGCATTTGGATCCCTGTGTAACACAATACAAACTTTAAGCTGTAAAGAACTTTTTCAACTCAGCCATTGCCTTTTTATAAGAAGTTGTCATATCTTGCTTGTGGATGGCATCCAATAGGACTTCAGTCTGTAGCACAGACAGGAGTGTTGCAATGCACTTTGGGTATGTAAGATGAAAGGTGTAATAACATGCCATTACATACATCACACTGGCATAAATGTCCTCTTTTGGGAAAGTCAGCACGGGCATGGTTCCAAGAGCCAGTATACAGTTGGTTTCACTGACAATTATGACAGGGCTGGAGAGTGGTCTTGTCTGAAGAAAGCTGTTTGGGTCTTCTGCAGACTGACACAAAAAAAGAAAATATAACCACAATTCGCTCTATGTATCATACAGTAATGTGAAAATTCTAGGGGTGCACGATAATTATCGGCCTGATATCAGGAAATTATGGCCTTGTGCACAATCAAGTGTTCTAAATAAAAATAAAATGTATCATGTTTGCTAAAAATATTTCCTTCATTTAATGGGTATTCAAGGGTTGTGTGGACTTCCTCAGGTCTGATATTAAGTGTCTCCGAAAACCGTTCGAGAATATCTTATCCGTAACCGAATCTAATGAAAATGAATGTCCTATGCGTGAGGCAAAATTCGGTGAGATTTTCGTTTCAT
>JAPEIY010000003.1:11607184-11617375 GCA_026122135.1 Cathorops aguadulce | reverse complement strand
CCCGCCTTTCGCCCATAGTCAGCTGGGATAGGCTCCAGCTTGCCTGCGACCCTGTAGAAGGATAAAGCGGCTAGAGAAAATGAGATGAGATTATACACCAGTCAGCCATCACATTATGACCACTGACAGTTGAAGTGAATAACATCTGAGCATCTCCAAAATGACACATCTTGCGGGGTGTTCTCAGTATACAGTGGTTAGTATCTACCAAAAGTGGCCCAAGGAACGAAAACCGGTGAACCTGCAACAGGGTCATGGGTATCGAAGGCTCATTGATTCACATGGGGCATGAAGGCTAGCCCATATAGTCTAATCCCACAGAAGACCTACTGTAACACAAACTGCTGAAAAAGTTAATGGTGACTAAAAGAGAAAGGTGTCAGTAAGCCTTTGACACCTGTGATCCTGTTGCTGGTTTAGAGAAAAATTACATCTCCTTTCATACTTTTGTACTATTCTACATTGTTATTGGGTACTACACTAACTGTTTTTCTATTACAGTTAATAATTAATTAATCAAGAAATCAATTATTTGAGACAAAATATTGATTTAAAAATTATTTAATTGCTTCCACTAATCATGTTGTCCATATCAACAGTCTGTTCTACAGAAATTAAAAACAAAACAAACAGTAGAATTCCGTAACTGACCAATCAAAACAGAGTATTCGACTGAGCCATGTAATACTTTCCTATAATGCCACACCGTGCTTTTGATGCTGAATGTGACAGCAAAAAGAAAGAGACACACCCTTTCAAACACAACACCTGAATATTACTTTGGGTTTTAGTCACGTTACACATACTGACACAATGACCAAACCCTAGGAACCAAACCCTGCCATAGATGAACATGTGTGGTGTTTTTAAACAGGGAAGAAAACAGTCTTGATTGGTATGTGCCTGTACTTTTCTGAAACTATAGTGGGTATACAGAAAGGTTGCTCAGAGGTTGAATGGAGGTGGTGGAGAGAACATCTTCCGTCATCATGCTGATGAGTTCGTTTGAGTAGAAATCCTCTAATAAAAACATTGACCCATGTAATTGTTTTTAATGGCAAGTCTGTGCCATCGTTCCCGCACTGGCTAGATGCCAGCCAGATGCCATCAGCACCCCCCATCCCTGAGTATCAAGGGGATGGGGAGGAGGATGCATTGGGGTGTGTGGACGATGATGATGATGATGATGGGGGGGGCACAGAGGAGCGCCTGCCTCTGAAGTGGAAAGTTACAAGAATAGATTAGTGCACTTGATAAACATGGTGCACAGCGGGCTCCAAAGGCAGCCAAGGGTACAACTGACCTTTTTGTTCACTGTCAGAGGCAGAAGGGGATGCTGTGGAGAGGGGGTGGCAAGTACAAAAATGACCATCATTCTGAAGAATGGTGAGCCCTGGAAAACAGTTGGCCTCTGCAGGACCACATTGTCTCACTCTGCAAAGACTCAGTGCTATGCCTGGTGCAGCAGTGTGGCTAAATTAGTAGTTGCTGCTGCTTTTGTTTCACCTCTTTTCATTCTCATTTCTGGTTTGGAAAGGATCGTCAGACCTTTTCATAACCCCATGGTTACTGGGATGTTGATATTATACCTCTATTGTAATCTTAAAGAAGCAGCATGGTGTGAGCTTGGTGGCATCTTGGATGGGTGTATGTCAAACTCTCTTGATTTCATGGTCTTGGCAGCTTTTAACTAAAGTGGAAGTGGCACCCGCCTGGAAAGGAGAGCTTGTTTTAAGTGCTTCACACTGTTTGTGTCTTGTTGACTGCCATTGCTTTTTTATACTTCCTGGTGGGGTGGAAAAAGACATACTTAAATGCACACTGAGCAAATGAAGGTTAAGGCTAGTGCGAGCTTGACTGTGGGATAGTTTACATCTGCTAAGTACCCAGGGAGTGGCGGCTGGTATTATCGATGCAGAGACAAAAAAAAAGGTTAGATTCTATTATTCCTCATTGATTGGTTCTCACGTCAAGCAGCAAAGGTGGAACAAACATTTCCACTGGTCAATTTTACATGCTGATAGAACAACAGCTTCTAATGACCTCCCACTGGTACCTGGTTTTGCCCACACTTTGGGAAGAATGCCATATGAATGATTCCAAAGGTAGCATGAGAAGGTCAAAGTGACAATTCCCCCATAATTAACAGCTCATTTTGCTCACCAGTGAATGATTCCGAATGACATGAAGCGTGAGGGTTTTGCTAAGTCTGGCAGTGCAACTTTACTGTTTAATTTACCTTGCTTGATGTCTGCCAGATGTACATGAACGCAAATAGATTAGCCAGCTTTTAATGCTCATCTTGCAAATGAACACATCTGTGTCACATTTAAAACAAAAGGCTGGCCACCTCACATAACCACTCTCTCTCTCTCTCTCTCTCTCTCTCTCTCTCTCTCTCTCTCTTTATCTCCTCTTGAAAAACATTGAGCTTTGTGCATTAAGGTTTCAGTGAACACATATTCAGAACAATACCCACATGGGCCCAGATGAAAACTGTGCTTAATTATATTAATTTACTGCATGGACTAGTGAGAAGGCATCGAGGGAATGGCACATCAAAGTCAGTGCAGTCTGACAGAAGGGGCACTGCTGCAAGGGGCATACATCTCTCCCTCTGTCTCTCTCTCCTTATTCTGCTCTGTTACTCCCCTCACTTTGCCTTGGGATTGAACAGATGTTTTACTGAGAGGGCACTGAGACACAGGGCTTCAGTCCCATACAGCAGGTGGCATCACAGGTTGTGATCAGCAAACACACACACACTTTTGTTGCACAGACCTGCTTGAGGTTTTCTGCTCGATTACAGAGATGGAGAGCAGGTCAGCTGTGTAACTTCTTGCAAGATGACCTGCAGCACTAGATGGACTAATGACTGAACTGTAGGATGCCTGGAGGGCTGGAAAATCAGAGTTCAAGACACTGTTGCTTCTTACTGATTCTGAATGAAGAAAGAATGGAGCCATTTTCAGGTCTCTTACTCCAACAGGGTGTTGACTCATGAGGTGGCTACAAGAACAGGCTCAGTGCCTGCTAATGACAAGATGAAGAGGAGCTTCTGAGGGTTTCATAGCATCTCATGTACTCATGTACTTATTAATGAATACTAGATAAACAGACAATCATTGCTTGAAGACAGTTTTCATAGATTTATAAATGCTAATACATGGTCATCCATGTGCTGTTAAAACATCATCATTATAAGATTATAAGTTTCCAAATCTGGAATGAAATTGCTGCCATGAGGAAATAAAACTGGACTGAAACTTCATGCAGTAAACGAACTAAGTGCTGGACCAGCCCAGGCTGACATTTGGAAGGCAATATTCCCTAAATTATTAAACTACTGTGTCGTCATTATCATAGCAGTGCTGGGCCAATTCATTTTCAAAGTGCACCAGATGTGCTTCCACAATTATTCCAGCAAGAACTCAGGTTCAGAAGTGCACTCACACTCCCCAGTCTTGTTGGAACTGCAAATGTCTTCCATTTGAATTCTTGGCTGACCTTATCTCGTTTTGCTTTTACGTTCCATTTCAGATGCAACACTTTGCAACTGTTTGGGGCGATGCTGGCACACAAATAACATGCAGGCATTTCATAATGCCCCCCTCTGAACCAAAGTGCAAAATGTCTTAGTGTAAAATGGTATTTTTCATCAACTAACATTAACATGAAAGATAAGGATGAGGATTGATACATTCTGATATATGATTTTGCTCACAAAGCAGGGTATTTATAGATGTGTTAGTGTGCTCATTTGTTTATTAGTTAATGCATAGTGCAGATCACTTTTCATTTCCTGGTACAGTATTAACTTTTAATGAAGCTGTTAATGAACAGTCAGGGTAAGTAGAACAGCAGTGGTGGCTGAGAAAGCATTTTTTTAACACACAGAAAGCATAACTGTGTCAGTAATAGCATTGAGAGCACCAGCTCAAAACACCCTCCAAACATGGCCACGCTAAACTACAACTCTCAAGAATCACAGCACCCCCTGTCTCCTGCAAATTAATTACGCTTGTCTCTCATTTCCTTGTCAGTTAGCTCTGCTACTTAAACCCCTCACTCACTCCAGTTGTGAAGTATCATTCAGTGGTTCTCTCCTGGTGTACCAAGCCATTTACTTTCTGCCTGTTTTCTCATTATCTCGACTTTGTTTATGTTCTCCATGACCTCGTCTTCTTGTCTAGCCCACGCTGTTCTGTCTGCTGGTCAACTAACCCCTGCACATTACTCTGACCACAATTTTCATCCTCTGATTTGGCTTTGCTTCCAGTTTGCTTCACCTGCTCTCCCTTGCGTCTGCATCCATAAGTGCCTGTATCCTGACACGATACTTCACCAATATGGATGCAGCAGAGGAGGTGAAGCATACTGCTCTGAATGCTCAAAGGCACCTCTTAGGAGAACATCAGTAGATGCTTACTGACCTCAACACCAGGATGGCACAGCTTGCTGCCGTGATGTTGCAAGCCCTCCTAACATGCCCCAAATCCTCTACGAGCTTCATAAAGCTTCTCTCACTACCTGAGAAATATGCTGGTGATGCTCCCAGCTGTAAGGGATTTCTGCTCCAGTGCTCTGTGTACTTCTCTGCACTCACCAGTATCCCCAAGGAACAAAAAAATCACAAAGTTTCTTTCACTGTTAACGGGAAAAGCGCTGCAATGGGCTAGTACCATTTGGGAGCATGGAGGCAAGCATACAACATCCTATGACTATTTCATTGAATTATTCAAGTGAGTTTTCGACCATGAACCAGAAGTCAGTGACAGTTTGCTGACTATCAAGCAGGGCATGAGTCACGGAATATGCTCTGGACTTCTGAACCCTCACTGCTACCAGCAGCTGGAACGAGCCTTCTCTAAAGGCAGTTTCTCATCAAGGTCTCTGCCTTGAAGTTTTAAGTGAGTTTGCATGTAGAGATGAACACCTCGCGCTGGATTCTCTCTGGCTGGATGACTTAATCCATAGCCAACTATCTCTAAAGGGTGTGACCATGCCTGTCCCTACCACCAATGCGCCTACACCCCTGGAGATTTCACAAACTCATTTAAAGTGCTCCAAATGAGAAAAGAGGAGGCACGAGGGCCTATATTTCTATTGTGTGGATCCCAATCATCCTATTTCCCAGTGCCCCATTTGTCCACCTCACACCAGTTCAGCTGAAACCTTGTCCAGCCCGGTGAGTCCCCTGATACCACTTAAAGCACAATTTTTCAAAATGCCAGTATTACTGAAGCTGTCCTCCTCGACACATGTGCTCTCTGCATTTGTTGACTTAGGGGTGGAGGGGAACTTCAGTGACAGCTCGATCATCCAGAACTTCAGTCTGCCCACTAACTCTCTGCAGAGACCATTCAGCATCAGAACCATCAACAGAGGTGCAGTAGAGGATAGACTTATAACCACTCACACTTCTCCACTGCACATTCAGGTGGGAGCTCTCCGTTCTGAGCTCATCTCGCTCTTGTTCACTTCCATAGCACATCATGGCATCATTCTGTGCTATGCATGGCTGCAACGACATTGATCTCCTGGCAAAATAAGGACATTCTGCAATGGTCACCCACATGTTTTCTGAACTGTCTCTTTCATCACAAACTGACTCTCTCCTCCACATCTGTAGAAAGTCCCCATCCTGATTCACTGGATACTGTTCCAGAATGCTACATGGACTTGAAGGAGGTCTTCAAGAGTAAGGCTTGTGGCCTAGCTCCACATCACACTTATGACTGTGCTATTGATCTCCTCCCAGGCACTTCTCCACCACACAATTGCATCTACCCTCTGTCCCAGACTGAACAAGCTGCCATGGAAAAGTATGGACAGGAAGCTGTGAAGCAGGGGTACATCTGCCCTTCCACCTCACCGGCCTCAGCAGCCACCTTCTTCGTGGAGAAAAAAAGGTGTAGTCTTCGACCATGCATTAATTACAGGGGCCTCAACCACATCTCAGTGACATACCCCTATCCTCTTCCACTGGTACCCTCAGCTCAAGAACAACTACATATGGCCAAAATCTTCTCCAAGCTAGACCTATGTAGCACCTACAACCTGATCAAAATCCAAGAAGGAGATGAGTGGAAGACGGCCTTCAGCACCACCGCCGGCCATTTTGAGTGCCAGGTGATGCCATATGGCCTCTCTTCAGTGCCAAGTGTTTTTCAATGCCTGATAAATGATGTGCTCTGAGACCTGTTGGGAAGATATGTCATGGCCTACATAGCCAACATCCTGATATACTCCCCAGATAAAGAAAGCCATCTCGGACACATCAGATCAGTACTCACCCATCTCCTTAAGAATCGCCTGGATGTTAAGGCTGAGAAATGTGAATTCCACATGTGTCAGATCTCCTTTTTAGAGTATATCATCAGTGCAGAGGGAGTCAGCATAGCTCAATCCAAACTGTCTGCCATCACATTCTGGCCAGTGCCCACCTCAGTCAAAGAACTTCAATGTTTTTGGGCTTCACCAACTTCATTAGGAATTTTAGCACTATTGCCACACCACTGACTTCCCTCTTAAAGAAAGGACTCCAATGCCTCCAGTAGACTCCCATAGCTGAAGACGCCTTTTAGAAGTTCAAGACAGCATTCACTATGGTCCCCATATTTCAACATCCCAATCCAGCCAGACCATTCACTGTTGAAGTAGACACCTCTGAGACTGGTGTGGGAAGTGTCCTCTCCTAAAATTCTGGGGAGAAGCCCAAGCCCCACCCAGTGGCATTCTTTTCAAAGAAGCTCACATCTGCAGAGATGAACTATGACATTGGCAACTGAGAATTACTAGCTATTAAGTTAGCCCTGGAGGAGTGGAGACATTGGCTGGAGGGAGCCACACAGCCCTTCATCAACCTAATGGATGATAAAAATTTTGAATATCTCAAAAAATCAAAATGGCTCAACCCATGCCAAACCAGATGGGCATTATTCTTCACCCATTTCTGCTTCATGATATCCTATCATCCTGGCACCAAGAAAACCAAGGCCTACACCTTGTACAGGATTCACAGCACTTTTCCTCACAACCCTGAACCACATCCCATTCTAGCACTAGAATGTTTTGTTCAGACCATCACTTGGGACTTAGACTAAGAGATCAGGAATTCTCAGCCTCAGATGACTCTGGACAATTGCCCCCACCCCATCCCATCTGCTGTATGTCCCAAACCACCTCAGAGGCAGATTCATCATGTGGGCACATGCATTTTCCACCACCAGTCACCCAAGCAGCCATTGCACACACCAACTGCTCAAGAACAAATACTGGTGGGAGAACATGGTGATGGAGATTAACCACTTCATTTCCTCATGTTCTGCATGTGCTCAGGCCAAGGTACTACAAACCCCACCTGTCGGAAAGTTATGCCTCCTCCCGGTACCCCAAAGACCCTGATCCCACCTGGCTGTTGACTTCATCACTGACCTACCACCGTCCCAATGCAACACAACCATCCTGGTCATCATAGACAGATTTTCCAAAGCACTTAGACTCATCCTGCCATCTGGTATCCCTACAGTTTTCCAAACTGCAGAGCTAATCTTTCAGCATGGATTCAGATACTTTGGCATCCTGGAGGACATTGTCAGTGATCATGGTCCTCAGTTCATTTCCTGACTCTGGTCTTATTTCATAGAATAATTAGGAATCTTGGTCAGCCTCACATCCAGATACCACCCACAGTCTAACAGTCAGGTAGAATGGACCAATCAGGAAGTGGGGTGCTTCCTGCAGATCTTCTGCATGAGGAACCAGGGGACTGGGCACAATTCCTCCCATGGGCTGAGTATGCACAGAATTCACTCAAGCTCTCAGCAACACAAGTAATCCCTTTTCAGTGCATACTCGGCTACCAGCCCCCCCTGTTCCCATGGGACATTGTACCGGCACGGGTACAAGCTATCTATGAATGGTTCTCATGGAGCAAACAGATATGGGAGGAGGTTCATCAGTGAATCAAGGTGGTCAACACCAAGTATAAAGAGTATGCTGACAAGCATAGAAGCAAGAGTCTGGACTTTTCTCCAGGTGACCAGGTATGGGTCTCAACTAAGGACCTTAAGGAACCTAACACATACAAGAAACTACAAGCATGCTACATTGGACCATACAAAGTTCTATGGCACATAAATGAAGTCTCTTATTGACTTGAGCTCCCACCTCACAGTCGCATAACACCCATGTTCCTTGTCTCATGCCTAAAAGCCTGCCATCCAAGGCCCTCTGTCTGAAAGCACTCCCACCCAAGAGCACCCCCCCAAGCATAGAAGGGGAACCCATCTACTAGGTAAGCAAGATTCTAAACTCTAGATGCAGAAGAGGACAGCTAGAATAACTGGTAGATTGGGAAGGCTATAGAACCGAGGAACAAAGCTGGGCAGGAGCTAAGGACATTCTGGACCCTCTCCTAACACAGGAGTTCACAGGTCAGTACCCAGCAAGTCTGCACCCCGGGGGAAAGGGCATCCAAAGAAGAATATAGCTCCCGGAGGGAGCTCCTCTGGGGGGGGTCTGTCAGTAACAGTGTTGACAGCACCAGCTTGAAACAGCCTCCAAACATGGCCATGCTAAACTACAACTCCCAAGAATCACAGCACCCCCTGTCTCCTGCATATTAATTACACCTGTCTCTAATTTCCTTGTCAATTAGCTCTGCTACTTAAACCCCTCTCTCACTGTATTGGTCAGTGTTTCTGTCCTGTCATACCAAGCCATTTACTTTCTGCCTATCCTCTCATTAGTTCGACTTTGTTTGCATTCACCACAACATTGTCTTCTCGTCAAGCCCACGCTGTTCTGTCTGCCAATTGACCGACCCCTGCCCATTACTCTGACCACAATTCTCATCCTCCGATTTGGCTTCATTTCCAGTTTGCTTCACCCACTCTCCCCTGCGCTTGCATCTGTAAATGCCTGCATCCTGACAAACTGTTGGTTGTGGCAAATGTCAAAAAATAAATGTCATGTGTAATGTCTGAAAAAGAAGCCGAGGTGTTTCATAACTAAGGCCTATAAAAACAAATGAACAAATTAAAATAAATTCCATATTTACTTCACAATATATAGTGCCAAAAAGTCATATATTAAACTTTAAATTAAGACTTTTTTTTTTAACTCAGGAGAAAATCATGCATGATGCTTTGATTCATTCCCACTGAGGGTGTGTGTCTGCACTGGACTCAGAAAGACATTTTTCATGTAAAAATGTGAATGAAACAACTTGAAACAAATAACCAAAATCAATAACAGCAGCATCAATAACTATGACACACAGCACATAGTCTATAGTAAGTATAGCAGTATAAGTAATAACAATAAAACATTAACATATTATTGATACTCACAGATGCATATATATATATGTCTAAATCTTGCACTAAAATAAACAAAACTCTATAAAAAATAGTTTTAGTGTCTATGTACCAGTAATTTCAAGCAGAAAACAAAAACATGGATCTTTATCAGCTCATTAGTTCTTCATTTTAGTCCTGTATCTGATGCATCTACAGTACTATGCAAAAGTCTTAGGCACATGTAAAGAAATGCTCTATAATGGCTTAAAAATAATGAAATTAAATGTTTCAACATTAAAAAGAATACTATAAATAGCAGTAAGCCATAATAAATAAAACAAAGTCAATATTTGGTGTGAGATGACCCTTTGCTTAAAAAAAAAAATAGTAGTCTCAAGTACAGTGAGTGCAGTTTTATAAGGAAATGAGCTGTAGGCTTGACTGAGCATCTTGCAGAACCAGCCACAGTTCTTCTGGACACTTTGACTGTCATACTCGCTTCTTCATTTTGCAGCAAAACCCAGGAACCTTCATTATGTTTTCTTTTTTAATCTGAAAAGTGGTCTCTTATGCTGCTCAGGTACAGAAAAATTTTTTTGTAACATTTAATTAAAATAGAATAGACTAAATCATCGTCAGGCAGCTCTACCTGGTTGATCCTGCCAGTAACATATGCTTGTCTCAAAGATGAATCATAAATAATCAATAATCATAAAATATAAATCTATAACAAAGTTTGTATGAAAAAATAGGGGGTGAAGACTTTTGCACAGTACTGTAAATAACAACAAACTCACTTATTTACTATTTGTAACAGTTCGTAAGGGTGGGTGGAGCACAGAAGCACACGAGTCCAGTCAATGGATATAATAAAAGCTTTTTAATG
>JAPEIY010000003.1:11344849-11355495 GCA_026122135.1 Cathorops aguadulce | reverse complement strand
GAGGAATGTGTAAAGGACATTAGACACTGGATGCTTATTAACTTCCTTCTGCTTAATTCTGACAAGACAGAAGTACTTGTACTAGAACCACATGCAGCTAGAAGTTAGTTTTCTGATTACACAGTAACTCTGGATGGCCTTTCTGTTTCTTCATGTGCAGCAGTAAAAGACCTCGGTATGATCACTGACCTCAGTCTTTCATTTGAATCTCATATCGATAACATTACCCGGATAGCTTCCTTTCATCTCAGAAATATTACCAAGATAAGAATCATAATATCACTACATGATGCAGAAAAAAATAGTTCATGCTTTTATTACCTCTAAGTTGGATTACTTTACTGTTTGAATGTTCCAATAAGTGCATAAACAAGCTCCAGTTAGTACAAAATACAGCAGTCCTACTGCCCCAGTCCCAAGAGCGCCAAGGCTGACTCCCTGTCCTGCCTGTATCTTGCTCTGAAACACTCTGAATTAGGCCCAGACTCCATCCTACCACCGTCCTGCTTCATTAACCCTATCACTTGGGGCTTTGACCAGGACCTTGCCCACATACCTGTGCACCATGTCCCTGCTGCATGCCTCATGCATGCCTCACCTACCATGCTGCTGGGGTAGGCTTATAAATTGGGCATATAACACTGGATACCGGACATCCAGGCACACAAAGAACACATGAACTTCTCATTGCCAAGTACTGGTAACCAAGCATGCCATCTGACATTCACAAATTTCTCATCAATCTCATGCCACAGCACCCTTGGTTTCACATACTGATGGATTTTGTCACTGACCTCCCCGAATCCCTCACTGTGATTCTAATCATCTTGGACTGATTCTCACGCTCCCTGCACCTGTGGAGAAATTTGGGGTTTTAGCAAATCTCATGTCAAGCTACCATCCTAAGTCCAACAGACTGGTAGAGTGTGCCAACTGTGAAATTGGCCGCTTCTACTGCATACTTGGGTACTAACCACCACAAGGCTTGCCAGGCTGCAGAAAACTGAATGCCCATTACATCAGTCCCTACAAGGTGCTGTGCCAGATAAAGGATTTCAACTACAACCTGAACCTACCCAGACACTACCAAGTAGCTCCCTCCTTCCACATCTCTTACCTCAAGCCCATTATCTCAGGTTTCCTGGCATCTGACACCCCCATGCCCCCAGACATTGGCAGCCAGTTTACCTTCACAGTCATCAACTTTCACAGGAGAGAAGGCTGATTGGAATAACTGACTGATTGGGAAGGTTATGGCCAAAGAAGCAGTGCTATATACCAGCCCAAGACATTCTTAACCCCCTGCACCTCAAAAGACTTTCATGCCAGACATCTGAAAAAAAACAGGTCCAATCCCAGAGGACACCCCAAGAAAATATCTGCTCCTGGTATGAGCTCATCAGGGGAGTTATGTCACATCCACACTAGAGTCTGCTCTGGACTCCATTTCCCAAGGTCCAACACAGCATACAGCTAAG
The DNA here is from genome assembly GCA_026122135.1 of Cathorops aguadulce. Classification (NCBI taxonomy): domain Eukaryota; kingdom Metazoa; phylum Chordata; class Actinopteri; order Siluriformes; family Ariidae; genus Cathorops; species Cathorops aguadulce. The sequence continues at coordinate 11,354,017 of JAPEIY010000003.1, read as the reverse complement.
GCCAAAACTTTCTCTCACTTCAGCTCACCCTTATACTAATCACACACCTGCCTCACATCACACATGTCACCAGAGACTATTTAAGGACTTTGCACACACATGCTCAGTGCCACTAGTGCCCGATTTACTGAGCCTGTGATAATAGCCTGTATATTTCTGGTCCTGGTCTTTGCTACATACCCTAATTACTGAGTTTGGATCAGACTTGTCATTGTTGTTTGCAGATCACATGGCCTTGGCTTGTTTTTACTCTGATTACTGATTTGAACGTATTTGTCTGTTTTAGTTGCAGTATTAATCCACACCTATGGACTATTTTGAGTAGCCATTTGAACTAATCCGCTTCACATGTCTTTAGACTATGAGAGGAAACCCACCCCAGCAGAAGGAGAACATGCAAAATACTCACAGAAAGGCTCCAGTTGACCAGCAGGTTCAAACCTAAAACCTGCTTTCTGTGAGGTGACGGTGCTAACCACTGCACCACTGTGTCATCCCTACAGTGAAATTGTGCATTGTAATATTGCGCAAAACAACTGACTGTAATTCAGTTTGTAAACCTAAAGCAATTTTGCTGTGTAAAACACTGTCTACTTTCAAAATGATGGTGAAATATAATACTGTGTTCAACATATTTAAGTTACATATACACACTTAGCTACATGTACACACTTAGCATGTAAATCAATGGACATTTCATGAATAAATACCATATAGTCAAAAGACAATCATAATAAATATAATTTGTCCAAGAGATATATGGTAGTTAAATGATACTATATTGCAATAGGAAGCTGTCAAATGGCCCTTCTTTTTTTCCAGTATTGCCCACCTAAACATGTACTGCATTCTGTCCAAAGTGTGTGTATGTGTATCCGCAATTCTATCCACAATGGGCCAGTGTAGGTACAGGTTTTCATTCAAACTATGCAGGAGCCATGTCTGATTCCACCTGTTTAATTAGTTGATCTTCCATTTCAGTGGATTGTCAGGTGTGACTTCTGCAGGCCCTTTTTAATATTTTTTTGTTTTGGAGGGATATTTATTTATTTATTTATTTATTTTTGTTGTTGTTGTTTTTAAATACTCCAAAATCTTAACAATAATCTTAAGCTAATAATTGTTTTTTGGATCTTAATGAACTTTTAACACATGGAATTAAACAATGTAGTATTGCATTCAAAAAATAGTTGTTGTATCAGAGTTATAAGTAAATAACTTTGTATTTTACCACTATAAACTAATACTAATGAAGAAGAACTGTCGTCTTTGTGATTCAGTAGCTCAATGCATCTTTTTGGCAAGTGTACCATTTACGCACACAATCTTCTGCAGCACATTATTGTTCCACTTTCACTACTCACTGGTTCTTATCTTTTTAACGGTCATATTTAGATTTCTTTCTCTTTGTTGATGCTGTGATCCAGCATTCACCAATTCCTGGTGATGGAAGGTTACTTACCTGCTTTGGTAAATTACCTTGCATGCACTTGAGGCCATCCTCCCCTCCAATCTGTATGCAGATATTTCTTTCACTATATTTATGGTAGTATATTTTTGTCTAGCATGATTTATTGTCATGCTCCGCCCCGGACTTCCACTCCAGAGATTTATTATCTCCCAGTTCAGCACTAATCCGGATCCGGGATGGGACTTCCATCTTGCCAGCATTCACTTCCTAGTTTGCTCTGTGGTCATTCTCTGTGTCCACTGTGTAAAAAGGCCATTCTTAGAAGGGGACTTTGCCAGAATGTCTCATTGTTTTTTCATGTTATCTCTGCATTATTATTGATTCTTGGATTTTGGTCTCTGTTTTGCCTGTTTCTTGTCACAGTTTTTTGCACTTTTTTTTTTTTATCTTTCTTCATGTTTGTTGTGCTATGTTTTTATATCAAGTTTTTTGTCCAGACAATTTTTTTATGTTAGAGTTTTTTGTCCTTGCCTGCCTCATTTTTTTTTTGTCCCTATCTTTTTCTGGATTATTTTTGGGTTTTTTTTTACTCCTATTAAATATTTATTATTTGAAGTAGGTCTGTGTTGTGCTCTTGGATCTTACTCACCACATCTCACCACCCATAACAGTACGTTCTGGCCAACATGGATCCAGCAGAACTGAACTATCTGAGAACGGCTATGCAGCAGCAAGGAGCCCTCTTCGGGACCCACCAACAGGAACTCAAGTAGATGACCCAGTCCAATGCATTCATCCTTCTAACCACACAACTCCAGCACCCCCAAGCCATGCCTACCCTTGCCCAGCCACCTCCTTCACCTCCTGCCACTGCTGCTTGTCACAAACTGAGACTTCCTTCACCTCAGCCCTACAGTGGGGAACCAGGTAACTGCAGATCTTTTCTGTCTGTGTTCATTGATCTTGGAGCTACAACCCATGGCTTTCCCCACAGAACACTCTTGGGTAGCTTATGTCATCATGCTCCTCACCAGCAAGGCCAGGGAATGGGGAACAGCAGTCTGGCATGCCAAGGTGTCCTTTTGTTCCATCTTCAGGGACTTCTCTGAGGAAATGAGGTGAACATTTGACAGCTCTCTGTCTGGCTGGGAAGTGGCTAGAGAGCTTATGGAGCTGTGGCAGGGGCCCCAATCTACCTCAGACTATGCCATTGAGTTCCAGCCGTTGGCGGCGTCATGCAACTGGAATAAGAATATCCAGGTCGACACATTCCTACATGACTTGTCTGATGTCATCAAGGATGAAATGGTATCTCGGACCATTGGACCTCGCCACTCTAATGGACCTTGCCAATCCTCTCAATGCTCTGGTCATACAATGTAGGGGAGAGAGAAAAGAGCCACCTCAGCTGCAACTTCTCTCCACCTCCAGTCTCATCCGCCAAACCCATGCAGGTAAATCAGGTACAGGTGTCAGCGGAGGACCAACTGGGCTGGCGGAACATGGGGGCCTGCTTCTACTGCAGTCAGCAAGGATACATCTGCTGAGCTTGCCTGCTTAAAGTACGAGCCCACCAGTTAATCAAGAGGCCCTGGTGGGCAATGCTCAGAACCAGTCCCTTGCTGACTGACCATTGCTCCCTGTTATTATGCACAACAACCGACATCACCATCTTCAGGCACTCGTCGACTCGGGGGTGGACAGGAACCTGATCTGCTCTGCCACCACCAAGGATCTCAGAATCCCGTTACTTGCCCTCAAGGTCCCTCTCACCATCCTGACACTTAGTGGCACTGGCTTGACCACCATCACTCACCTCACCACCCTGCTCACCCTAAGGATTTCAGGCAATCACTCTGAAATGATACAAATTCATGTCATGAACAACCCTCACATTCCCAGTATTCTTGGACTACCTTGGTTGATGCAGCACAACGTCCACTTAAACTGGACTGATCACACCATCTCAGGCTGGAGTCCTTCCTGCCTGGCCTCCTGCCTGTTTTCCACTCTGCCTCCTGCCAAACCACCACAGCCCTCAGCCAATGAGTTTTCCGACCTCTCTCATGTGCCTTCGGAACATCTGGACCTCAAGCCAGTTTTTAGTAAAACCTGAGCAGTGTCCCTCCCTCCTCCTGCCCGGGATGGTGCCACCCAAAGGACATTTCTACTCTCTCTCACCTGCTGAACGACAGGCCATGGAGAAATACATCATCTTCCCTTCCTCCTCTCCAGCAGGGGCAGGGTTCTTCTTCATTGAAAAGAAGGTCAAGTCACTCCATCCCTGCATTGACTATCCAGGTCTCAATGCTATCACGGTCAAGAACTGCTACCCACTACCTCGTAGTCCCTTTCAGCCTGACTAGTGCACCCGCGGTATTACGGGCATTAGGTAATTATGTCTTGAGAGACTTTCTTAACACCTTTGTCATTGTTTACCTGGATGACATCTTGATTTTCTCTCACTCCCTGAAGGAACATCGGAGTCATGTCCGGCAGGTACTTCAATGCCTGCTAGAGAACAAGCTGTTCATTAAGGTGGAAAAGAGTGAGCTCCACCAAGGCTCTGTCTCATTCCTGGGGTTCATCATCTCTCCAGCAAAGATCCAGATGGATCCCCCTCAAGCTGGAGGCAGTCGCCAAATGGCCCACCTCATCTTCAAGACGAGAGCTCCAGCGCTTCCTGGGGTTCGCCAACTTCTACAGGTGCTTCATCCATGACTTCAGCATGGTGGCCGGACCTCTCTCAGCCCTGACTTTGACCAAGACCAAGTTCAAGTTAGGGGAGGAAGCAGATAAAGTGGTTTCCAGGCTCAAGCACAGGTTTACACCGGCACCCATTCTCACCATACCCGATCCAACCAAGCAATTCATTGTTGAGGTTGACGCTTCTGAGTCAGGGGTTGGATCAATACTATCCCAGAGGGTCAGTGACAACAAGGTCCACCCATGCTCCTTCTTCTCCTGCCAGCTATCCCCAGCCGAACGGAATTACGACATCGGCAACCGAGAACTACTGGCTGTTAAACTAGCCTTGGAGGAGTGGAGTCACTGGCTCAAGGGGTTGGAGCTCCCCTTCCTAGTCTGGACCGACCATAAGAATCTGGAGTACCTCAAGTCCACCAAATGCCTTAATTCCCCTCAAGCCCATTGGTCTCTCTTCTTCTCCCAGTTCAACTTCATGCTCTCCTACTGCCCAGGCTCCAAGAACAGCAAACCTGACACCCTGTCCAGGATGTTCTCTTCCCACCAAGAGGAGTCCAAGACTACTGAAACCATCCTTCCTCCATGCTGCCTGGTGGGAGCCACCATTCTAGAGGTTGAGACGCTCATGCAGAAGGCCCTGAAGCAAGACCCTGGTGAAGGTAACACCAACAACACTCCTCCTAACCATCTGTTTGTTCCCTGTCCTGTGCGAACCCAGGTCCTGCAGTGGGGTCATGGCTCCTAGCTGGTCTGTCATCTGGGAGCCGCCTGAGCCCTGGCACTCATCCAGTAGCACTTTTGGTGGCTATCCATCAAGGAGGATGTCTAGGAGTTCGTGGCAGCCTGTGACACATGCGCCTGGAACAAGACAGCCAAGTGACCCCCTGCCAGCTTGCTAAGACCTGTCCCAACTCTACATCAACCTTGGTCTCACATTGCCCTGGACTTCGTCACAGGACTCCCCAACTCAGGTGGCAGCACATGCATCCTTACTGTTATTGACCGTTTTTCAAAAACTGTCCATTTCATTCCTCTGCCCAAGCTCCCCTCAGCCAAAGAGACTGCAGAACTACTCGTCCACCATGTTTTCTGCCTACATGGACTGCCTACCGACATTGTTTCTTACTGGGATCCTCAGTTCACTGCATAGTCCTGGAGATCCTTCTGCAAACTCATTGAGGCCACCTGTAGTCTCTCCTCAGGCTTCCACCCACAGACCAGGGGCCAGGCAGAACGGGCAAACCAGGCTTTGGAGGTTGCACTTAGGTGCATGGCATCCAGGGATGCCAGTTCTTGGAATAAGTACCTACCCTGGATCGAATATGCCCATAACACTCTCCCTTCCTCTGCCACAGGCCTCTCTCTATTCCAGTGCTCACTAGGTTACCAACCACCACTGTTCCCCAGCCAATAGGAGATCACTGTACCCTCAGCCCAGCTTTTTATATGCTGCTGCAGGAGGTTGTGGGCATTGGCCCGGAGAAGACTCATTCGCTCTGCACTCGCATCCAAGGGGCAGGCTGACAAACATTACTCCAAGGCACCCACCTACCAAGTAGGTCAACAAGTTATGCTCTCCATGCGTCACCTGCCACTTAGGACCATCTCTCGCAAGCTAGTACCCAGGTTCCTTGGAACCTTCCTCATCAAGAAGGTAATTAATTCATATTCTGTTAGACTGGCATTACCACTCACCATGTGAAATGTTCACCCTACCTTTCAGGTATCTCAGCTTAAACCTCTGGTCTCCAAACCTCCAAATCCTAATGTTTGTTTATACATTATATATTAATCATCTGCAAAGCAAAGTATTTCCTCTTATCACTTACAGCTGAGGCCAAATGTTTACACAAACCTAGGCTAAATATATTCAATCTCAGTTTTTCACAACCCCACACATTTCATGTTACCATACATTCCAAGTCAATTAGTGTCCCTATTTTGTTCACATCAGAGGGAATTTTAAAACAATTGATTTGACAGATTTACAAATTAATTTATTTTAGCTTTATTTCACTATATCAGAATTTCAGTGGGTCAAGTTTACATACACTAAGTCAACTGTCTCCTTAAACAGTCTGGAAGAAATTGATGTAATCATTTTCAGAAGCGTCTAATTGGCATATTGTTATAATTAGGAGTTAATTCAGAGGGCACCTGAAGCTGTATTTAGAGCCAGTGCCTTATTGCCCTTGATACCATGGGAAAATCCAGGCATCTCAGCCAATACTTCAGAAAAATAAATTATGCAATTCTACAAGTCTGGTTCCTCCTTAGGAGCAATTTACAAACAACCAAAGGTACCATAAGCATCTGTACAAATGATTGTATGCAAATATAGCAATTTTGGGATCACACAGACGCTGCATCATTCAGAAAGGAGATACAAATTAATTCCCAGGGATGAATTAGCTTTGTTCCAAAAGGTTCAACTGAGCCCCAAGATAACAGCAAAGGGACTGGTGGAGGAGTTGGAGGCATCAGTTCCCTCCCATCAATCAAATTTTCAAGGAGCATTTCTGGATGGTTGAGACACAGATTTAACTGTTTGACCATAATGATCAGCACTATGTATGGAGGAAGAAAGAGCGAGGCTTTTAATGTGAGTCTTTGAGTGATTTTAATCTGAAGAACACATCACAATTGTCAATCATGTGTATAAACATATTTTGGCAATTTTATTTTGTGAAAAAGAGACTGGTGCACTTCAGAATATAGTTGACATCATAACGAAAGAAGATTAATAATAATACTGAAGAAACATCTCAAGACATCTGTTGTCCCTGTATACTACTGTTGTCACAATAGAAATGATAACATCAATATAAACCTTGCATGTTGGAACTACTGTCAGAGCCTTGATGTTATAGAAACTTAATCAACATCTTCTGACCAGTCAGGATCAGCCATCAACCATCAACTGTGCTGTGGGATTATAGAATTATTTACTTTCTGGTGTAAGAGATGGTAATAAAATGAGTTTGTCCAACAAAATATATGGTGCATGGTAAGCACTTTATTGACACTATGTTTTACTTTATGGGCAGTACAAGTTGGAACAAATGTCTTGTTGTGGCTGTTTGTGGTGTACTGTTACCCATTTTCACACCTCAATAATTGAATCATACATATGATATGAACCCAGGTTATTGTTGTTACTATAAGGTCACAAACCAGCCAGGCTGTGGAGAAGAGATTTTAGCAATACAATGCAGCAGTGAATTGCAATTGCAATCTGCTGTACTCATCCTGTGACTGAGTTTTTTTTTTTTTTAATAAACAAGAGTACTCTAAGAGCACAATATCCCCTGCTGGCAACTATGCCATAACTCTGGTAAAATCTGACTGAATTAAGTGAAATTACAATATGTGTATTACCGACATATAATAAAGAATCCTATCAAGTTTTGTGAAATTCCTCCAAAAATTGTGAGAGGAGTTGATTTCAGAATGTGAGTACCCTTCCTGGGATGGACGGACAGACGGATATTGCCATGACATAATCCCGCTTCAGGCCTTTCGGCCAGTGGAGGATAATAAAAATTGAGGGATGTTGATTTCAGAAAGCTTGATGACATTGCCAAAGTACAAGTTTGTTAATAATCAAGGGCATAACTCTGGTAAAATTTGCCCAAATTAAACAAAATTTCAATATGCATATAACTGTCATAAAGCAAAGCCTTTTGCCAAGTTTGGTGAAATTCCTCCACAAACTGTGAGAGGAGTTGATTTCAGAAGAACCTACACCCTCATGAAATTGACAGTTATTTAAATCAAGGGTCATAACTTGTAAAATTTTCACAAACAAAATTTAATTGCAATATGCATATTACCATCATATAACAAGGCCTTTTGCCAAGCTTTGAGAAATTCCTCCAAAAATTGTGAGACTTGATTTCAGAAGACAAGCACACCTTCATGAAATTGTGAAAGTACAAGCTTGTTAATCAAGGGCTATAACTCTGGTACAACGTGACTGAACTGAACAAAACAATATGCATACTACCAACATACAACAACCATGCCTTTTGCCATGTTTGATGAAATTTCTCCACAAATTGTGAAGAGTTGATTTCAGAAGGAAAACACACCCTTGTGAAATTGTCAAAGTATAATTTTGTTAATCAAGGGCTGTAACTCTGGTAAAATGTGACCCAATTTAACGAAATTAAAATATGCGTATTACCAACATATAACAAAGAATCCCAGCCAAGATTTGTGAAATTCCTCCAAAAATTGAGAGAGGAGTTGATTTCAGAAGGCGAGTACCCTTCCCAGGACGGCCGAATGGAAATCTCCACGACATAATCCCCCTTCGGGGTCTTTTGGCCAGTGGGGGATAAAAAGTGGACACCGACTGGACCTGTAACAAACTTGCCTGGAAGAGAACCCAAATTTAATTTGGCTCCATATACAGTTTATTTTTTTTTAACAAGAAAAAAGTAAACTCTTGGGGTTTCCAAGTCTCCAAAACCACAATCAATCAGACACCACCTCCATGCCAACAGATTTGGAAAGGTTGCCAGAAAAAAAAAGAAGCCTGTCAGTTAACCACAAACTGAAGTTTGCAAAACACTACTACAACTTTGGCTGGATCTGTGGTCTATGTTCTGAGGTTACAAAAATGGAGCTTTTTGGCAATAAACACTCAAGGTGGGTTTGGCATTAAAAAAAAAGGATGGCTATAATGAATGAATGAAAGAACCCTTTATCACTAGTCACAAGTACCAGCGAAACTGACCATCAACTTGTCCTTACATACACATATACAACCCCGATTCCAAAAAAGTTAGGACAAAGTACAAATTGTAAATAATAACGGAATGCAATGATATGGAAGTTTCAAAATTCCGTATTTTATTCAGAATAGAAGATAGATGACATATCAAATTTTTAAACTGAGAAAATGTATCATTTAAAGAGAAAAATTAGGTGATTTTAAAATTTCATAACACCACCTCAAAAAAGTTGGGTCAAGGCCATGTTTACCACTGTGAGACATCCCCTTTTCTCTTTACAACAGTCTGTAAACGTCTGGGGACTGAGGAGAC
>JAPEIY010000003.1:9068044-9081212 GCA_026122135.1 Cathorops aguadulce | reverse complement strand
TCACTCACACTTGAAGAGCACCTATGATAAAAATTACAGACTTCTACATGCATTGCAAGTGTGAAAACCAGCAAAATTGGCAGCGTATCAAATACTTGTTCTCCCCACTGTATGCACGATAACTTTAACTGCCTGAGGTCCAGTGGCATCTCCCCTGTTTCCACCTGTAAAGCTGGGATTGGAGATGTTCTGAATGCACCACAACAAATACGCATTGCTTTCGCTTGTATCCTGTCCAGTTCTGACAAAGTCGTTTTAGCGGCTGAACTGTATACAATATATCCATAATCTATGGCGGGCCTGATTAAAGCAGTGTAAATTCTTATGAGGGATGTTCTCGAAGCCCCCCACTCATTTCCTGCTACACATTTCAACACATTGACACTCTGTTTGCATTTATCGACAATCTTTTTTATATGAGCTTTAAAAGACAGCTTTACATCAAACCACACCCCAAGATATCTGACATTATCGACCTGCTTAAGCAACTGTCCATAGAGCCTAAGATTTACAGAAGGGTTAGCCCTTTTTTTACAGAAACAGATGACCTGTGTCTTCTCGACTGATAAATGAAAGCCCCACTCATGCGACCATCTTTCAACCTGATCAATGGCCATTTGCATTCTGTCCTGTAGGTTACGAATGTTTTTCCCCCGAATCCATAACGCCCCATCATCAGCATAAAGAGCTCTACTGATTCTAACCTCTACATTATTAAAAACGTCATTAATCATCACATTGAAGAGTATCGGGCTGCACACACTACCTTGTGGTGTGCCATTCTCTATACTATAGGTATTTGAGTGAGCCATACCAACTCTAACCTCTATTGTCCTAATTTTCAAAAAATCCCTGACCCAATTGAACATTTTACCATGTATTCCCATTTTATTCAGTTTTAACAACAAGCCCTCTTTCCAGAGCATGTCATACGCCTTTTCAATGTCAAACAATATTGCCAAAACTGTTTCTTTATTCACTTGGGCTTTCCTGATCTCATTTTCTAAGCAAACTATTGGGTCCATAGCAGTACGACTGTTTCTAAATCCACTCTGGTAAGGAGAGAGAAGACCTCTTTTTTCAAGATCATACACTAATCTCTTAGTTATCATTCTCTCCATTAGTTTACATAGGTTGGACGTTAGTGCTATAGGCCTATAACTCTTCACATCAGCTTTATCTTTGCCTGGTTTCGCTACTGGTACTATAATTGAGTGTTTCCAGCAGGAAGGTGACCTGCCCAGCTCCCACACTCGATTATATAATTTTAGAATCTCAGTTTTAGCTACATCAGACAACACATCAATCATCTTATAGCAGATACCATCTTTACCTGGAGAGGTATTTCTAGCCCCTATAAGAGCTCTGTTTAATTCGAATAAAGTAAAATTTTTATCCATTACATTATCGTTTACTTCTTTCTTGTCTAATACATTTGCATTGTCAATCAATCATCTTCGTCCTCCACACAACCTCTTCACGTGACAAGTTTTGAGAGCTATGCACCTTCACAAATGCTCTGGCAAGCATCTCTGCTTTCTCTTCATTATTTACAGCTTCGCCAGTATTATCTTTAAGTACAGGTAGAGAGAAGTCCCTTCTTACTCCTCCCATCTTCCTGATCATTCCCCATACATCATTGACCTTTGTTTCGGCTCCAATGGTGCTGCAGAAATCCCTCCAATACCGTTTCTTGGCTTCTCTTACTGTCCGTTTAACCATAGCTTGGGCCCTTTTATAAGCTATCAGGTTATCAAAACAGTGATTTGATTTCAGCTTTCTGAATGCTTTATTCCTGGCCTTAATAGTTTCCTTACATTCAGTTGTCCACCATGGGACCATTTTCTTCTCCCTCACCCCTGTTGATTTACCTATTGTCTCCTCTGCCGTTTCATATAATATACTAGTTATGATTGAGTTTGCTTCCTCAATATCGTCTTCTTCATAGGAAAAATCCCCCAGAAGTCTTGCACTGGCCTTCATGCTAAATAGTGCCCAGTTCGCCTCCCTCATCTTCCACCTAGGACACCAGTTATCCTCCAGACTCACATCAAACTGATTTATCTTCACCAAGACAGGGTAATGATCACTTCCTAATGGGTGTTTATTAAAGACATCCCACTGACTGCTTCCTGCAATTCGCTCTGACAAGATTGAGAGGTCAATGACTGACTCAGCCCCATGAGCTGCATCAAACCTAGTCCCTCTTCCATCATTAAGGCACACTAGTTTAAAATCATCCATGAACTCTTCAATTGTACCTCCATTATCATCAGTTTTTATGCTTCCCCATAATGTATTATGTGCATTAAAATCTCCACAGAAAATAGTCCTACCATTCCAGTTAGCAGAGATGCTTTCAAGCATCTCTCTCGTTATCTTTTGACATGGATTATAAAAATTTATGACTACAAAGTTAATATTACCAACCCATATTTCAGATACTATGACTTCCATTTCTTTGTGCAAGTTTAAAATCCTATAATTTAGTCCTTGTTGAATGAAAGTAGCTACTCCCCCACCTACTCCTGTACTCCTGTCCTTACGTATGGCAGTATACCCATAAATGACAAAATCAAGAGATGGTTTTAACCAAGTCTCCTGAACACAGATAATATTAGGTTTAACATCTTGATTATCAATAAAATATTTAAACTCTGACCCATTAGCAATTAGGCTTCTAGCATTCCAATGCAGTATAGTCAGTCCCATCAGGAGCCACCACCACATGATTGCTGACTTCCAGATGCCCTAGCTGATAAAACCTCATCAACTGAGTCAAGAGAGAGCTTCTCCATCCCAAGGAACTTTTCTGCTGCTGATATGATAGTCAATTTTCTCCGTTCTGGCTTGTGCTGTGCAATTAATTACATAAATCATAAAAGCAACAAAAGTTTTCTTCTCTATGATCAGAGTATTTTCAGTGATATCGCTTTTCAAAGGTGGTGCAGCAGATTGAGAGAGAGGTTGGGAAACAGGGCTTTGCCTTGGTTTTGGTCATGCCTGGTCTACCTTTTTTATGGCATCAGCATATGTAAGTTTTTCCTTTACTCTTACATTTTGCACCTGTACAGCTCTTTTATGTGCAACACATCCCTTATAGGCAGCGTTGTGTTCCCCCCCACAGTTGCAACACTTTATCTTGGTCCTGTCTGTGCATTTGCCATATTCATGCTCTCCTTCACATTTAGCGTACCGTGGTTTAGCCCTGCAGACTGCTGCGATATGGCCAAACCTTTGGCACTTATAACGGAGATGGAATGTATGGCCTGACCACATAACTCACATAACCAATACTAACCCTCTTGGGTAGTTCATTCTCGTCCGTGGTAAGCATGACAGAGAGGCTTGTGTTTTCAACGCCATCTCTTGTAAATGGTAATCGTTTCACTTTAATAACTCTAACTCCTTTGACATGCATTTTAATTTCGTCTTCAGTCAAGTCGGTAGACACACCAGCGATCACGCCCAAAACCTTCCCCTTCTCTTCCCACACCTGAGGCTGAATTGCTTTCCCCAAAAAGGTCCTACATTGCATTAAACCATGTTGCTGGTCTTTATCCCTACAAATAATCATCAGGTTGCCATCTCGTAAAGGAATGACAGCCAAAACACTTCCGACTAATTTATTAACCTCCTCACTGGCCTTAATAGGGTTGACGGTACACGGTGATTTGAATCTGAGTATAACTTTGAAAACAGGTTTGTTACCTTCCTTAGCAACAGATACTGGTGGTAGACCCTTTCTTCTCTTACTCCTCCACCCCATCACCCAATCATCTTCATCAGTGTATCTTTCAGTAATCTCAGCATGTGTTGGGTTCGCAGTACTACCGGTAACCATATGCTTCAAATCTTCAGTGTCTTCTTTCTCACTCTCCATCCTACTCTCTAAATTCACCTCACTTTGCGTAGATCCCAGATCACACCTCAGGCCCAAAGCTAAAGCGGCTTCTCGTGCTCCCGTGACCAACTCTTGCAACTACTTCCTGGTAGGTCGCAAGCCTAGGATGATCTTGGATCCACTGACCTCCTGTCTGCTCCCTTCCTCCGCCTGTCTTCTTCTTTGGGGTTTTATGGCAGTTGGCATCCACAATGTTGCATTACTGCAATCGACAGGTTTATTTTCTATATAATTGTCATTTCATTTTAAAGCCGTCTTTCCAGTCTAATTGTTTAAAAAAAAAAATGTAAATAAACATCCCCCTCCGTAGCAGTGTCTCCATGAGCCCCTTTCGCAAATCCCAGCATGCATCTCTGCGGTTAGGCTCACATTGCTGATAACGGTACAAAAACAAATATTGGGCAATATAATCATTTTCATTGTCCAAATATCGGATGTAAGCTGAATGTGATGGTACTAAATTGCCTTTATTTGTCCAGTTACTGATTCCATTGTATTTTTCTTCAGCACAGAAGCTTTTAATCGATCATCTTTATATTATCACATTGTCTTTGGCTCTGACTGACTGCACTGCATTCTGTGGTTTTCAATAATCTAATACTAGCAGACGCCCAGTGAGAAATAAATCCTTTAATGTAGATTGTATATTAAACATTAAATGCTTTATCCTAGGTTTGACTTTGACATGGCATGCTTGCGGCTCAGCAACAGTCATCTTAGCTACTAGCTGCTTGTACATTTGACTCTAATTTAATACCTTTTAACTCTTCTGCTTTCCAGTGCAACCAGGAACATTCAACATTGATTCCAGTAGTCCACAGTGGTGAATAAAATATTTGGAAAGTAATTACTGATGATTCACTTCATGAACTGAAGTGATCTCATCCATTTGTATGGGTGTAAAGCAGACCGGAATTCAGACATTTATTTTCAGATACTGTTACACCTGTCACCCCACTGACATCAGATGTTTATCAGTCTGCTGGTCTGACAAAGAAATGTTCAAAGAAATTTCATCACTGACATTGACGGAACAGCCGGGTGAAAGTTATACTGTCAGTCAGTGGAGTCTGCAGTGGCAGTGCAGTCAGTTAGAGCCAAAGACAATGCAATAATATAAGAATGACTGACGAAAAGCTTCTGTGCTGATGAAAAATACCATGAAACCAGCAACTAGACAAATAAAGGCCATCTAACAGGCTTGTAGTACTCGAGTCCAGGACTCGGGCTCGAGTCCGACTCGTGCCCTAATTTTAAGGACTTGTAACTCGACTCAGAGTTGGACTTCCAAATTGGAGACGAGGACTCAGATTTTTTCTTTATTTTTTGTAACATGCGCCTTGGCGCATGCATCAGATAGACTCTCGGGTGCACTCTGGACAGCGCATGTGCACCAAGTGCACTCTCGCATGTGCCGTAAACAACTTGCACCTGCACAGGATTAAGGCACAATCAGTGTGCCTCCATAAAAACTGTAAAAATGCACTTACTTTGCAAAGTGTTGAGTTGCTGACATATTACTGAGCCTTATTTCCTGTTTCTCAACTTTGATTCTGACTAGTCTACAATAGCCTGTTTATGCTTCGCTCGACCTATTGCCTGTTTCATTGTTTTACTATTTTGCCTGCCATTCTGGGGGTAGGTTTCCCAATAACTTTGCCTTTTAGGGCTAAAGAGTGAGCTGAGAGACTCTCTTCAGCAACAAACCTTCTCTCTGTACATGGTTTTCCCGAACTTATTCGTCAGAAGTTGTCTTAATAGCAACATTATGAAGAGCTTCTTTGCAATGTGCATCTCTGAAATAGGTATTGGTAACTGCCAAGTCCAGTCAAGGAGGTCATATGATGTTCATATGGTTACCAAAAACAAACAAACAATGAAATATAAAGTGTTTAAAATATGTTAAAATGCTGTATTGTCATTAAGCATTCAGCACGCGGAAGTGTCGATGTTGCTCCAGGGTGTGGCCAAAACACTGCAGGATGGCTGACCTCAGGTTGGCATAGTTGAGCCAGTTGTTGACGTGGAGTTGTTGGATGGCAAGCTAGGCCTCTCCAGTCAGAAGCGGCAGTCGGTGAGCTGCTTGTTTCTTGATCAGCCATGCCCACGCATCCGTGGCTTGCTTGAACAGTGCGAGGAAGGACTCCAAGTTGTCATGAGGCCCCATCTTCATGAGGCTAACATGGGGGAGGTCCACAGACACAGCAGCCGAAAGCCCCAGCGATGCAAGCAGGTGCCAGAAGGCCTCTTGATCCCTGTGCTGAGCCTGCAGCAAGGCCTTGAAGTGCTGCTCCTGGTCCTTGTGCAGGGTGATCAACGCTTGGTGCTAGCTTTGCTGGGCAGCACCAGGGGCATGAATGAGGTTCTTGAAGGGGAAGGACTCCATGAAAGCGGTTCCTTTCAGTGTTCCTGGGTTTTGGCACCAGTGTAACAGTCCCTGAGAGCAGGTGGAACACTGAAGCGTCAACAGGCGGGCAGGGAAGGCAAATTCAGTGGCTTTTATTTTCACTGTAGCTTTTCAGCTTGCAGTTATGTCACTTTGCGCACACACAAACACGCTCCTAGAGATGGTGTCTCAGAAATACTGGTAGTGGTGACACCATTAAAGCACTGACCCCAGTAATGGGTGAAATGTTTTTTTTCTTTTTTTTTTTGCTCAATGTCTTTTTATTGATATTTAAAATTGTACAAAATACAATGAAATCACAAATTGACCAAGCACAGTATAATACACCCCCTGCCCCCCTCTGAACGTCCTGCTCCAACAGATCCCCATCCTGACTGTACCAGATATTACAGATAAATACAAAGATAAAGTTAAAAAAATTATATATACTCATATATATTGTGGTAGTGGGGGCATGGCCGAGTGTCAGTCTGTGAATAGAGCGTGGAGTCAGGGAAGGTGAGTGGTCATATTGCTGCACCTGTTGTCAATTAACATGTGTTTGTGTGTCTCTTCCAGTGACTCTGCCCTATAAAAGAAGAGTGAGAAGGGGAGATCAGCACCGAGGGCTTGACAATCACCTGTGTGTGTGTGAGAGAGAGTTTGAGTGTTTTGTGCTGAAAAGCCAAAATAAAGAAAATAGTTAAGAAGCAAACAACCACCTGCCGTGCTTTTGTGCTCCACCCACATCAGGGTCTCTTCTGCAGTGGTGCTGAAACCTGGGAGTGCATAAGAGATCAGCCCGATGGAGTCTTCTCCATTCAATGACCTGATCCAGGCTCTTGTCACAGCCCAGCAGAACCAGCACGAAGCACTGGTCGCCCTCCGAAAGGAACAAGAACAATGGTTCGAAGCCTTGGTGCTGGCCATGATTGGGGTCAGTGTTTGAATGGTGTCACCACCACCAGAAGACCGCCAGGCATTCCGGCACCTGCTCGCATCCATGAGGTCCACGACGGCCACTGGAGCGGACCACCTCACCCTAACAAAGATGGGTACGCCCAATGATCTGGAATCCTTCCTCGCATTCTTTGAGCAAGCAGCGGAGGCATGGCTTTGGCTGGTCGACCAGCACACAGCGCGCCTCCTCCCCCTGCTAATGGGCGAGGTGCAGCTTGCTGCGCTGCAGCTCCCCGTCGACAGCCAGTTCGTGTATGCAGACCTCCGAAGAGCAATGTTCCAGCTTGTTGGCCGCTCCCCAGATCAACAGTGGCAGCGCTTCCGCTTGCTGCACTTGGAGGAGGTCGGCTGACCATTCGCGTTCAGGCAACAACTCCGGGACGCTTGCCAGTGGTGGTTGAGGGCAGACGACCATGACACCGAGGAAGTTCTCGACCCAGTGACACTGAAGCAATTCATTGTGCAACTTCCAGAAGGAACAGCGGAGTGGGTCCAGTGTCATTGCCCAGCGTCGCTGGACCAAGCTATCAAGCTGGCACAGGACCACATGGCGGCAGTTCCAACGGCAGGAAGATGTGTTTCCTCTTCTCCTCTTTCTTTCTCTCCCTCTCCCTCTGCTTCCCGTCCTTGCCCCATTCCCCCACCGCAAAGGCAGGGGCCGGCTCCCCCCCCAGCCAGCCAGGCACATCCGCGGTGTCCTCCCGTTTTCCTCTTCCTTGTCTGTCCCCCCCCCAGGTGAGTGACGTCCGTAACACCGGTGCAGAATGAGAGCCTGGGCTGGTGTGCTGGTGCTTTGGGGAGCTGGGACATCTCCAAAATCAGTGCTCCGCGGTGGAGGTGGGTGTGGTGGTCCGGGTCCCCAATGCGCCAGAAACCGCCCTCGATCAGGCCGGAGCGTATCGTATACCGGAAAGTGTCCAAGAGGATACGTACCAGGCTTTGGTGGATTCCGGCTGTAACCAGACCTCAATCCACCAAAGCTTGGTGCAAGGTGAGGCATTTGGGAGAGCATGAATGGTGAAGGTGTTGTGTGTAGACAGATATGTTCACAACTACCCTTTAGTGTCCGTCCACATTCTATTTTGAGGGGAAAAAGCATAGTGTAAAGGCGGTGGTTAACGCTCGTCTCACCAACTCGCTGATTTTGGGGACTGATTGGCCGGGTTTTAAGGAATTAATGATGCATATAGTAAGGAGTGGGTCCTGCAGTAATCCATCTGGGGAAGTCTCCGGACTAGCATTGGCGGGAGAAGCTGTCACAGAGTCGTCTACATCAGCACAGCGTCAGGGCGACATTCAGAGTGAGGAACACCCCGCCCCTCCTCCCTCTCTCGGGGATTCCCTTGGGGATTTCCTGTTAGAGCAGTCACGAGATGGGACTCTGTGGCATGCATTTGACCAAGTGAGAGTAATCGATGGTCAAATTCTCCAGCCAAATGCAACACTGGCCTTCCCCTACTTTGCTATTATTAAGGATAGGGTATACCAAGTGACGCAAATAAGATAACATAGCTGTTAATTCCAAAGAGCCGCTGGGAATTCATATTCCACGTGACTCACTTTAGTCCCATGGCTGGACACTTGGTGCAGGATAAGACACTAGCCCAAATAATGGCCCAGTTCTATTGGCCAGGGATTCGCAGGGATGTCCATCGGTGGTGTGTGGCGTGCCGCGAATGACAATTCGTAAATCCCGCAGCCACTCCAAAAGTGCCTTGCGCCCTCTCCCTTTAATCGAGACCCCTTTCGAAAGAATTGGGATGGATCTCGTTGGGCCATTCGATCGGTCAGCATGGGGATATTGCTTTATTTTAGTTCTGGTGGACTATGCAACACGATACCCGGAGGCAATGCCTCTCCACAATATCTCAGCACGCAGTATAGCAGAAGCACTCTTCCGTTTTATCTCCCGGAAGGAAGATTTCCGAAAGAAATCCTGACAGACCAAGGCACTACATTCATGTCACACACACTGCGAGAGCTGTATGGGTTACTGGGGATTAAGCCTATTCACACCAGCATTTATCACCCACAAATGGATGGCTTAGTAGAAAGGTTTAATTGCATCTTCAAAAATATAATTTGGAAGTTCGTAAGCGAAGATGCACATAATTGGGATAAGTGGCTTGAGCCCCTGTTATTTACAGTACGAGAGGTCCCGCAAGCCTCCACAAGGTTTTCACTGTTTGAATTGTTATATGGGCATAAGCCGCGTGGCATTTTGGACATGCTATGTGAAAATTGGAAGGAGAGACCTTCACCCAGTAAGAACGAAATTCAATATGTTCTTGACCTGCGCGCCAAACTCCACAAACGCACTTAACCTAGGAGAATTTGCGACAGGCGCAAGAACGTCAAGTCCGACTGTACGACAGGGGCATGCGCCTTAAGGAGTTCACACCAGGAGACAAAGTACTCGTATTGTTGCCCACATCAAGCTCCAAATTGGTCGCTAAGTGGCAAGGGCCCTTCAAGCTCACATGGCGAGTCAAGGACATCGACTATGAGGTGAGGCAAACGGACAGGGGTAGGGCATTACAGATTTACCACCTCAATCTGTTAAAATGTTGGAATGAGGAGGTCCCCATGGCATTGGTGTCGGTAATTCCGGAGAAGGCGGAGCTGGTGCCGGAGGTTCAAAAAAGAAAATTGACATTACCCACCGCTCTGGTCCCCTGTGGAGACCACCTCTCCCCAACCCAGCTCACAGAAGTAGCCCAGTTGCAGAAAGAATTTTCTGACGTGTTTTTGCCCCTGCCCGGCTGCACCCACCTCATAGAACACCACATTGAGATGCCCCCAGGGGTGGTAGTGTGCAGCCGTCCTTACTGCCTGCCCAAACACAAAAAAAGGTGGTCCTGGATGAACTTGAAGCCATGCTTGAAATGGGCATAATCAAGGAGTCCCACAGTGAATGGAACAGCCCAGTGGTCCTGGTCCCCAAAACTGATGGGTCGGTCCAGTTCTGTGTGGACTATAGGAAAGTCAATGCGGTGTCTAAATTTGATGCGTACCCAATGCCTCGCATTGACCAGTTGCTCGATTGATTAGGCACCGCTCGTTTTTATTCGACACTGGATTTAACAAAGAGATATTGGCAGATCCCCTTGACTCCTCTATCCTGAGAGAAAATGGCCTTTTCCGCACCGTTTGGCTTACATCAATTTGTCACACTTCCTTTTGGGCTGTTTGGGGTGCCCGCTACGTTCCAGCAGCTTATGGACAGGGTCCTCCACCCCCATGCCACCTACGTAGCCACATATCTGGATGACATTATCATCTACAGTAATGACTGGCACCTTGAACACCTTAGGGCCATCCTAAAGTTGCTGAGGTGGGCGGGTTTCACAGCCAACCCAAAGAAATGTGCAGTTGGGCAGGTGGAAGTACGGTATCTGGGTTTCCACTTAGTCCATGGGCAGGTGCATCCCCAAATTAATAAGACAGCAGTGATTGCGGCCTGCCCGAGGTCCAAGACCAAAAAGGGGCTGAGACAGTTCCTGGGGCTGGCTGGCTACTATCGTAGGTTTATACCTAATTATTTGGATGTCACCAACCTGCTGACAGATCTCACTAAAAAGGGAGCACCAGATCCGGTCCAGTGGACAGAGCAATGCCAATAGGCTTTATCTAGGGTAAAAGCTGCACTGTGTGGGGGGCCACTGTTACAATCCCCTGACTTTTCTCTCCCCTTTATTTTACAGACAGACATGGCGGACAGAGGGCTGGGGACCGTTCTGTCCCAGGAGGTGGAGGGGGAGGAGCGTCCCATGCTGTACATTAGCTGAAAGCTGTCGATGCGAGAGGGCAGGTACAGCACGATCGAAAAAGAGTGCCTAGCCATCAAGTGGGCGGTCCTCGGCCACTTGATGGTACTACCTGCTGTGATGCCCTTTCATCCTTTGTTCGGACCATGCGCCCCTCCAGTGGCTCCACCGCACGAAGGATGCCAATGCGTGGATCACCCGTTGGTATCTTGCACTCCAGCCATTTAAATTTGAGGTGGTCCACAGGCCGGGGACGCAGATGGTGGTGGTGGACTTCCTCTCCCATCCGGGGGGGGGTCAGCTTCAGGCCGGATCGCTCCCCGGCCTGAGTCGGGCGGTGGGGATATGTGGCAGCGGGGACGTGGCCAAGCATCGGTCTGTGAATGGAGGGTGGAGTCAGGGAAGATGAATGGTCATGTCACTACACCTGTTGTCAATTAATGTGTGTTTGTGTGTCTCCTTCAGTGACCACGCCCGATAAAAAGAGAGCGAGAAGGGGAGGTCGGCTCCGAGAGCTCGTTGACAGCCTGTATGTATGCGTGCGTGTGTGAGAGAGTGAGAGTTTTTTGGAGCCCTATGCTGAAAAGCTATAAAATAAAAAACCCTCTTCAACGCAAACAGCTGCCTGCCGTGCTTCTGTGCTCCATCCACACCTGAATCTCGCTACAATCACAGATCATTATAACAGTGAAAATGGCTAAAGATTAAAAGGTGCTATGGGAGGACTGGTCATTTTTATTGGAGGACTGCTCAAAAATCCATATACAGCACTGAAACAGTTGTAGTTGAAAAAGCACTTTATTTGTATGTGTAAGTTACTAGGGATGTAATAAAAGAGTACTGGGTTTTTTGGGGGTTTTTTTTTTGGGGGGGGGGGGTTACATCGGATACATTCTTACTGATTAATTATATAACAGTTATCCATTTCAGGGAAAACATATTTGACATTAAATTATACCTTTAGAAAAGAGACATTATGATTTATTTAATGCTGAATTCAAAGTGGTCCCGAAAAGTTGTTTTTGTAATGTCTTTAGCAATTTTTTGCCTGGAGAGCCTCCATATCCATCTTCTGAATGGTTTCTGTCTCACCCATTAACCACCAGGCTATGAATACAAAGTGTCCTCTTACATTTCATTAACTACTTTTTAAGCCAAATTTATGTAGCAGGCTGCCAACTTCATTACCACCCCCTCTGATGCTTTTCCTTTCCAATGTATTTTGTCCTCTTCCTTACCCAAATTCATCTCTTTCTTTTTTCCCCTACAGTTTCCTCTGCTTCAATGTGTTCTCTACAGCACTCTCATTTTGCTTTTATCACTCTGTCACCCGTTTCGCTTCTCTTGGTCCTGCAGAAATGTCCTGTTTGGTATGCGTATGCCTGCAGGTAATGGGGACAATAACAGTTTGTGTTGTTCTTGACATTTTCCATGAGAGTAGCCAGTTGATCAGTTATTTTAGATTTCTTAAAATAGGAAAGTATGTTTGTATAAGGATGCAGTTCTTACAGAGAGTATGTGGTAAATAAGTATGTGAAATCTCTATGGTGACATTTGATGCATCTGTATAGCAAGACTGATATTTACAAAGCATCTTAAAATAGGATTGTGCTTCCAATTCAGGACAGCACTATGAGGAAAAAAATCTTCAAAACTTCTTGCTTCTTTTTTTTTCCCCCTTTTTCATCATGTATGTAGTTCTCACTCTTGTCATGGAAAATCAGAACTCTTCCTTCTGATATTATCTTGGTCATTCACACTTCTCTCTGTCTCCCTCTACCAGGGGGCAGGCTGCACAGCGCTGGTTGTTGCTGTGGTAGCAAGGAAGCTGGAGCTGACCAAGGCTGAGAAGCACGTGCACAACTTTATGATGGACACACAGCTCACAAAACGGGTACGCACGCACGCACGCACACACACACACACACACACACACACGCAGTGGTGCTTGAAAGTTTGTGAACCCTTCAGAATTTTCTATATTTCTGCATAAATATGACCTAAAACAGATTTTCTCACACATCCTACAAGTAGATAAAGAGAACCCAGTTAAAAAAAAATGAGAGAAAAATACTATATTTGGTCATTTATTTATTGAGGAAAATGATCCAATATTACATATCTGTGAGTGGCAAAAGTATGTGAACATTT